>CM037088.1:19198563-19798563 GCA_020916435.1 Oxytropis ochrocephala
CAGTATGCTTCGTTCAGTTACGTGTGCTTCAGAATGCTTGGGTTTTAGGGGATTTTTTTAGGAAGAAGACGCCGTTTTTGGCTACAGGGAGAAAACGCTGACACCAAACACAACGTTTTTGGGTGAGGATAAATGAAGCGCGAGCGTTTTGGGAGTGAGGATAAATGAAAACGCTGCGTTTTTGGGCTCACTGGTTTTGCAATTCTGTGTAAACCAGGGGCAGTTTGACACTTCACATATTATTTTTTTTGACAAAACACTTCACATTTTATTAAAACACTAAAACCACCACGTTTCATTCAGAAACAGAAAGCGTCGGAGAGCTGGGAGTGCTTCTTCTTTCACGCTCTTCGTTCCTTCTGTCTTTCTTCCCTGCTTCTTTCGTTCAACATGTCCATTTCTTCTTCTTCTTCTTCTTTTC
Source organism: Oxytropis ochrocephala (assembly GCA_020916435.1). Lineage (NCBI taxonomy): Eukaryota > Viridiplantae > Streptophyta > Magnoliopsida > Fabales > Fabaceae > Oxytropis > Oxytropis ochrocephala. The sequence continues at coordinate 19,198,985 of CM037088.1, forward strand.
TTCTTATGCCTCTGCTAATTACTTATTTTCTTCTCCTTCACAGAACTCATTCTATTATTGCTTTGTTCACTAAAAACCCCGACCCTACTCTGTTTTGTTGCTTTGGATTTACCTCATTCTTTCATTCTATCACTAGAACTCATTCTATATTCTACTTGGATTTACTCATAGGTAGATGATGTTTTTTGGAGGGTTAATGAAACACTTGTTATGTATATTTATGGCTTTGAATTATTTTGAAGTTCATGTTTTTGCTAACTCTACTTGGATTTACTCAAAAATGTTATATATTTTTTGTTCATGTATCTTCACGATCACGATATACGATTAAAAAAATGGGCCTAACGATACACAATCATTATCCCGATTTGATAACAGTTTGGACCCCTTTCCTCACTCTTTAGTTCCTCTCAAGGCCTCAGGCCTTTTTGAAATTGCCTTACGATACTAATGTTTAATCTATTTATGGCAAAAGCATGTTTTTCTATAATGTTGGCCCTTTCCTCACTCTGACATGTATTTCATGTTACACCTGTAATCCATTCTTTCCATTTACCCATTTCCATGGTTGGTTTAATTATAAAGATAGAAACTAATGACCCAAAATATATGGTCCCTCTTGAACTCATTGTCTCCTTGGCTATTGCTGCAGGGAATTTGATTCGGACATTGGCTGATGCTTGAATGAAAAGCAGTCTTTACCGCCCAGCAAATCATTCTCAATGTGTTTGGCTTCTGTCTTACTGTGGTTACAACCATCATCATAACAGTTTATGCCAAGAGACGCCTCAAGGAGTTACAGGAAGAGGACGAGTGTTGTTGCAATAGTCCAGTAGTTTTAGTCTGGGCTTTGATTGTTTCCAGTATTGGAACTGCGGCAGGTTCTCCTATTTGTGTGATAGAGTTGAAGCTAGTGGAAATTGAAGTAAATGCCGAATCAAACATGCTATTACTACTACTGGCATGTGGTGCTCACTGCACTGCTAGGAGAGGTTATATTTAGTATCTAGTAATTTCCATTTTATGGGAAGGTTGACCGTCAAATGTATTATAAATGGTGGGAAGGGTTGACCAAAGGGTTTCGGTGGAACAAGCTAACTTGACTAACACCCATTTTAGTTCAAGCATTTCCGTTTCTTGTTTCTTTTATGATTTAAAGGATTGATTTGTTTTCCTTGATAGTGCTTTAATGTCATTTTGTATATATGAAAATATGGGACTGATTTGAACTTAACAAGATTCGTTTGTTTAAATCTGATGCATCGATATTTGTTGAATTGCCATTATGCCACATGAATTATGTTCTGCCAGCATCGTACAAAAATCTATGGTAATGATTTGAGTGATTTATTCGTCTCTTAAATGCTATCTGAGTTCAAATCTAGTGCAGGCGAAACTAATTGCTCCTCGAATGTAGCATTCAGTCAAAAATGGCATAAATTTGATGGCATCAGGAAGGAAACATTCATTTTCCGTATGCGTGGGACACACCTTGTGGATATAGTTGAGGGGGTCTCATTCGGAGCCCCTCGGTGGCATTGAAGAAGTTAAACGTAGGGAAAGAACAATGTAAATGAAAAATACATTTTTTTTTTTTTTTGGTGCCAAGGTGTAAAAATTAATTAAGAGTAACTAATTCAGGCCAAAAGGCTCGAGCATTATACGAGGTCTAAACACAAACCCACAATTGGAGTAGGATTCATGCAATATTTGAAAGAAAAATCTTAATCACTTATATTGCTCTTTACTAAAGGATGTAGAATTTCATGGAGAGTATACTGAACAGTAATATTTCATTTCATGTCTTGATGATTTACACAGTCATTAATACTTATAGTATCACTTAGAAACAGAGTGGTTAATCAGTTCACTAACAGAAACCTACTAAACTAATTAACTGTCTAATTGATTAACAACTAATGCATTAATTGCTTAAGCTTGAATAAGCGATACACTACTAACGGAATAACAATATCGAGTTACTGGACTTAACAGAACATAAGTTTTTATGCAATATTATTTATACTATGTAATGCTTTCTATCATTACCCCCACAAGCTCAGTGTGTGTGAAACCTCTGAGCTTGTTCAAAAAGAACAAAATTGTGTCTTGGAGAGGTTTGGTAACGACATCCATAATTTGAGCTTGAGAGGGACATATGCCACAATGAGGGAGTTGTTGAGAACTTTTTCTGAGCGAATAAAATATCGAGCTCCATATGCTTTGTTGTTGAATGAAGGGCCAATTGTGACTCAAAGTCACAATGCTTTGATTGTCATAATAGATAAAGGAGGCTAGTAGAGATAGTTTGACTCACAGTAAGGATTGTGTCCAAAGAATTTCGATTTGCGGCTAATGCAAGGCTACGATATTCAACTTCAACACTTGATTTTGTTAACAATGTTTGTTTAAAGTGACCACCGGGGGAGATTAGGTTGGGTTCCCAAAAGATATAGGCTTTGAGGTGGAGCGTTTGTCTCCATATCTCGAAGCCCAATCGACAGATCACGGTATGTTCTAATAGTGAGAGGACATATAGTAGTGGTAAGCATAAAAGTGAGACCAAGGTCAATAGTACCACTTAAGATAACGAATAATCCTCTTCACAATATTTGTCAGATGAGATTGAAGAGGTTGAGAAATATATTGTGGACTTTGTTGATAGGATATCCCAATTTTGGCCGAGTTATGGTAGCATATTGAAGAGCACAAACTATGCTTCTATAAAGGTGGGGTCCTCAAAGTAGTCATTACCATTTCTATAGAGTTTAAGGTTGGTGGGAAGAGGTGTAGCTATGCTCTTACAATCATCCATAGTTGCTCTATGGAGAAGATCACAAATATATTTTTCTGTGAGAGAACAATGGAGCTAGCTTTGGTGTATTTACATTCAATACCCAAAAAGTAATCCAAGGAACCCATATGCTTCAAGGAAAAAGTGGCATTGATCTAGTAATCACAGATTGAACCAAAGAAGAGGAGGAGCCAATGACCAATATATCATCAACATAGATCAAAACCATAATAGTTTGACCCCCATGAATGTAGATGGGAAGAGAGGGATCACATTTAGATTGCACAAACCCAAAGCTGAAGAGTCTTTGTAAGGCTCTCATGCAAGCCCTAGGGGCTTGTTTAAGACCATAGATGGCCTTGTTTGGTTTACAAACAACTGACTTGTCATTATTGTGGAATCCTGGTGGTTGAGCCATGTACACATATCATCATGGAGCTGTCAATTGAGGAAAGCATTATGAACATCAAGTTGTTAAATGGTCCATTTTGTAGGTAAGGGCCAATGTGAGAAGCTGATGAGATAATGCTTGGTTTAATAAGCTGGAGCAAATGTGTGCTGCGTAGTCAAAACCAAACTTTTGTGTGAATCCTTTGGCAACAAAGCGAGCCTTGTACTTTTGAATAGACTCATCCAGTTTTCTTTGATCCTAAAAATCCATTTACACCTATAAGAGTCTTACCTTTAGGTAAGGTGGTTAGCTGCCATGTATTATTAGCAATTAAAGCATCATATTCAAGTTTCATGGCCTTAGCCTAGAAAGGAGTGGCCAAGGCTTGTTAAAGAGAGGTAGGTTCGGTTGTGGTGGGGTTAATATTAGGATAAAGGGAGGTTTTAAAATGTCTGCATTTTAAATCGGGTAAGCATAGTGTGTTGGTTCATAGGAGGTGGTGGAGGGGATGGAGAAGGTGATGGTGACGAATCGGGGATAATCGTACTAGAAGCAATGAAAGGCAAATGTGTGGGGTTATGGGTGATTATATAGCATCAATATTCAATGTGTAACGTGAGAAAATATCAAGTCGCATTATTATGTTATTAATTTGGGTGTTTTGAGATTATTTGCATATTTTTTTAACAATGTTGAATTTATGTTATTTTTTATGCAGTGTATCAAATTGAATGAATGAATATCTTTTTATTACTAAAAGCACATCTTCTACTATAATAAATCTATATGCCAACAAAATTACATTTTTAGATATTCCATTAAATCTCCACGTGTCCATTTTTAGGTTATTTTGGTCATTTTTGAACAAAAGGACAAAAGCAATGAAAAAGCTGAATAAAACTAAAAAAAGAAGTAAAAGTTGCAAAAAAACAAAAAATGCTGCAAAAAAATATTAAAGCGACATGTTTGACTCGCCAATGTGTCTGTTTTTTGGTGGTTTTGATTTTTTACTAAAAAATTATTTTAAAACTATTTTAATAATCTACTCAAATAACTGTGTCAAAAGATAATCTACTCAAACAACTAAAATCAATCAATTTAACTGCTATCAATTGTTAAAAAAAAACACACCTCTAACAAAAATTTCAAAATTATTTTTTCCAAATAAATCCATTATTAATTAAATTAATATTATACTCATTAATTAAATAATCTAAAATTTACTATTTATTATAACCTCTCTCTATTAAAACTACTAAAATCAATAAATCAATCAATTTACTATTATAAATCTATATGCCAGCAAAATTGAATTTTTTAGATATTCCATTAAATCGCCACGTGTCCATTTCTTAGGTCATTTTTGCACAAAAGGCAACAGAAAAGCTGAATAAATCTAGAAAAAGAAAAATTTAAAGTTTCAAAAAAACAAAAAAGGTGCAAAAATGTTAAAGTTGACCTGTGCTGACTCGGTCACGATGTCAACTTTTTTCAGTGTTTTTCCAAATTTTTTTTCATTTTTTTACTAAAAAATTATGTTAAACTATTTTAATAATCTACTCAAACAACTAAAATCAATCAATTTAACTGCTACCAATTGTCAAATAAAAAAACATACCTCTAACAAAAGTTTTAATTTTTTTTTCCAAATAAATTCACTATTAAATTAATATTATACTTAATAATTAAATAATCTAAAATTTACTATTTAGTATAAACTCTCTATTAAAACTACTAAAATCAATCAACCAATCTACTATACTAAATCCATATGCCGATAAAATTACATTTTTAGATATCTACTATAATCTACTATAATAAATTTATATGCTAGTAAAATTACATTTTTGGATATTGCATTAAATTGCCACGTGTCTATTTTTTAGGTCATTTTTGCACAAAAAGACAAATGCAACATAAAAATTGAATAGAAAAAGTTGCAATAAAAACAAAAAGGTGCAATAATGTTAAAGCTAACCTGTGCTGACCCGGTCAGCGTGTCAATTTTTCAGTGTTTTTCATAAAACTAATTTTTTTATGAAAAATTTATTTTTAAACTATTTTAATAATCTACTCAAACAACTAAAATCAATCAATTTAACCGCTACCAATTGTCAAATAAAAAAACATACCATTAAGAAAAGTTTCAAAATTATTTTTTCCATATAAGTCAATTATTAAATTAATGTTATACTCAATATTTAAATAATCTAAAATTTACTATTTACTATATAATCTCTCTATTAAAACTATTAAAATCAATCAAATTTTTATAATAATAAAATTGATCAATTTAACCACTAACAATGGCAACGTGATGCAAACCAAAGATTGTGATTGAGATTAGCAAAGAGAGCGCCAACGGGAGTGCGAATGACACAATTTTATTATTCCTTTTTACTCCATTGTTAATATTATAAGAAGATATTTTTAAACTTTTTCCAACACAATTATTTTAATAAATTTGAAAATATAGTCTATTACCGAGTTTTTCATTTTTCTTTTATTACATTTTAAAACTTTCAATATATTTATAATTTCAAAGTAAATTATAACAAATACTGATATCTTGCGGATAAAATACTTAGTAATATATAAAAATAATAGTAATAATTAAAAACAACATACTCCTTAGGACTCAATTATTAGCAACAAAAATGTAGTACATGAGAATTAAGGAGAAGTAGTTAAAAAGTATCCTTTTACAATATTACCTCACTAAACCGATTGATGGGTGGTGATTTTAAAAAGTAAGTGAGGGTACTAAGGGTATTTTTGGAATGATATATTAAAGAGGATAAAAAGTAAGTAAAATTGCTTATATTTTAGAACAAACTAAATGACTTTTTTGTTGCTAATAATCGAGTCCGGAGGGAGTAGGTGAATTATCAAAACAAAAAAAAAGAACAACATAGGTAAAACTAAAAGGTATAAAAATGAGGAGCCGCCGAAATTGCAGAGTCATCGACAAGGTCTCTCCGCCCAAAACCCATCCCAAATATTTTATGCATAATCTCTAATCTAATCTAATCCTAAAAAATGCATGTTAATGTCACCCTAGCAGTGAGACACCATAAACAACACAAATGGAATTTTCCACCTTCCATTCGTCCTTGATCCTTGAAAGTACTAAAACATCATCACCCACTTCCTTCCTTTTAAATTTCAAGCACACTCATAAGTCAAAACCATAAAAATCGGTCCTATAAAATAAAAACCACCCCCCAAAATAATTAATTCAAATTTTGGATCCTTGCTCCTTATACACATTGGATTCGTTCTTTTGTAGGTACAGTTAGTCATTAGAGGTACCGGCGCATTAAAAAACAAAAAAAATAAAAATAAAAAATATGCTTTGTTCCCTGCCGCTGATTTTCAAGTAAGGAACGGTCGGTACCTTCCTCTTTCAACGATTTTAAAAAATAAATTAAAAAATAATAAAAAATGTCAAAATTACCGTTCAAGTTTAAAATCTAAAACCCCTCTGAATTGCAAACCCCAACTCACTCGTTCGTCGTCAGTAGTCAGTGACTACACTGAGCAGCTGTCAATATCGCAACTGGAACCAAAACAGGTTCTTCGTTGATTGTTCGGATCAATAATTCGGGGCTCCATTTTACAACCCGCATTATTATTATTATTTATAACTCACCCACTCACTGACATGACATGATACCATAGAGATAAATTGAAAGATTGGTAAAGAGAGGGTTTACAACGATGACGATAGCTATGGAGGAAGATGAAGACGCAGAAATAGAGCACGTGTTTATTGCTCATGAAATTGATCTCGATTACGAGTTTGATGCCGCTCGTTTCTTCGATTTCACTCGTCCTGAAACTCCCGCGGAAGCTCTTCAAGCTGAACTTTGGTTTCAAAATGCTCCAACCTATCCTCCTTCTCGTTAGTCTTCTTCTCTTTCAAATATATATCATTTTTCTATTGCTTCGATCGTTAACATTTTCGTGATACATTTTGTTTCGTGCTGAAATATTGTTTCTCTGGTTTAGCTTTTGTCACCAAGTTAGCGGTGAGAGAGGATTTTCTCTTGGACGATGTTGACGGTTCGTTGAAATCACAGGATAATGTGGATGATAAAGAATGTAGAGTTTCTTTGGATATGGATATTTCCGATACAGATAATGGTATGCGCCAACGTTTTTTTTTTTATCCTGGTCTATTGACTTTGCTCTATTATCCTGCAAAAACGACGTTGAAATCAATTTACTATCTTATATTTGTCTCGACTCCACTTCCAGTTCCTGTTTGTTTTTCTCAGTGTTTAAAAAAATGCAGGCCAATTTGACATTTTTTTTGTGTGGTTCTGATTGGGTCCCTCTGGTTGTAGTCTCGTGGACCTTGATTAATTTCATTAAAATGTATTTTACAGAAATAGTTAGAAAGGTCATGAGTCTTGGCTTGTTGATGATGGGGCCTTCTACTTTATGTTTGTCAGGTTTGAAAGCATTTGGTGGAGCCATTTCTGGATTGCTAGCTGGAGTTCCACAAAATAATGGTATGTATGAGGCCATTGCAAGTGACTATGGGTAGTAAGTTTGATACAATGATCTAGATGCTAATCTTAGGGTGATAGTTTTGTTTAGTGGCTTAGCATTTTACTATCCTTATGTGAGTCCAAGCATCAATTTGTTAGTTTCTCAACTACACCTTTGACATCATCCGAACCTTAGTTGGTAAGATATGTATCGGTGTCAAATATGAAACCCCAATACTTCAAAAACAGAGGCGTATCTCTGTTGAATACGTATCCTATACCAATACGCACGAAACTTCTCGATCACGTATAACCAATATTATTTTGTTCTTTTTAAAAAATTTACCCTCATTACTTCTTAGATACATATTCGATCGTCTTACCTACTAAATATATTTCTCAAATCCATCTTCAATACATATCTTACCAACTAAAGATATGATTGTCACCTTGATCCTATACATCTTCGATGTCTCTTACTAAAGACATCATATTTTGTGACACATTCATAGTAGAAATAAATATTTTAATATTGGTGGGGAAAATATATGCAACTGTCCACTTGTTATGATCCAAAGTAATTCTTTTCTACATATCAATAGTCATATATTAACTATTGATATGTTTCTGTCCTTACAAACATTGTGTGTGTGTCTACACATATATATATATATATATATATATATATATATATATATATATATATATTATACACATAATGTATTTTGGCTGTGTTGTATCTTCAATTTTAAATATTTGTCGTATCCCTGTATATGTGTCCTGTTGTATTAGCCCACTTCACTTTGTGCTGAAATTCGATATGATGATGAATAATTTTGGTGGCAAGGATCAAATTTTATCCATGTCAGTAACTGATTTTTCCCAAAGCTTTACCTGTTATGTAGAAGCGCTTAATGGTTTTTATATCTTTAACACACAGTGTTTCTGATTCTACTTCTGATATGCCTATACATGTCACTACCCTTATTCCTATACTTCATTATGTGTATTCTCATTTTGCATGACATGTATTTCTGTCTTGTTCTAGGACTTACCTCTGGCAGTGGGGCAATCGGTGACAGTTTGTATTCTAACTTTAAATCTGCTGTGCCAAAGAATTCAACATTATTGAAACCTACAGCTAGTCAGTTGGCTAAGCAAAATCGCCCAGCTAAAAATGTTGGTTCAAGGTAATTATTAGAATAACTCATCCTCTTTTGGCAGTAGAGTGACACTATGAAATGCTATTGCTTTTGAAATGTACTATGTCGTTTCTCCCACCGTATCTCTGTCTGCTCAACTGGGTGTATTATTGCTTTTGTTTTTTATTTTTTATGACGGTGGTTTCTTTTAGCAAGTATAGTTATAAGAGCACTTCCACACTTTTTCCTTTAGTTTTTTCCGGGTGCTGAAACATCCTGCATAACCTTATATCTACAACTTTTCAATTCTCAGATTTGGAAGCTACCTACTCAGAATGAGGTGAATTTATCCATCTCCACTGGGGTAGAAAGTCAAGCTGCCAAGAGGCAAAAATTAGATGGTGGTCTTCTGTGCAAGGTTACAAACTTTTCAATTCTTTCTCCTTTGATTTTATAATACTTTAAGAAGCTGCTTTTAAATTTGTCTGCTTGAAAATTATTTACCAGAGGTTGATCATAAAGTTGACTATTAATGCTGTAAAGTCTTTGAAGTTCCTTGCAAAGTCATAAATAATGCATCTTAAGAAAGAATTCCTAACATTAAGTTACATTTGTACATACGTATCATAAATGCTTACAGAACTTGTATCAGAGCTTAGTTGATACTTCATGGGTAACAGTACTATGCATTCAGGGGTATTAGTGGACTGAATTTTAATCTGTGTTTTGTTTGCCCTTAGCTCACCTGTAATTTCTTATTGGGTTAATTCTATAGACCCAAACCTAACCAAGTAACCATAAACCGTAAAAAATGAAAGTGGTTCATCATTCATGTCTAATTAAGATTGGATTTATGTAGGATGGGACTGGATTGACCTGAACTGTCTGCTAAATAAAATCACGAAATGATTATGTAGCGGTGGTCTAAAGAAACTAGATCATGGTAAATATATCATACACATTAAAATTCCCTCAAGAAATGCAATACTTTTAAGCATAGGACATTACTTAGAAATGTCGCACTATATGAGTATATGAAAGTATATATGTAGAATGTGTTTCTAGAAGTAGGTGGAGGAAGATTGAACTCCATGTAAGTAAAAAAAAAAAAAGCACCTATAATAAAAATATCATCATGCACACCGCATTGGTCCAATTATTTCTTGGGGGACAGAGTCAGGCCCCAAGGCCAATAGGCAGCTTGGATTGGAAGGATGAGTGGGGTTGTGCTCATCCCTTAATACATTACTGGAATTATATATTAGTTCCCTGTGTTTCAGCAGCAGTGGGGAAGTATTTGATCATGAACCAGGAATTTAAATGAGGATTAAGAAATTTTGCATTGTTTTTATTTTAGGCAAGGCATATGAAATGCTTACTGCGTCTTCTCTGTGACAGGTTAAGGATGTGAAGCCGCAAACTAATTTTTTTCCACAAGAAACCTACGAGGTATGAATCCTAATGCAATTTTCTTGAATCTTGCCTTGCCAAAAGTATATTGGACAAAATTGTCAAGCACTTTCTTCATATGAATTGCACAGTGCTCATAATTGTGTCCTGCATATGTCCTGTGTTCTTCGATTTGGCAAAATGAAGTCATATAAGTCATTATTTTTATGTTTCCTGATGCTGTACAACACAATTGTTGAGTGGAAATTTGTCAATGGTTAAGGGTATTCTCTATTGAGTACCTAAACTTTGGGAAGACCAAGAACGATTCATATCTTCCAGGGAAATGAGTTTATTTTTTAAGGGGTGTAAGGAGTCTGTTTTAGTTCCCTATGGTTCGCCTGATCCACTGTATACATTTACATGTTCTTGCAGGCTGGCACTGTTGAGAAAAACTCTGCGTGTTCCAAGCTGAAGCTTACTATTCCAAGAGAGCCTGACCTAAAAACATCACACAGAGCACAAAGGATAAGGTTTGTGGTTTTGGATGTGTTCAATGAAATTTAATGATAAGTTTGTCTTGAAATAATAGACACAAATATCTGTGCTCTACAGACCCAAAAATGTTGAAGATGCAGAGCACGTGACAGTGGCTGCCCCCAGATTCAAAGCACGGCCATTAAATAGAAGGGTTAGTACACACCGTAAATATAATTGGTTATGTTTAGTTAATTTTGGTGCCTGATTGCTATCCTCTCCTTTAATTATGTTTGTAATCTAGATTCTCGATGCACCTTCATTGCCACTTCCCAAAAGGAGCACTCCGCAGCTGCCAGAATTTCGGGTAAGCTTGAGTTTTTTTTATACTTGCTATCTAAATTCTTCTAGATAGGAAAAAACTGAATTGACAACTAATCAGGAAAACAAGTTTATCTGCATTCATCTTGAAGCTTAGGCTTTTTATATCAACTTCTCAGGAATTTCGCTTGAAGACTTCTGAGAGGGCCATGCAGCATACATCAACTATGCCATCTTCACTTCACTGCAATGATTTTGATAAGGTTAATTTAGTTCATAGTTATCAGTATCTCATAATTCACGCGGTTCCTATCTTGATTCAATACAAAATTAAACAAAATCAATATGTATCTTAGTGTGAATCTCTTTTGCACATGAATCTCATCATATATCCCAATTCGCTCTGTTGAATCTCAGAGTCATGAATTTTGCAGAATCTCATGATACAAATTCGCACTACTAAAATGCCTGCTCAAGTTTTTTAGGAATTTTTTCTTAAATGGGATATAATTAGCCAAAATCGATCTTTCTAAATACTCCAAGTCAAATTAACTAACAAACAACTCTAACACACTAGGTGTTTAGTCTGCACTCCCTTTTAAAATGCAATTTCTTTTAATCTTTCTGCTTACATAATGCTTCATGCACTCCCTTCTCTGTTATTCTTTGTTTTTTTCTCTTTGATTTATGAGTTGAATATATTATTTGAAGTCCATATATGATACAGCAGATTGTACTTTTAGCCTAATTCTCTTATTTTTACTAACAAATGTCATATTTTTATTGATCATGTGTATCTCATGATTCATAAATGATATGATTCACAATTCGAAAAATAGGTATTCCGATTCAGGATACATATCTCGATTTGATAACCACTTCATAGAACTTTAAGCAGTAAAATTCCGTTCAGTTTTTTTCTTTTTTTTATGATTGATTTACATTTTGGTGTTTCTTTTCTGGCTACACTATCTATAGATATGACTATTAAATAGTCTTTCAGAAACCATAGTTCACTGGTTGCAGGGTTGGGACAAGCATGGTGCTTTTTCTGCTCTAGAAAATAGAATCAAGGATATCAGAGGGTAACAGATACCATCATAAATACTCATTCTATCTATGACATTTCATGAAACATTGGTGCTAACTACAGAGTACTGTATCTTTCTGTAGACCAACTGCCGTGGGTGCGCCAAAGCTGGATGGAATGGGTTTTACACATATATTTAAAGCTCGGCCTCTTAATAAGAAGGTAATGAGACTTATTACCATGGAATAAACTATGCATTTGAATCATATTTTTCAACTATGAATGCATCATAATTTTAAAATTTCTTATTTCAATTTCAACCATGTTTCTCCATTTGAAATTGTTTATGCAATTTTTTAGGCTTTAGTGAAAATGTAACAAAACGCACATTGATAATCTAATGCCTTTATCATGAAACATGGTAATATTTCGTTCATACATTATAACATTCATTCTTAGATCAATCGTTGTCAACCTGATTTATTCTAGAAAGGTATTCTCATGTTCATATTCATATTCAAGACAAACTTGAATATCAAGTAGAGAAAAAAACCTGACCAACATATAAGATTTTGGTTATAAATATAGAATTACTATACACTTCCTTTCTCAAACAGTATGTCTATGCTTCACTGTTTGTTAGGATAAAAAACATAGTTTTGGGATTCTTTTATATATTTTTCTTCAAATTCTATTTCATAAACATTTCCATAAATATGTCTTTAGAATAAAAGAGATGTTGTTTTTATTATTCAATCTATGATTTACTAAAATCGTTTCGGAGACACAGTATCAAGAAATTTTTCCTGTAGAGCTAAAAACTTGTATACACAACCCCAAAGTCAATATACGCAATTGTGAATGAAAATAGAATGGATTGTGAGGTCACTCAAATTAGTTCTTTTTGGCTTTATTTTAGAGGAACGGTAATCGTGTATTAAAGTAGTTTGATCTTTGAGACAGTGAGATGTCTCAGAGAAGTTCAGAAGAATATCGTTCAGCTTCTGTAATTTTGTATTTAGTTTTATCTTGCATTCCCGTTGTTGATTTGATGTACTCTATTTGCAACTCCAAATTGTCTGAATGCAGATATCTAGTAAAGGTCATGGTGTTTTCCGGACCATCAAGAAGGAACCGACAAAACCAGTGGTGAGGTGCCGTAGGGTTTTATAGGTTTTCTCATTCTTTTTGTATTTTTCGGATAGAAAATTTTATTGGTTTTGCACCTTGCTTCAATTCCTATAGGATTTTGAGTTGCACACTGAGAAGGGGATTCAACATAACCCGCCAATTGAACTATTTAGCAAGGTGAATTTATTCTTTTATTTAGTTACTGTTTTTTTCCTTGACTTGTTTTCTTGAATAAATTGTAGAACCTGCAGTGCGATTTTTGGGTATGTTTGGGAGGGGATTTGGGAGAGTTTTGGAGGAGGGCTTTGGAGGGCTTGGTCTATATTTTAATATCTATTTGACATTTTAAAAATTTGAAAGAATAACATGATAGATAATGATAAAACATTGTTAATGACATTTCATTTTTGCTTAGAAACATTTAATAGCTTCCTCAAATTGGAATTGAAAATCAAGCCCTCCCCTCCCCTCCCCTCCTAAACCCTCCATCCAAACATACCCTTAGTGTTTTTGCATCATAACTTCGCTTCAATTAGTACTGCTACTTGCTACAAAATGTTCAATTGACACTTTTCTCAACCATTCTGCTTTCTTGGAATGTTAGTTGTCTCTGACATCTGACGGCCAGCCAAATAATGGATCTCATTTCCAACTGACGCAGCAAACTGAGATGTGCAGAAAGGTTTACCCTCTATAATTTTGAACTACATGTAATGCTCTTTGGATTATTTTCCATTTCTCTTGTATTGAGTCATTTGTTTCTTGGTGTGCAAGGAATCAAAAGAAAATATATTAAATTCTTTTCGTCCGGATCAAAAGGTAATATATAACTAATATAACAGTGTCTAAAGAACATGAATTCTGTTGAGCCTATTATTTTCTTACCTTTGTTGTTAATGGCAAGATATATCTCTAGTCTTTAGTGAGTGATTCATCATGTACCATAAATATCATCTAGATGTCACAAATGATGCAGGAGAAGGCTTTTGTTTTTGGGGCAAAGCAAATTCATCCGGGTCTGATAGGTGCAAGGAGGTATGCGCCATTTACACTGCTTTTAATGTTCATTACATTTTTGATTGTTAAACCCTACCCAAAAGGATTGTTCCTATATTCAGATTTCTAATTGAAATGGTACAGGAGCTTGGGAATTCGGTGACATTAGGAGGGTAAACATGGGCATCTGACTTGAAACCTGCTGACGTGAATATAGATGGTACATAGTTGAATCTGACCAATGCGTAACAACACTTCCGATGGTAGATGGTTCTTTTACTGTACACAAAATCTTTTGTTTTTAGAAATTAACATGTCTAGGTGCATAGCTTGTATCTTCTAAAACTGTCCCAGATCAAAATCATCAATTGAAAAAGCAAATCACTAAAGGCAAGAGTTACTTGCATTGCCCTTAATCTTTTCAAATTTTCATATTGAAGAATAAATTATGAAGTCATGAGTATGATGTGATTTGATTAAATTGATCAAATCCGGAAGGATCGTCAACCTTTAAGAGCAGTGGTTATTGTGCGTAGCTAAACTCTTGAAACTAAATCTTGTTTCACTATCCTTGTTCCTCCGTCCTTGATTGTAATTAAATAGTGTACATTTGTACTTCTAGAACTGGTTAAAAGAACTTGATATGGTGGTTATGTCTAACAAATGCAATATGAAGCATTTGTTTTGGCACACTAGCATTCATATATAGCGTACTCGTGCATAATTTGCTCAAAATCAAATATATCCAGGATTGATTCCACTAGCATTCATTCATATTAGAATTATAAGGGCAATATTGGAGTATGCTGCTACAAATTCTAACTATCATCGCATGGACTGGGGTAGCCATTATTCTTGACTAGTATCCTTGTTCTCTGAGTTCTTGGTCAGAGCTTTCTTTGTCCAACGCTTTATGTCATAGGCCTTCAAAGGCTTCTTCTCCTTGCCATGCCTCCTCTTTGTTATGGCAATAGCAAGATCATTGGGGAACAAGGTGTGCCAAACGAAAGCATGAAGAAGGGTGGACACAAACAAAACAGACACCATAGTTGTTGACATGAATGCAAGTCCAAGGGCAAGGCCCTTACTTATGAAGGCAGGTACGTCCTCTGCATACTTGATGGTTGCCACTGATACAGTTGTCATCGGAAAGGTGTAAGCCCACCACGCCACCGAAAACCTGTCCATTTTGATACTCAGCTAAGTTGTCAGTAGTTGCTTATTATTGACAAATGAATACTTATTAACTTGAGCTAAAGTTTTATTGTATCTTAATTAATGGAGAAAATATTGTACCTGAAACCAGTGAAGAATTTGATCCGCACAACAAGTAAAATGTAAAGAAACATGGCAATGAAGTAACAAGTTCTGGACAACCCATCAAATTCTCCATAAATACTCTCCCATGCAAGACATGCTGCAGATGGAGCAGCAATAAACATGGAGTAAACAGGGTGTAACTCTTTGGGCAATGCCTCACTTGTTGGCAATCTCTGATACAATGTAACAAACACCACTAGATAATGTGCAAAACCAACAGCCCAAAAGAACTTAGCAGGTTCTTTCCAACCCACTCTTGAAGCTAAAATTGCCCCAACGAAGTTTCCAGATACAGAAAGATGGTTAGAAGGATTTGCAACTTTAGACAGACGCCTTTTACC
Organism: Oxytropis ochrocephala; assembly: GCA_020916435.1. NCBI lineage: Eukaryota > Viridiplantae > Streptophyta > Magnoliopsida > Fabales > Fabaceae > Oxytropis > Oxytropis ochrocephala. The sequence goes on from CM037088.1 coordinate 19,214,813, forward strand.
TCCTGAAAGCCACTGACCATAGATTTTGAGTTCAAGGAGAAAGTAAGGTGTAATAAAAGTGCACCAAATTGCAGGGTGAAGGGGTTGTGGGGCCAGTATAGAGGGTGCAGAGATGGCTAAAAACATGCAGGCAACCCAAGGGGCAAAGAAGAAGTTTATACGAACTGGATGGAAATACTCTCTTCTCACTGCTTCAAAGTAGAATATGCATTTGAGAATGTAAGTGATTGAAACAGCTATTAGCACTGCTAAGGCAATCAACCAGATGCAAAAGCTTATATTTGGAGTAATATGGAGAAATGCGGTGGCAGGGCTTGTTGCTAGGGTACGCCACAAAACTGCTTGGCTACTTAGGCCAAGACAGATACCAAAACATCCTACAGGAAACCGAAGGAGAAATGGCCATGTTTCATCTGTGGGGAGAAGAATGTCCTCATCGTCCTGCACAAAGTATATACGTATTTAGTGGCGGCATCTGCATCTTATTCATTACAATTTTCACATGCTTGTAGATTTCCATTTCCAAGCTTTAAATGTTTAATCAGAGTAAAAATAGGAAGCTATAAAGAAGGAATCACCAATTAGAAGGGTTTTATAAATTTGACAAATGCCGAAATTGTTAGGCTGAATATTATGTCCTTAATTGAATTCGAGACTTCATAGTTGAATGTGTGAACTTACCACTCTGTCTACAGACTAAAAAATCCTACGCAACCTATTGTGACATCACGATTTTTATATTTCGGCAACCATAAAGTGATTGTGATTGGAGTTCTATCAGCCATATTTGACCACAATATCTAAGAAAGATGACAAACATATACCTACGATGCTTACATCAACCAAAATTGAGTTTAGCCAGAGTGATTAGCCCCCACAATATGACAAACTCTCATTAGGAGAGATACTCAAATTTAGTGTTCGACGATAGTCAAACATAATTATCTCTAATAGAACAACCATGTGGCTTAACCTTAAAAGCAATAATGTTAGGTAGCCAAAAATAGACAAAAATTAACTTACAATATGAATTAACCAAGTTTTTTTTTGCAATCATTTACCAACCCGCTTTTTCACGATTTTCGGGCATTGATTAAAAAATTTGGTTAATTGATCACAGTTAATGACCTAAAAAACTTGGTTAATTGATATTGTAAGTTGGTTTTTGTCTAAACTTTTTTTGTCCAAATAACATTGTTGCCTTAAAAGCTAGGTGCCTATATTTAGAGTATGTTTGATTTTCCTTTTCAAAAACATTTTTAATTTTCAGAAATGTTGACCAAGGAGAATGAGTGCCTATTTTAGCTCAATTAGTAGTGAGTTCTTAAGAATCTTGGTATCTATCTCCTAGGTACAAGATTCAACACCAACTAAAGGCAAAAACTCAAATTGATCCAAAGATGACCTGGGATGAGAAGACCATTAGTGACAAACTCGATAGCATGAAGGGGTGACCTGATTGTTCAGAAACATGACCTCATCCCCTAAGAAGCTAGCATTTTCTTGCATTTTCTCTGGAGGTGTTCGGGACTATGAGAGATCTCTCGATAGAATTTTCTCTTTATCTTGACGTTGGTTCGAGGTTAGGGAAATTCTCCTTATTGTTTATTTTTCGAGTGGTTTTTGTAGATCCTATAGACTGTTTATCTAAACGGTAGGCGTTTTTTGTTTTCATATGACGCTTTGTTTGATGCATATATATAGGTTGAGTACCGTTTGTGCTCTTCTATCTGTATATCGATTATGTTTGCCTTTAAAAACCCAAGAAGCTAGCATGCATGCATGCAACTTAAAAGTTGAAGTTAAAAATATAAAGCGGTGTGTCACTAACCTTGACTTCATCTAATTCAGGTCCTCTAAGAGCAGCAAAGTATCTACCAGCAGGAACATCGCTTGCATTAACAGACTCATCATCCACAGCAGAGCCATTAATCTTCTGTGAATCCAATAATTCCTTCTCCTTTCTTGGCAACAAAGAATTCTGCTTACTAAGACCGGATTTAGTCTTGAAGATACTAAAATCTCTTTTATTTCCTTCCAAACCAATCTTGTTACCAGAACCAAGAACTCCCAAGCTAGTCCCACTTCTTGTCAGAACATTCCTCTCATTTTTACCTTTGATTTCTTTGTTCAGAACTGAAAATCCCGTCTCAAGAGAAACTTGTCGGTTAATTCTATGGCCTCTCCTCGCTTTGGTTGGTCTATTCAAGTGCTGATCCATTTTCTCCTCCTCTTTTATCATTTTCTCTTCTTCTCCTTCCGATAATACTTCATCTTTTATGTCCACAAAATGAGTTTGGTGAAGAGAGTTTAGAGTGTTGGGTTTCTTCTCCATTTTTTCTAAGCAAAACGTACAAGTTCAATTTCAGATTCTTAGTCTAATAAGTGGTGTATTTTTATACATACAAATTACAATACACCTCACGGGAAATGAAAAGAAAGAAGTGAGTTCTTTTTTTAAATGGTTGTTTGGAAGATGAAATGGAAGCCACTGCTTTGAGTGAAAAGTGGGTGTAAGGGGACGAACATCTCGTGAGTGAAAATCTTTAAGCTATTTTTTTTTTTTTTTTTTTGACTCTGTGGCGTATAGTTATGGTTAGCAGCAACTTGAAAGCAGTGTTCGCAAATCGCAAGAGAAACAAAGCTAGCACGGGGATCAAAATTAGAGTATTGATTTTCTCAATTTTTAATTTGTTGTTGATCAAACTAGGTTGTATCTAGTATAAAAGATTGACGAATCACCCAAACCCTCCTTTGTTTTATATTGCAATTCTATAAACGCAAATGTTGAGTGTGAGTGGTTAATGTTGGTGTTAGAGCCTCATAAACGTATGTGGATAATACTTGGAGGTCAAAGTAAATAGCTGTTACAAAATATCTAACTGAAATATTGCGTAAATAAGAGTAATGCTATTTGGACAATTTTACAGTCTGAAAGTGTGACAAATCACACAAATTAGATGGTGGGACCCACTTAATATGCGTGTGAGAATGTGTTTGGCATAAATGATTAAGTGGGTCTCATCGCCTAATTTGTGATTTGTTCACTTTCAGACACAAAAATTCATTCAAATAAGATTACTCGTAAATAATTTTGTAATTTATCAAAAAAAAAGACATGCATATTAAGTGGGTTTCATTGTCTAATTTGTGTATTTGTTCTTGACACAAAAATTTGTCCAAATAAGCATGACTCATAAATAATTTTGTAATTTATCAAAATAGTTTAAAATAGGCAGTTTTGAATAGTCTCTCTCTCTCTCTCTCTCTCTCTCTCTCTATATATATATATATATATATATATATATATATATATATATATATATATATATATATATATATATATATATATATATTCAAAATGTTTACAAGCTTGCTTTCATAATATGCGCGTGAGGAAGTCCCACTCACAAGGTTGTTTATACGCTCTCATAATGTTTGAGTATATAAAGAAATTGGTATCTCCAAAGCCAAACAATGTGAGACTTCCACACTTTTGAAATATTTTACAACACTTAACACATTCCATCTAAAGAACAAATTCAACTAGTACTTGAGTTCAATCTCAGTGATGGAACAAACTTATGTTAGACTCAGGGCCGTGTATAGCCTTTTTGGGGCCTAAGGCAAACAAAATTGAAAGATTTAATATAAGACTCGGTTTCTTGCCAAAAACTATATTTTGTGTATATTTTATCAAAAATAGAATACTTTCAATATGTTTATAATTTTACTATGCAACTAGTAGGATAGCCGTGCATACACACGGGTGCTGTCATGTTCTTTTTATGAATGAACTTAGATAGTATTTAAGTAGTCTGAATAATATCCTGTGAAAATAAAAACAAATTTAAAGTATATAAAAATGAGTTTCAAATACAAAATTGATAAATATTAAAATCTAAAAATGTAAAAGTATTATTTAAAAACAATTGTGCATTTATCCGGTGTTTTTTTATATATCAGTGCAGTATTATTTATGTATCTGTATTGTTATCCCGTGTTTTTATATATCAGTGCAGGTATCCCATGTTTTTATATATATCATTGCAGTTATCCCCGTATTTTTTTTTATATATCAGTGCAACTATCTCGTGTTTTTTTATCTATCAGTGTAGTTATCTCATAGATTAAATTGGTTATTTGAGTTGATTAGTAGATTATAGTAGATAGTAAAAGATAGATAGTAGTTGATCAATAAGAAATAATTATCCCGTGTTTTTTATATATCAGTGACAATTTTTTTATCTTTTTTAGGTATTAATCAGTTTAAATAGTCATTAAGCTTTCTTGTTTGTTTAGACTTTAGATAGTAGGTTTATAATAAACTTCAAAAATTATAGTTATCAATGACAAATATTAATCTCATGCTTTTATATATCACTGCAATTATCCCGTGTTTTTTATATATTAGTGCAGCTATCTCGTAGTTTCAATTGATTATTTTAGTTGATTAATATATTATAGTAAATAGTAAAAGAGAGATAGTAGATTGTCAATAAAAAATATTTATTTTAAATATTAATCAGTAGTTTAAATAGTCAGTGAATCTTCTGTTTTTTACACAGTAGGTTTATTGTAGTCTTCAAAATTTTAATTATCAATGACAAATATTATCCTTTGTTTTTTTATATATCAGTGCAATTATCCCGTGTTTTTTATTTATCATTGCAGTTATCGTAGATAGTAAAAGATAGATAGTAGATGATCAATAAGAAATATTTATCCCGTGTTTTTTATATACAGTGACAATTGTTTGTCTTTTTTAGGTATTAATCAGTTTAAATAATCATTAAGCCTTCTTATTTTTTTAGATAGTGTTTATGGTAGTCTTCAAAAATTATAATTATCAATGGCAAATATTATTCCCGTATTTTTTTATATATCACTACAGTTATCCCGTGTTTTTTATATATCAGTGCAGTTATCTCGTAGTTTCAATTGATTATTTTAGTTTATTAGTAGATTATAATAGATGGTAAAAGTTAGATAGTAAATTATCAATAAGAAATATTTGTTTAATATTAGTTAGTAGTTTAAATAGCCACTAAGCATTCTCGTGTTTTTAGATAGTAGGTTTATGATAGTCTTCACAAATTATAATTATCAATGGCAAATATTAATCTCGTGTTTTTTATATATATCATTGCAGTTATCCCGTGTTTTTTATATATCAGTACAGTTATCTCGTAGTTTCGATTGATTATTTTAGTTGAATAGTATATTATAGTAGATAGTAAAAGAGAGATATTACATTATCAATATAAATATTAATCAGTCGTTTAAATAGTCATTAAATCTTCTTGTATTAATTTAAATATTAATCAGTAGTTAAAAAAATTTAATTATCAATGACAAATATTAATCCTTTGTTCTCGTATTTTTTATTTATCAGTGTAGTTATCCCGTAGTTTTAATTAATTATTTTAATATATTAGTAGATAGTAGATTATTAATAAGAGGTGATAGTAGATTATCAATAAGAGTGTAAACCGATTTCAGATAGAAAAAAGAAGATAATTTTAGTAGAGTAGTGTTTGTATAAATTTAGAAATTTAGTTAAAAAAAACTAAAGTGATGTGAAGAGAAAGAGAATAATTGTTTATGGAAAAATAAAAGTAAAATGAAAAGAAAAAAAAGGAAAAAAGAGAGTGTAGGAGAAAAATGAAAAGAAAGAAAGAGAGTGTAAGAAGAAAGAGAAAAAAAGTAAGAAATAAAGTGTAAGAGAAAAGTAAAAAGGAAGAAAGAGAGTGTAAGAATAAAGAGAAAAAAGGAAGAAAGAGAATGTAAGAAAAAAAAAAAAAGAGGGTAATGACATTTTTATCCCTAAAATGAATATGTGTTTTGTTAATAAGAGATCTAAAGTGGTAATTTTATATGTAGTTTATTTGTATAAATAGATATTAGATAAATAGATATTAGATTAGAAGAATTTATTTTCAGTATTTGATTTGTCTTTCGCAAGTTAACAAATGAAAGTAAGGATAAAAAATAAAAATCATCTCGTATTTAAGAGTAAAACTCCTATTGTTTGGGCCAAAAAAATACATTAAAATAAAAAGAGTTGCAATTGGGGGCCTAAGGCAATGGCCTAGTTGGCATTGCCATATACACAGTTAGATTTTACTTATCTTTTGGTTGAATTTTGAAATAATTATGACCCCATTTTCCTAAACACCAAAACGAGATTGAAGACCCTCTAGAAAAAAAATAATAGTGTGCTTTTGTAAATATAATTGCTGGTTTCATTAATAGAGCAAAGCCTAATCTATAGAATGAAATTTGGCCCACCCCACCCCACCCCACCCACGAAACTTATAAAACATGTTTTGCATACCAAGCGATTAATTTTAAAAAACAAAAATACCCTTAATCTTTGTATACCCCCCTTTGTGTGAAGCCACTTCATACAAACTTGTGTGCATGAGTTCACATACTAACTCTAAACTGAGTTCACACAAACATATGTGAATTCAATTCGCATGCGTTCAAAACTTACTTATCGAAAGATATGAGTAACTCAATTCGCATAATTGTGCAGTAAATTGATTTTCATGAAAATGCATGTGAATTGGGTTCACATGCGTTCAGAACTTATTAGCATGTGAACTCAATTCACACACGTTTGAAACTTATTACTAAGTGTATTTGAACTCAGTTCACACAAACGTGTGTGTAATCTGAGTTCATACATTCAAAACTAGTTCTGAACGTGTTTAAATTGAATTCACACAAACATATGTGAACTGAAACCATGATCAGAAGAATTCACCAACCCGATATTGAGTTAAGTTTTCAAAACATTGAATAGCCCAAATAGAGCCCAAGCAAAAGGACGTACTTAAAACTTTTTTATTCATTAAAGATATTTTGGTCATTTCGGATGATCAATGGAGGTGTTTTGTGAGTAGGAGGGGGAGGATAGTTGATCCTCTGGTGCCTCTGCACCGTGCAGCAGACAGCAGAACTGCTAGATTTAGAAATAGAATCTCAATCAAACGGTTCTAGGATTGGCAATGAACCGAACCAACTTGAGCAGAGTTCGAAACTCGATTCAATAAATGACTCAATATAATGACTTGGTTACGTAACCAAATGAAATTTTAACTTCGAGTCGAAAATTGAGCTCGTTATATAATTGGAGGCCCAAAAGCGGCCATGGACACGTGTACCAAAGAGACAGGAAGTGATTCGTTTTCCCCTTGCTGACGCCGAAGCTTAAGCTTTGATGGCGGTGGTTATTCGCAATGTATCTGCAGCACTGAAAAGGTTCACTCCGCTTCACGCTCCCAATTTGATTCCGAAGAAGAAGAAGAAGGGTTTCTGCTGCACAATGTCCTCCGAGTCACCGCCATTGACTCACAGTATCACGCTGCCGAGTAAACCCTCCGAACCCGTTCACATTGTTGCTGCTCCTGGTGTATCCCATGCTGATTTCTGGTATAATTCTGAAATGTAAAATTATTATATGATAAAAGCTTTAAATTATTGATATGCTCGTCTACTCATGCTCCCTGTTCTAAGATTCAAATACAATATTTTCTAAATTGATTCAAGTTAGAAACTAAACAATTTTCAATTTAGAATTAGAATTATCGCATATGACCTCTTTCCAAGATTTTTTCGTATATTTGTTTTTAATTTGAATCGAATTAGAATTTGGAAACTAGGCTTCAATTCATTCAATTTGGTGCTAGATTTCTAACTTCAGGCAGCTGAGGTCCTTTTGGGTTGGTTTTTGATGTTTCCCGTTGCAGGAGTGCTATTGAGTCCTCTTTATTCAAGCAGTGGTTGCATAACTTGCAAACAGAGAAGGGGATTCTAGCCAATGATACCATGATTCTAAGACAAGTTCTAATTCAGGTAATCAGGTTATTGAACAAAAATAGTTTTATGCAGGCTAGTTTAATCTATCTTTAAGAAAAAAGGTGACATGCAAAACTGCGGAAACTATAGAACCATAAAGCTCACTAGTCATATATGTAGCTATGGGAGAGTTATAGAGATTAGGACAAGACCAACATCACATAATATATCATACAAGTCTTGTGGTTTAGGTATGTTTGGGTCTATATATCATACAAAATGATGAGGAGATAGAAGAAAGTAAATCACAGTATCCAAGTTTGGTGGATGAAATGGAGTCATGCTTGGAGCGTAATTTATGATAAAAAAAATATCACTCAAATGAAAAGAAAGAGATAGTTAAGAAAAGCAAAGGAAAACTATAAGTCTAACCGTTATGAAAGATTTGGAATTAAATGGTCTATATTTAGATTTGATCAGTGGCAGGACATTATGGCATTGTTTGATCCATATAACCAACTTACCCAAGTGGGAAAATACTTTAATCGTTGTTGTAATTTATTGAATAAAGAAGTTTTTTCTGCATTTTATTACCCAAAGTCCAGAACACATGGCAAGCAACCTATTTGATTTTGTCAACACAGATCTTATCTCTCATGTTTTCTTCTGAGGACTTAACTAAGACTGCAATTCACGAAAGATATACAATTCAGAAAATATAGTTGTAAGGGATTAGCAGACTGTCAACAAGCATATGGTTTCTGATAATTTAGGCTTAGGGAACTGTTTACTTGTGAATCTAAGTAAAATGACATTCAATTAATATTTACAGGTTTGTTCATGTATTCCAATCCGAATAACAAAATTTTGTGAATTCTTTGGTATAAACAGGGGGTAGACATGTTTGGAAAGCGCATTGGATTTCTCAAGTTCATAGCTGACATTTTTGACAAAGAAACAGGGAAAAAGGTATCAGATTATTTACAGAACATCTTTTGATTATTAGTGTGTTGGCACGTTTTGTGTGTCAATTTCAGTACTGAGCTAGGACCCGTATGCATATTGTCCCATGATCCTTTTCTTCAAATATTATTTAAAATTTTAAACAATGGCGTTGGTTATTGTTGTTATTATTAACTAAAGGCGTTGGAGGGTAGGGTTGTTTTTCTTTTTCCTTTTTCTTGTTTTGTGCTACAATATCACCCGATATAGTTCATTGGTTATTGTTTTGCTACAATTTCTAAAGAGTGGATTCCTCCCTTTGAAAATAGAAGTCGCAGGAAGCATTTGATTCAAAGTTATCTTACATTCCCAGGCATCTTGGTTTAGGATTTGCATTTTTGGTACAATCAGGCACGTGTAGTGCTTTCTTGTTCCACTTAGAAATCTTAAATGTCCAACAACGAGTGTATAATATGCAGGGACTTGTGATTTCCCATATGCTTGTAAGGACAACACATGCCCACATACATTTTCGTTTTTAGAAGACATGGGGATTTGACTGAATCAAACATCTAAAAATCTTTCTTAGGAATCCAAAATCCTCGGACCCCAGGACTGCTAGATGTCGTATTTTTTCGTATACACAATCTCTCGTTAGTTCATTTGTTGTCTACATCTAGTACACCTAATGTTGTTTCTTTCTTTTATAGTAAAATAAATCATGATCAGGTTCCAGGTATTGTATTTGCAAGAGGACCAGCTGTGGCTGTGCTGATACTTCTGGAATCAGAGGGTGAGACTTATGTTGTTCTTACTGATCAGGTAGATGTCGGATTCTTGCAGTCTTCTTTTTGCATATGTTGAGAAAGATAGAAAGGAAGTGACATGTGAACCCCTCAAGGCTATCTATATGCACCAGCTTGAGGGGTTGTACTAGAAATGAAGTAAATCGGGCAGTTAAGGCTATCTTTCTCATATTTTACCCTATGCAAAGATAAATGTTATCCTATTATTTAAACGATATTATATAGCCTTAACTGCCCGATTTACTTCATTTCTAGTATAACCCCTCAAGCTGGTGCATATAGATTATATCATTATATACACAGCTTTTTCCATGTACAACTTATGCGAGGAACGTTAAAGACTTTGTGAACATTGACTATATTTACATTATGCTGTACTACTTTGACTGCTCTGTTTTTCATGCCTATTTTTCTGTTTAATATTCTTATTTATAAGGCAAGAGTTCCTGTGGGAAGAAATATTTTGGAATTGCCTGCTGGAATGTTAGATGATGACAAGGGTGATATTGTTGGCACTGCAGTTCGCGAGGTCCATTTCTTTCTTACTCTTTCTAGCTGTACATGTTTTATTTGCATTACTATGTCTTTTTACTTGCATGACAAACGTATTTATTTGTCTTTTCTAGTCAATTAACTTCCTTCATATAGAATAGAACTACTTATGACTTCTCGAAGTTGTGACTCTGACAGGTTGAAGAAGAGACGGGCATCGAGTTAAATGTAGAAGACATGGTTGATCTCACTGCTTTCCTGGACTCTTCAACTGGATGCAGAGTTTTCCCCTCTCCTGTATGTTTTATGCTTTTTGCATTAGGACCTCATTCCACTCTTTGCTTTTGTGAATTTCTTAATCTGTGCTTTGCAAATAATTTAAAGATTTTGTTATATTCACCTCTTTCTCTTCTTTTTTTGTTGTAAGGGAGGATGTGATGAAGAACTCAGTATCTTTCTGTGCAGAAGGAGTGTTGATAAAGAGGTTATCACACATCTACAGGGTAAAGAGACTGGCCTTCGTGAACATGGGGAGCTGATTAAGGTACACGTTGTACCATATAACAAACTTTGGCGCACCACAGCGGATTGTAAGGCTCTGGCGGCTGTTACACTGTTAGAAATGGCAATGAAAGAAGGGTTGTTGCCTTCTTTGGCAAGCTAATTGGGTAGCCTTTTTGGCTTGCTGGTGCTAAAGAGGAAAAAACAAAACAAAAATTATTGGAGAAAATTTTCGGATGATTTATTGTAATTTTGATTTTTAGATAACTCTTTAATCTATATAAAATCATCGGTGATTTGTACCACCAAGCTATTAATGTTGCCAAATGGACAAGGTCGGTGTTGGCTTGTGCGAAATTTGATCTTAGGTTAGAGCAGAGATTAGTCTTTCATTGAAAGCCTTAGGACACTCTATGGCTAGCCCACACACCACAATAGTCTGAACCAAATATAATTAGGGTTTTGCTTTTCCCACTCTCCCTCCTACTCTTTCACACCCCTTAACAAATTTGATTCCAAAAATAACCTCGCGTGAAACGCTGTGAGGACGTGTTTAATGACGGTTCGAACGACCTTGTTCGAACACGTTCGAGTGACCCCGTTCGAACAGGTGAAATTACACACAAGAGGATGTGAAGTCAATATTTAACTCACGCGAATGATTTTGTTCGAACAGGTTCGAACAAGGTTATGCGAACATGTTCAAGTGACCCCGTTCGAACAGGTCAAATTACGCACAAAAGTGTCTGAAGTCAATATTTAACTCACGCGAACAATGTCGTTCGAACGGGTTCGAAGACCGTGTTCGAACACGTGAAATTTCTTGAAAAAAAAAAGACGTTTTGGTTGGTCTTTTGTCATTTCACACCCTTATGGGAGGTGTATTTTGAGTAGAAGGAGGAGTGGGAAAAGCAAAACCCATATAATTAATGTTGCCAAATGACATTCTCCTTATTGACTCAATTGTAAGCAAATATATCTACTTTTACACTTGCTAAAGATGATAGTTAAGTGCATTTGATTCTCTAATTTCATGTAAAGAAAGGAAATATAGTTACTAATGACTCCTAATTACATGTTTCAAAAAAAAATGACTCCTAATTACAGTATAATATCCTCTCTTCACAATATCAATAAATTAATTTAAGAGTACTTTTCAGTTGGTAGCATTAAATATAGATAGAATAGTTGACATTTGCTTATTATACATGTTAGCGTCATACACTCTGCCTACTTTTGTGAACATACTCCTTAATATCGATTGAACTTCATATGGATTTCGTCAAATTCATACAAGACATATTATTTATTACAACCCATATGAAGTACAACGAATAAGAAAACATGTGGTGGGAAATGAATTTTGAAAAGTGTGTCACTAGCATTCTAACACTCATTTTCCAATGGACACTCTTTTATCAGTTGAATTTCAAATGGATCATACTAAATAATGTATGTCGATATAAATTTGATGAAATCCATATGAATTATTGCATTTCTTTTTACTTATATTTGAGTCAACCAATTTCAATCACTCTTTTTGTATACAAGTTATTATTGAGTCTAGAGTAATAAACTATCATGTTTTCTAGAATAATAAAAGGTATATTCTTCGCGCGGCCGTTATGGTAGTAGAATTTATCAAAATTAGAATTGATTTTGAAAAGCCTAACTTCAGAGCCCTTGATAAACATGATTATTAGGAAACGAAATTCAGTTAAGCTGTTAGTTGGAATCAGTTAAGCTGTAAACTAAACACTAAACTGTTGTCATTAGCTAAGATAATTCTTTTTATAATGAGATAGTTCATTTTCAGTTAATGAGAAGTTTCTATTTTTCGCCCTTTGACTTCTCTTATTATCAAGATTTTATCAGATTAGTCAATTCCGCTAGTTCCTTAGATCGTTTTTTCCCTCCGCCCTCTTTCCTTTTTGTTCCAGTTTCAATGGCCATTTTGCCCTATTCTAATTTTGCCACAAATCCCTCAAATCTCTACTATCTGCATTCTAATGAAAACCCATCGATTGTTCTTGTTACAAGCTTGTTTGCTTGACAACAAGAATTACTGAACCCGGTACGAAACAATGAAAGTTGCTCTGATATCATCTCGATGATACATGGATAAAGGGAAAGAAAACAGAAACTTCTCATCAACAGAAAATGAACTATCTTGTTGCTTAAGGCACTGTAAGTTTTTTCCCAACAAAACCATCATATCCACATAAATAATTTCATAATTTATATAGCAAAAATTTATTGTAAATGATAGAGACAGACATACACATTGTTATCGTAATGGTATACAATACCTCAAATTTTGGAGTACTGGAGAGCCACGAGGAAACTAAATTACAATGTTTTTTTTTCAGTGAATGACTTCATCAAACCTTACTAGTAACAAAGTCCCTGTCAGTTGCCTCCCATATGGTGGTGCCATCACACGTACAGAGTTTTTTATAGTTCTCACCCACTCCTGCACTTCTGGCAACCACTGCAGCAGCTATACCGCCCTGTTCTGATTTATCTTCAGTTGCATATACCACGACAGACCGTCCAATAAGATCAGCCACTCTCAGCTTTTCTTTGACCCCAGTAAAGAAGGCCTCACCCTTTTCGTTAGCATATAGTGTTCCCAGGTCACCAACTGGCTGAAGATCCAATCAAGCAACCTCCTTTAAGTTGTGTTTCAAATCATCCAACAAAAATTATAAACAAATTCTGTTTTAAAACTCATTATAAAATATAGTACTTCAGGTTGATTTTGTATTACTAACTTTATCACCCTTACTTAGAGTAGATTAATTGAAATGATTAATAACTGCAACAATATCAATTCCAACCATAAAAACTAAAATCAAATCAAATCCATTCAAACTCAACAAAATTTAAAGATGCTTTAATCCGAGCGAAACTCACATAGTAAAAAGAATTCTAACAGAATGAATTCCTATTTTCTACCTTTCCAAGCAAAGGATTTTAATTATAAATCCAGTCAGTTACTGAATTATTTGGTTCAAAACATACTCAGATGTCGGGCCATCGAGAAGGTACCGTCAGTAACAGACAAGGACACAGACTAAAGCCTATAGATGGACAGTAATCTTCGTCTAACTCCGATATATTAGATATGAGTCCTTACTCTTAATCTTAAATGAGGAAGCTTATTCTAATATCCTCTAGTTGTCAGTGTTAAAACTTTGCATAATTATTAGAGTTCATAGATTTAAATTTTGATACACCATATCAAATTAAAAAACATAAATAATAGTATCTTAATTCACACTTTCTTCCCTTCATGATTTAAAAGCTCCATCTTCTGCAATTTATACATCACTTATAATTTTGAATATTTTTACCGTTAAATATTTTCCAAAAATCTAGAAACGCTATCCAAATCCAAAACACGAAATACTTGCTAATTATCATAGGCATGTCATGCATCAGGCTACTCAAATAGAGGCAGGGGAGTGGGGAATGAACTATGATTTGTGATAGTACATAATGCGTTTGATCCATGTAAGTGGCCCAACTTAGAAGAAAGAATTTATAGTTTCTGTCGTAGCCTGAAAAAGAAAATCTTCCTGCCTATCCTATCCCTTATATTCAACAAGATTACTAGTTAATCAGTAGTTTTTAGCAGAATGAAATTTCATTAATAGCACGTTCAATATCACACTTTAGAGGAATATATGGTCAGCCTCAATAACAGAACTTTATTAGACATCATGATGCATCCATATAGTTTATGATTCCAAAACTAATTCAATATCCTTATCCTATCAATTTTAGTGTTTCAAAATATGATTGTATCAGTCATCAATCCTGAAAAGAACGTTTTTTATGGTAACACAGAAGTCATCTACAAGGTACCAGAAATGCGAACCTTTTTAGTGTTTTCCTCATTTGTCGGATTGAACACCTTACCGGTGCTTGCTGCACCTCTAGTTAGATCACCAAACTCATTAATAGACCAACCATGCTTCCCTGGTGACAGTCCACTGAAGTTTGCTTCAATCCTAGCCAGTTCCATATTTACTTGAGCCAGCCGAACAACACCAAAAATATCTGGACCTTTGAATTCGGAAACAGCGGCAGATATTAAGAAGTCTGCAAAGGAAAAGAAAGATTTCATGAAATCAGAATTGATAAGCTAGCTGAAACCATTAAAAGAATTAATTGAATGAGTTGCTAAGACAATACTTGTGTAACGAGTCCTATGACAAAATTACAAATACAGAAAATCAAGATACATCTCAAAACTAAAATATTTGCTTTTAAGGGGAAAATTGCTAAATCATCTAGCATGTTCTGCAGTCTAAGCAAAAACAAGTCTGTGTCATATTAGGGTCAATAAAGAGAATATACGGAAAAGTTGCTATAAGGAGAATATGGCCCATAAATGTGGTAAGAACTTTTTTAGTGCTATGCTTATTTGAATTTGTATTTTTGCTAAATTTTCAAGTAAAATTATTATATTTATATTCTGCATTTAGTTTATTTTTCCAGTAAAGTTTGTCTTCGTAATTTTATGAATTTAATAGTTGTGTTTCTTTGGATTTGGAACCACTAATGTTAGTTTTGACATCAATTATGTTTAAAAATTGGGTATAAACTATTTTTTTAAAATCAGATTAAGTTCAAAACTGGTTTTTAACTGGATATGGAACAAACCCATTCTTCAAACCTGATTTAAAACCGGTTGAGGAGAAAAATATGATTTGATTTTGAAATCCAGTCCAAATAAATGGTTACCAATTGGATATGGATAGGTTTTTTAAAAACTAACCATGCCCACATTAGTCGAAACCCAGTAGTTTTCTTCACTGTATTTCCAAAACACCCAATAGCTCACATTTCACAGGTAAAAAAATAAGAGTAAATTGAAAATAATGCAACCAAGGTTCAAGGACGTGAAAAAAATAGCAGTCTAGTTGTTTCCACTCTATTATTACTAGCCATCGATGAATGATGATAAGTATAAATAAATTTCAACGTCAGATCTTCAACTGCTTCAGTGAAAAGAAACTGATGTATCACGGAATGAATAAAAGAAAGAAATTGATGAAAAATAAAGCTGGTGCAAGTTGCCTAGAAATATATAACAGAAAGAGAACAGTGTTCCAGATAAGATTATCTCCAATTTCCAAACTGTCATACATATACATATGTACCTATAGAAACCCAATCATTGAATCTCTATATCATACGGGGCAAGCATAAAAATTAAGCGGCAAACTATTTAAGAGCTGGTGAAACTGAGTGCAAAATCCCACGGGTGTGTTTCTGTTTGTTTGACAGCGGAATTGGAAACAATAAGTTAAGACAAGTGTAAAACAAACCTAAGGTTTTATGAGCATGTAGCATCAGCATCACTTTCAATGTTAATGAGTACTATGAGAGGTACAGTGTGATCTATTTCATGTTAGGTTATAAGTTATAACTGTATCAACATCCACAGTGGTGTATATATATATATATATATATGTATACACACACACACACAAGAATTGCGACTAACTGCTACATAAACTAGCTAACTGAACTCTAACAAATTAGCTAACTGAAAGTTTAATAGCTAACAATTTTCTAACAATTCTAACTACTGATGGTTAAGCTAACAGTGTAGGATGCGTAATAGGGGTGTTGGGAAAATGACTATTATGGCAGCGAATCTGAGCATACAAACTTAGTTCAAAAAACGCAGCAGCGGGACTGTCACAACAGTAAACACACTAACATCATATATGGTCAGACACACACTTCATAAGTATTACACTCGAATTGTTATTCTAGAAAATTAAAGTTTAAACGTATCTGATGCGAGCCCTAATCTTCAATTTGGAAGATGTTACAATTTCATCATGTGCAAGCCAAGAAGATAATTAACATAAAATCAAGTCATATTCAAAGTTTAGTTCTAAAGGTAAATTAATATTATAAAATTTGCAATCAGAATCCTATAAAGCAAGAAATTAAGTAGCGAACCTTCTGGCACTCCTTGTCCAATTAATCTGGCTTTTCTCCCAGTCTGTTTCAAAGCTTCAGTCATGGTCTTTACCGGTGTTGAACCAAGAATCCTAACAACCTGATTGCTCAAATCCACCTCCACATTCTTCACTCCTGAGAGTCAAGAATGGCATAAAGATAGGAATCTCAGGGGATTAAGTTAGAATAAGAACCACAAAAGAATCCTGAATTGATTCAATTTATTAAAAACGAGTCTTATTGTGTTTTCCTAATTAAGAATTGATTCAAGTAGTTAACTAAAAAACTCTAAAAGACGTACCATTTACAGTTTCCAACTTGTTTTTGACAGCATTAACACAACCTTCGCATTTCATATCCACCATGTACTCCGTCTAACATCAAATTAACCAAAATATTCATTTCAGGCAACTTTTCCGTATATTAATTTAGATGAGCCAGCCAAAGAAGCTAAAAACAAAATAAAAACAGTCGAATGAATTTGCAAAGTATAGAAATACCGATAGAGAAGATAATTAAACTCACAAGTAACTGGGGCAATACATCATCGGTATGTGACTGCGTCTGCGAGAGAAAGAGAATACAAATATAAGATTAGAGAGTAATTAAGTAATTAAGAGTTAATTAAATCAATAACAAACCTGAGAAGAGAGCTTGTGGTCCATGTGAAGAGCTGAGGGAGGGGCTGCAAATGTTTTAACCAATCCGAACCTATTGAGATTGGAAGAAACGACTGCGTTTGAGGGATTGGGAGAATTGGGAGAAAGAGAGGAAGAAGAAAGAGAAGAGAAGGCGAAAGCGGATGCAGTTATTGCAGTTGTAGTCGCTACAACAGACCGCAGAAATGCCATTTTGCTGCAATTGCTTTTTCTTTAATTTAATATTATAGTCGAAATCAGAATATGACTTTTGTTTCTTTCTTCCTTTCTAGTTTCTAGATGGATCCACACTTCTTTTTTTCTTTTTCCTTTTACTTGCATTTCCACCCAGCTTTCCTAGTGTGTGATGATGATGCACCATGGATTTTGTTATGATGTGGGAGGAGAAATTAATTACACGAGCGAGATCAATAATGGATTTCACAAAATTTTAGTATACGGGGGAATGGATTAACCCGCCACATTCTCTCCCTTGTCTGTAATATCATTTGCAACATATTCTACTTCAACTTAATACATCATTTAGTATTAAAACAAAAATTTGCGTGAACTGTGATGGAGCTGGGAAGGTTTCAGACAAGGTCGCAGAATGTGGCGGGTTAATGAGAAATTCAGATGGCCTATGGCTTTCAAGTTTTTCTAAGTAGATTGGATAATGTGATCCATTGGTTTAGAGCTTTGGGGAACTCTCACAGGCTTGCAACTTTGTCGTTCTAGATGCTGCAGCAAAGTGATTGTCAAGATTGATGTCAAGGTTGCATGTGATGTTATCATTGGTTTAGAGATTAGTCGCATATCGAGTTGAAGTATTGTTGTGAGATTCACAAGCTTTTTTGGGAGATCCAATTTGTGCACATTTTTAGGGAGGTCAATCGATGGATAGATGAGTTGGCCAACATTGATTGTCGTCATCTGGAAGATTTGATTATTTATGAGTAGTGTCATACTTCTGTCGGATCGTTATTGCTTTCTAATGTTATAGAGAATTCTATGCTTAGACTCGTTTCTCGTTAGTTTCTGTTTTGCTTTGGGGCTTAGCCCCCGTTAAACACACGCAAAAATTGCATTAATGAATATAAGTCGAGTTGAACATTACATAGAAACAGAACCACATATCAAAATACAAAAAACAAAACTAGAATAGTCTCTGACTTTAACAATTTAGTATCAACTAGGTTCTTGACTTTTACAACTTAATATCAATATGGTCCTCGTGAATACACACGATCGAATATCATACTACAAAAACTAGAAACATATTAGAACACAGGATCAACATAACAACAATTGAAACAAACACCTAGGTCGCAAACCTACATATCAACAATGCAATAAGAGTGGCAAACACAACTCGTAAACTCATTCATAAAGTGAAGATTTCGAGTGCGAACTCGAATGACTAAGAAAAATAATAATGTGGACTTTTCAATTAGTGCTAGAACCGAAGACATTAGAAAATTCCTTTTTGTGAACCAACCTTTTAAAACTCCCTTCCAATGAAAACAGACAATTTTTGCTCTCTCCTTATTGACTTTTCATAAAAACCAAAAACGACATTAACAAAGGAAACAGACAGCGAAACAGGGTCCAAAGACTAGTAGGAAGTCATAGTCACAGCCTGTTATTTCATGAATTCATTCATACCAACCAAGTAAGTATCCTATGATTGTAGAATGTTAAAAATGCCTAATATTGTAACATTTTCAATTTTATATGCGTTTGTTAATTTACTCATTATGAAAAATTTAAACAAAATGCATAATTTTTCAGTAGTGTTTATTCGCTGAAAGAAAGCTTAACTTATGAGAACAGCAAACCATTTTATATAAAGGGTGCAATCAAAAGTACCTCAATCAACTGAATGTTGACAAGAACAATCCCCTTTTTCACTAAATAAGCTTTTTACTCAAATTAAATCAAAGTTTGCTAAAAATATTAAAAAAAAGGATAAAGTAAATACAATAAAATAGCTCAATAGCCAATGTACTAAAAATAGAATATAGAATTACTACATAGAAAACTTCAATACAGTAGAGGTTTCCGAAAGGTAAAAGGCCACATCCCTAATTGAAGAGCATAGATGCCCCAAGTAATAGTAGGAAAGAAAACCCAGTGAATGAGACTCTGCCTGAAGCTCCTTTATCTCCTCCTTCATGTGCGGCTGCAAGGTAAATTGCAAACTTATGAGGGAAGTAATCCTATTCCTAGGCGCATATGCTACATATCCTATTAATCTAGTATTATTGGTGTAAATATTGTTGTAAACCGTCTCTCTTACTGTTTGTTCGGTGTATTGACAATTTCAGTGACATATAGAGGTTGGCTCTTAGGTTCGTTCGTACTCGGATGTGAACTATAACAGTGTGTGTTCGTAGTGTTTATTTGTCGTTTAGATTAAAAGTATTGTTGTTGACTTCTTGTTGCTACTGCCAGAGGCCAAAGGGCCAAGTATATTTTATATTTGGAAAAAAAAAATCAAAAGTGGTGTGAATAAAAAAATAAACAAATGTGAAGGAGGAGGTCAGAATGTTGACCGATTAATTTGAAATTTGAAGGGTCGTGCCTACCTGTTCTCACCATGTTAGGAGGACTTAATTATTATATATAAAAAACAAATTGAGGGGAATATATTTTTCCCAAGTCATTAACGCTACTATGAACACATCAAAGGATTTTTCTTCTCTTTTCTTTTTCAACGTTTCAAATGGGAAAAGAGAAACTGAACACTCAAACTCAAAGACATTAAAATTTTGCCGTCTGAAAGGAAGATAAAGTATATATATATTTTTTGTGTGTATAATTTGGTCCTATTACAAGGAGTAAAAACTCATTTTGATACTCATGTTTACCTATTTAATTTCATTTAACTTAGATAATATATCTCAATAGAAATTTATATTTTTAGACTAGAGTGAGTTTTTTTTTTAAAAAAAAATAATTAATTTAATCAAAACAATATTGAATTATTGAATTTTGTGATGGGCAGAGTTGGTGCAAGTGTGAATGCATTTCTGATGGTCAATGAAAGAAAATTAAATTTTGGGATATTGAGAAGCTTCTTACCCGGTGGTCCCCCAGTAGATGGAAGTGGAGCTGACCCATCTGAAAATTTGAAGAAATCAAAACAAAAAACATCAAAATTAGTAACTGCTACAATCAATTGAAAATAATGTCATTTTAGTCGTGAGACCCACATGAATTTTATCGAATAATAATCATAAAGTGAGTGTTCCTAAATGAATCAATATTGCAAAAAGGCTTCATAATGTGTGTTGGAATTTTGGATCTTGAATGTGTATTTTCTTACTAGATCTAAGCAAATCACTAAACCATTAAAAAAAAAATCCAGTAGAAGGAAAAGTAAAATTGAGGAGCTAGAAGTGATTATGTACCGTGATTGCAGCTACTGAGACCACTGGTGACACCACATCGGCGACTAAGTTGAAGAGCCTTATCAATACTGATGTTAAAACTCTGAAGCAAACCAGAATTGAAGACGTCGCATAGACAGGTAAGTTGAGTTTCAACGGTTTTTTTGAGTGGTTCACAGCAAGAACTAGGTGGGTTCGTGGAATTAAGGTAGTTAGCACATGGAGTTAGCTCCTGAGCGCAAGTGGCTTGTGCATCTGCAGTGCTGCTCAACAAGAAGACCAAAGTCACCATTAATGACGCTAAACACGCGCTGGTTATGTGTCTACCCATTTTGTTTAAGGTTCTGGATCTCCTCCTCCTTTGCGTTCTAAGGTTTTGTTTGGTTGTAGTATTGTGGGATACAGTTGTTGTGGCTCCTTTTATTATGTAGTAGTAGTAGAAGGCCATTTCTTCACGGCAAGATAATTTCCGCGTGACTCAGCTAAGTCTGCGCGCTGTTCATACGCGTCTTTTTAATTAATTGCTATATAAGAAAAATACAAAACGGACCAATAATGTTCTTCATACAAGCTTAGATATTTCAAACGTCCAACTTTCTTTTTATTTTCTTTTTCTTCCTTTTCTTTAAGGGGTAAAAAATTTTAAATATATCATTTTGGTCCTTATAAATCTGTAATTACAGCGAGTATCGATTTTAGTCTTTGTAATATTTTTTCCTAAAATAATCTTTGCAAAATTTAAAACTATTTATTTTGGTCACACGAGCAGAAAACCCAGATTCTCACGACCCCCTCCACTGCATGCACTCCCCAGATTCGCCGCCCCTTACCCCTGTCGTCACCTCCCTCTCACTAGATTCACTAGATTCGATGTTCGTTCTTTTTCCTTCCTCTTCCTTCTTCTTCTATTTCCATGGAATAGAGGGTCTTGGCATAGTAACGAAAACGAACACAAAAACAGTAGAGAGAGAGAGAGAGAGGAACACGAAGAGAAATTGTGTTACAATCCAGAAATCTTGGATAGATCTATTTCCAATCAAATTTTGAAAACCTCAAATTACAAAAATCCTTTCAAACCCCAAATTACGAAAACCCTAAACCCAAAAATCTTGAATAGTCTCTCCTATTCTTATATTGGAATGGTGCATTGTGGAGAGAAGAGTGAGAGAGCAAGCGTCGTGGAGAGGAGAGCGAGAACGAGTGACAAGGAAGGAGATATGGAGGAGAACAGATCTTAGATTTTCAAATTTTTGGGTTTCAACATATAAGAGATGATGAACGATTCACACTTTATGGAGGCCAGAAGGAACTCCAAATCCCTTAAGCCAGGAGAATAGGCTACCAAAGTCTCATTGCCTCGAACCACATTGACTTTCCACGATAGAAATCTCATGTATCCGTTCTAACACACATGCCCACACCATACTTATTGTCTTCATTAAAAATAGTCGCATCAACGTTGCACTTAAACGAACCAACAATCGGCTTCCTCCAATAATAATCTGCTGGTGGGCTAACCGTGACCAACTGCACTTGTTGCACAACTCTTTCTCTCGCAGCAGACCACTCAAATGGATATTTCACAGCTCAGCTCACCACCATTTCAACAGACTGCATGTTACCCTCCCAAACGCGGTCATTTCGACGCTTCCACATGGCCCAAAACATTGCTGCAACTGTGTTTCTTTGCGGGTCTGATAGAGACTGCAGCAAACTGAAAAAACAAGTGTTAAAGTTATAGTAGAATCAATTCTATCAAAAATAATTTCCGTCTTCGCAAAACTATACACACACCTTTAAACTATAGTAAAAGTCCCTCTCAAATTAGATGAAGGAATTCAAGAGAATCTTTTTATATTCTTATGACAAATCAATAACGTTGTAATGATCTCAATACGAGAAAAGTGATATCATAGCGTACGTGTATTAAAGAGAAAAGTTTTGGTCATGTATAATAAATAGTCTTACTTTTACACAAGCCGACCATTAGACGCTTTACTATGACCCCGTTCATTTGCCCAGTATATGATTTTTTTATTTTTGGTCCAACCCAGTATATGAATTTGACGAGGAGAGATTCAAAATTTCCAGAAGCCATTTACGTGGAAACTAATCAAATTAAAAATTATGTAAGATGGCTTCTAAACTGAACTAACATAATAAGTGGTTCAAACATTGTTTTATTGTGTAATAATTTGATTAGGCACTTTCAAACATTGTTTTATTGTGTAATAATAAAAAGAGCCTAGACAAGTTAGAAACAAAAATATAACACACCAACATCACATGACACAAGTGGTAAATGCTTGAGTCCCTTAATCATTTGGTCATTTGTTCGATCCCTGATCAATGTGTTTGAAAAATATTTATTGAAAGATGTCAACCCCTTAAATAGATCTCTGATTAGTCTCTACGAAATGCTGTGAGGGGTACTTTAGTTTATTAAAAAAATGGAAGACTTTGAACTCTCTACACATTATTCTACCCCACCCCCACTCATCTATCTCTCATCAGTCGCTGTCTTTTTTCACATAGATAAATTTTTTCTATGGTTTAGAATAGAAAATGTAAATACTAATGAGAAAAGAGATGAAAATAAAGGATGATCGCTACAATAGCATGAAGTTTTGATGAGATTCTTGAATTGTTCAAAGAATAACTTAGAGAAGCACATTGTTCTAATTCTCCCAAAGTTTCCAAATGATTCTAATTAATTTCGAAATTCAGCATTAACATGCACTACATGAGCTAGTCAATTGATGATACAGAAAGACTTTTACTTTCCCCACTCCTCATCTTACTCAAACACACCTCTTAACAAATTTTATTTCAAAAATAATCTCGCGTGGAACGCTCGTGGAGGACGTGTTTAATGACGGTTCGAATAACTTTGTTTGAACACGTTCGAATACATGCATACGAACGCAATAAAATTGGTGAATGTGGTGTGAGGGTCCATTATTGTTCCCTCGATTAACAGTATACGAACGAAATAAAATAGGGTATTCGTATAAGTCTATGCGAACCTGTTCGATTGGTGTCATTCGAACATGTTAAATTACACACAAGAGGGTGTGTGTGCCAATATTTAACACACTCGAATGAGACTGTTCGAACGTGTTCGAATGCCCGTGTTTGAACAAGTGAAATTTTTTGAAAAAAAAATACGCTTTGGCCATTTCATTAATAGCCTTTTGGTCTTTTCCCACCCTTATGGGTGTGTTTTGAGTAAGAGGGGGAGTGGGAAAAGCCCATAGAGGCCCATCCTAGGCCATCGGCTTAGACAAGAGCTTTGGTTCAATTTACTAGTTGGACCTCCAATTACTTATTACAACTCGACGAAATTAAAAAAGTTTGAGGAAATTACTTCAATTGAGTGTAGTTCTTACACTCTCTCTTGGTACCTAAACTATATTATAATAATAATAGTAATAATAATTATTTAAAATTTTTGAAATTAATTTGTTAACCTTAAAGTTTGTGTATTCCATCACATTTTTTTTAGAAAACTACTTATAAAACTAATAAAACTTTGGAGGCTCAAAATTCCTCAAAAAGTGAAACTATTATTGTGGAGAATTACTAGGGTTGCTTACCTTGTAGAAGTAATTTAAGGAGAAGACATGTTCAGTGTGAAGAAGTATGTCCTAGATGTGATAGTGAATTGGAGGATGAATTGCATATATTTTTCCACAGTCAGCATTCTCGTACAATATGGCAGCATGTTGTACGTCTGGTGTTACTAATTTTAATGTTCCTTTCTTTCATTTGTTGGAGACATTATCATCACATCAAAGTAAGGTGTTTGCAATGATGTTTTGGTCAATTTGGAAGAGGAGAAATGAAAAGTTGTGGGAGAATATAGTCAAACCATGCACTTTATCTATTCAGTTAGCTCTTGACTTGTTGCATCAGTGGGAACTTGCGAAGGATAGACAACCAAATAGTGCGCTGGTGACTCCATTTCTAACACCAATGATAAGCTTGTTGGAAAAAACCGAGTTTGGACCGTTTCAAGTGTAATGTTGATGCAACAATTTTTGATGAAGACAACAAGTTTGGCGTAAGCATTTGTGTTCGTGATGATTGGGGTATATTCCGATTTGGCAAAACAATGTGGTTCCTAGGATCTCCAAGTCCTCAAGAAGCCGAAACAATGAGTCTTGTTCAAGCACTTCGTTTTCTCAAAGAGAAGAATTTTACGCAAGTGGATGTTGAGTTGGATTGCCTCTCCGTAGTGACGGACGTTAATAATAATATATCTCTCAGCACAAACTAAGTGCACTTCTTTCTCATTGTAGGTCTATCATTCCTCAATGTTAAAGCTATAGGATTAGCTATATTCATAGGCAAACAAATCATGTTGCGCGCTAGAGCATCAAAGATTATATGCTAGCTCTCATTTTTATGATTTTAATCCTACTTATATTACCGATATTATTATTAATGAAATGAAGTAAGTTTTTTCCTTTGGTAAAAAAAAACTTTAGACGAATTTGAAGTAGTTATTATTGGAAATAATGTGTTAGTGTTACTAGTACTAAATTACAATTTAGTGTCTGATAAATTAGTGGTTGATCTAAGGCTGGAGTTGAAAATCCAAAGGACAGGACAGGGCTGGTTGTTGTCCACGTTGCCCTTTGTCTCCAACCATGAAAAATGGATAACTGCGTAACTCAGCTATATTATATATGATCTTGCTTAAGCTAGAGATCACTATTGATAATTGATGACGGAACGTTTTTTATCATTATTATTATTGAATTTTGATTTGATAAATTTATTTCTGACGGAGCTTAATTTCGTTTTTAGATAAACAAAAATATATTAATCTTAAATAAACTTAAATACATATATAAATATAATATCCTTCTTAATAAATACACAATCTACTTTATTGGTGGAATTTGGCGGCAATCCTTAGATGATCTATGTATGTCATTTAATCATGTCAAAGTCCATTATATTTTTCGGAAGTTTGCCATAATGAGTTCCATGCTTTCTTATTCGTTTTTGTTAAATTTTTTTTCAGATAGACAATTGTTAGTGGGGTGCGGAAAATATTAGTTTTGCAGCAGGCAGAACTCCTTCAGATTTCATTTAGTGTGACTCCTTCAAGATCTTAACTCGCCAATTGAAATTTCACCTACTCTTAGAATATTCAATTTCGTTTTTGTTACTGATGTCGATGTTGATGCATGTGTATCTTTTTGGTATGCTGTAACCCTTTGTTGGTTATTTGGTTATAAAAGGGATGATAATATGATATCATGTCAACATATCATTCTTATATAATAATACACTATCTACTTTATTAGCTAATTTGTGTGGAATTTTTTTGTTGGCATTTAGTTGTGTAAATAATGCAAACTTTATGTCAATTATTAATCTAGCAAAAATTAAGGCTCCACTCATTGTTTTTTTTTTTGTCCAACACTCATTTTTTTAAATTATCAAAATGTACCCCTCATTGTTAAACACATATTATTTTGGGTTTTTTTTGGTACCTCCACTGTTTACCAATATACTCCCACTCTATATTTTTGGACGGATATACCCCTGACAAAAATTGAATCAATCGGATTTATGTTTGTAATAGGTAAATAGGATTTATGTTTTTTCGAGTCGTATTTACCTATATACGATTTCCCATACAAAAACAAATAAATTAAAAAAAAAAGAATCCTATTTATCTCAGAATAAGGTAAATACGAAGCGATTTCTTAAGGAAAATCGAATTTATGTTTGATGAAGGTAAATACGACTTACTATTTTTGAAGCTTATGGGAGGAAATCATATCTAGATAAATACGATGCAAAATTTGCGGGAAATCGTATCTATTTTTAAATATTTCTGGTCAAATCGTATGTAAGTGAGAAATGGTAAATATTCTGTTTGTAATTTTTTAGGGGTATTTTAGTCTTTTCACCGTATGTGGAGTCAAATGGTGGGGGTACAAAAAAACCTTTATTTTTATGAGAATGATTGAACTCATATAACATAACCGTTGGTTAGTTAATATCAACAAGAAAATTTCACAGCCGTTTTTTTAATCAATAGTACACACATCTACTTTTTTGTGAGCTATCTTACACTCATTATTGTTAAAGAGTGTTTTTATCAAAGTTTTTATGAATTAAGTTTCTCACATTTTAAATCACCACCCCGCATTGATACGTATCTTCGCAAATATATCATATACAAACACAACCATGTTAACATAAAAATTCTATTATATGTTTGGTTGTTAATTATCAATTCGTATCAACCACTAACTTTGCAATACATAACTCCTTATAACTACGTCCTGTCTATCGCACAAGTATACGTCCTAATTAATTCATTATTACTACTTGTTGGGAACGGGAATATGTGTTGCCCCGCCCGCCCAGACAGTACGACACCACAAATCCGTGGTTTTGTTTCCTTTCCTTTCCTGTGACCCAAACCAAAACGACCACGCACGTAACCATCCTTTCACTTTACCGGTGGCTTTTAAGTTGCACAAATTGAGGTTTTTGTGTATGGTACCCAAGTGAGAGTTTACCTAGTATAGCAAGTCATATTATCTTACTTCTGGTTAACTGTTATTTATACTTCGCACCCAAATATTTTACTAAATACAATTTAAGACTCTTTCCATTTTTTTTTATATGTAATGACTTTGACTCAGTTATTATTTTTACCTTTACCATTCTTTTTTGGCTTTTTTTTTCCACCCCCTCATTATCTGCTACACCCCATAAATACCATTGTGGACAAAAATGCCCCCATCATGATACAAATTTTCGGAATTATCATAGAAAAGAGGTAAATCTAGGAAGGGGGTTTGGGATTCCCGGATTTACCAAAAAGTGGAGGTAAATCCGGTTCAATAAATGTGAACCGAATTTACGTCAGATTTTGGTAAATCCGGGAATCCAAACCCTCCCGGATTTACCTCTATTTTATGATAATTCCGGAAAAAAAATTAAAATTACTTAAAAACAAATTAAAATTAATTAAAGAAGCGTTTTACAACGATTTTGATGACGAAATGAAATAAGACATGAAATTTCTGAACGGAAACAACAAAACACACGACAAACAAAATGAAAACACGGTAGAAACTACTGAGATGGTGGTTTGAAACGACGAAGGACCTCAGCAACGGTCCTTCGGTTTTCGACGACATACACCGCAAAGGACTCGTGATCCGAAATATGTCAAAACGGTCCATCATTACTCGAACGTCATCGTTGTTCTTCACATCCAATTATTATCGTAACGCTTTTGTATTGTTATTTAAATCGTAAAACGTTTGTATCGTATTTTAAAAATAAAACGCGCGTAAATCACAATTTAATATACATTTTTTTTTAAAAAAAATTTAAAAAAAAAATTCGGATTTACCTCATACACGGATTTACCTACGTATGAGGTAAATTCGAAATTCCCAAACGTAAAATCCAAACCTCTTATTTATGAACCGGATTTACCATAAATTGAGGTAAATCCGGAAATCTTCAAAAAAATTTTTAAAAAAATCAGGAGTATTTATGGGTTTTAGGGGTTTATGGGGGTCTGGGAGAGAAGGAGGGGGTGAAAAAAAAACCTTTTTTTTGTCTGCACAAGCTCTACTCTTTTCTAATGGAAACACAATGTCTTCATCAGTTGAAGAAGCTTAGAACAGAGTGAAAAATAAAGTGAAGAACAAAGTAAATATTCGGGTTATTTCCCTCTTCAAAGCTCTTGATTTCATTCATCTCGATGTGGTTCACGTTTTATTGCCAAAGTTCACGCTCTTCTATTCAAAATAATATATTATAACAGTTTGTCAAAAAAAATGAACAACACAAATCTAGTTGATGGAGGTCGAGACATCGAGATGAATGTCAATAAAAAAAACCTCCAGTAAATGTAGTTCATGTTTTGCCTTCTTTGCCATGAAACCAGAAGAAAAAAGCCTCACGAGGTATAGATCTCACAATGACTGTTCCGATTTAAAATCTAAGGAACTCAATGCCCTCACATTTGGGACACTTTCACAACCAAAGATTTTTGTTTTATGAGATTTAGATACCCCATATATCATATCCGAAATCCCAATTTTGAAATAAGCAAATCCCATATTTGTTGACAATTTTCTTTATGATTTCACTATTTTGTCAAATTAATTCTTAAATAGTTTTCTGGACTAAATGCTTGTAGATTAGGAAAATGTTTTTTGTATCTCATTGACCCTGTTAACCAAAAATCCACAAAAACAAATTTCCAATACACTCTTTTGTCTTTTTACACTCTTAAAATTGGAGACCTCAAAAATTTCTCCACGGATTTAAGGTTATCTTGAACATTGTTTTGTCTTTATGCAGTTGTTAAATTTTTTAAATGAAAAATGACTGATATTCTTAATATTCATTTCCGCGTTTTTTGAAAACTCAAAATATTGTTTTACATTGTAGTCAAACCTAATAGTGAAAATATTGTTTTACATCCAATAATATGTTGTTTAGCTACTACAACTAATTAAGGAGATAAAAGAACAATAACAAGTTCATTAATTTAATTAGTTTCATTTGAGAAAAAAAAAATCTATCATTATCACAAACAAATTGTTGATTTTAGTCTTTTTATTTTACATTGAGAATTTTGGTCCCTCTTTTTCTTGATTTTGCAATTTTTTTATCTCAAAATCATACCTAAGTAAATGTCACTAACTGAGTCATTGAAACCTAAGTCAATGTCACCAACTCACTAGTCCGGTCAACCCAACGTAATCCCTAAACTCTAACTGAGTCATTGAAACATAACTCAATGTCACTAACCGACAAGTCCGATCAACCAAACTTAATCATTGAATTTTAAGTCAATATCACTAACTCACTAGTCTGGTCAACCAAACTGAATCATTGAAACCTAAGTCAATGTCACTAACTGACTAGTCCAGTCAACCTAACGTAAACCCTAAACCCTAATTGAGTCATTGAAACCTAACTCAATGTCACTAACTCACTAGTCCGGTCTACCAAACTGAACATTGAAACCTAAGTCAATGTCACTAACTGACTAGTCCGGTCAACCAAATTTAATCAATGAAACCTAAGTCAATGTCACTAATATTGACTAGTCCGGTTGATAACTCATATTTATATGAGTTATTTATACCTCTAATCATTAAATTAAGTAAGTTCTCAAGTAATATTAGTATAGTATTTATTGCATTTCTATTAATATTAGGATAGGATAGGCTAAACACTGCTTTGCTATGAAATTGGCACATTTGGTGCCCTTGTGATTATTTTGATGTATTTTGTGAAGTAGTGCGGTGTTTAGCGCTATAGCGTCTAACGCTATAGCGTCACAAGAGGCGTATGATTGAGCATCTAAAGGAAAAGTGAAATTTTGGCGCCAAGCTCGTTAATCCATGTTCCATATATTGTGTCCACAGTACCTAGCTGACATGTGCGGATTTTATTGGATTTGTGTGGACACTTGTCATTGCATGAGTAAAGGAATAGTGGAGTTGGTGAAAAAGTAAACATCACCTTTCTTGACTTTGGAAGGGGAGTTGTACCTCAAGGCTAGATATACTAGAGATGATGATCTCCCCTCAAGAGACCTTAGACTTCCCAACGAAGATAGAGAGAGTATTGGTAGAGAGAGAAAGTGTGACACTTCTTCTTCTCCATTGATACACATTTGAAGCTTTTGCTATTTTACTTTCTTCTTTGGTATTTTTCTGTATTTTATTCTCATGGTGTAAGGCAGATGATGAGCCATCTTAGCGTGGATGATTAGGGGACTTCAAGCTTGTATCTTTTGCACTTGTAATTTCTTTCTCACCTACGGTAATACAAGTAGTTTTATTTGTGTTATTTTGATGTTGCTCAACATGAGCTAAACTCCTTGAGTTGGGTTGCTATAGCTTGTAATGAACCATTAATGCTTCGTATATAATTTCTCACGTTTTGTGTTTTAATCCTTGTGTGATAACTCTTCCAAACTTGTTTTATATTTGGCCACGTAAAACTAGTACCTCTCGTGGATTCGGACATGAACCATAGAGAGAACTCAAGGATTAATATAAATGATAAGGTTGGTTGAAGACATTTAATCAATTTTTGCTTCCTCTAGACATAGAAGTTGCAATAGTTTATAAATCATAAGCTGTGGGATCTTGATTATACAGGGGTGAACCTATTTAGAACCTAGACATAGGCATCTTGTAGTGAAACCACGGCGCTAGTGATTGAAAGGCACAAAATATTTGCAATACGCTTAACGCTATAGCGTGTGACGTTATAGCGTCTTGTTTCTGGGAATTTACATAGTGAAAGCAATCCAACTTATTTCTCTTATATTTTAACTCACAGTTAACTTGTTACTTTTATAACCTTTGTCCAACTGAACTTTGTTACTCAACCTATTTGCTACTTGTTCCTCTAAAGTGTAATTCCTTTTTAAACTCTAAAATTAATATCAATCCCTGTGGAGACGAATTTTACTTATCATTATATTACTTGTTGCGATTGTGTACACTTGCACAACTACTTTTCGCACAACACCGGTCAACCAAACTTAATAATTGAAACCTAAGTCAATGTCACTAACTGACTAGTCCGGTCAACCAAACTGAACCATTGAAACCTAAGTCAATGTCACTAACTGACTAGTCCGATCAACCAAATTTAATCATTGAAACCTAAGTCAATGTCACTAACTGACTAGTCTGATCATCTCCGAAGGTGACCAAGAGCTCTATCGTTCCCAAGGGGTAAGTGGTTGACCCGTTGAAGCGTCGGCACGGGTTGGATCGGCCTGCGGGATGATCTCGCTCCGATCTACATTAAGCTTATCGATCAGCTCTTCAAACATAATATCGGCCGAGCTTCCTTGTTCAACCAAGATCCTTCGAACCTCTGTGTTGGCCATAACTGCTGATATTACCAACAGAACATAGCTATTCGTCCTGCCATCGAGCATGTCTTCATCTCCAAAAGAAATGGGCGGCCTATTCGAGACCGGTCGTTCGGCTGAGGTCGTCCCAACCATGAGAATGTCGTTCCATTTCCTTTTTGTGGCTTTGTTGGAGTCCCTGCGATCCAAAGGGTTCCCACCATGAATTACCATAGCAACATTGCGGCCTTTCGATTGCCGAGTGTCTCGATCTTCAGATCCATCTTTGTCTTGGGCGGTCGTTGTTATGACGACGCCCTTTCCTCTGCTCAGGCGAGTCCTCCCGCTTTTCTTGAGGTCGCTCGTTTTCTTCAGACCTCACATACCTACTCAACTTACCCTTTTGGATAAGGTCTTCAATGTCGTCTTTTAGGGCCATGCAATCGTTGGTGTCATGTCCCTTGCTCTTGTGATAGCGGCAGTATTTCTTGGTCGGTCGCGCCCTCTTTTTGAGCACGAGAGGGTCAGACCGCTTCACACCCACAAATTCGTTGTTTTGGCACTCCATGTAAATTTGTGCAATAGGCGTGTTCAAGCGAGTGCGCTGCTCGTACTTTTTCTCTTTATAGTCCGACCGGTTGTCTCGGCGGCCTTCCTGCCCCTTGGCCGGTCTGTTTTGATCTTCTTTAGGCGCGTGGGCGCCCTTTCTTGCAGCCAGAGTTTCTTCGTAGGCCATATGATCATTGGCCCGCATTAGGAACATGCTGAGGTCCTGATAGTGATTCAGGGTGAACTCTTCTGCGAACCTATGGTCCGGTCTAATACCACGTTTGAGGTATTTCAACTTGTCCTTATCAGATAGGTCGCGAATCGTCTCAGCCTCAGTGTTGAATCGGTCGATGTACTGCCTTAGTGTTTCATTGTCTCCTTGAACGACCGTGTCCAAGTGCTCCTCGTACCGGTATTGGCAACAGTTGGCTGTGTAGTGGGCCAAGAAGATTCTTATCAAGCCCTCCCACGAGGAGATGGTGTTGGGACGTAGCGATTCCCACCATTCTAGCGCTCGGCTGTCCAACGACTGAGGGAAAAGTCGGCATTTCATGGTGGACCCCAACTCCCTATAGCTGCAATAGTTGTTGAAGTATCTGATATGCTTATCCAGATCTCCACGGCCATCAAATTTGTTCAGATTGGGCGGCTTCCTCAAGTCTCTTGAAATGCGGTAGCGCCTGATCTCTCTCGTGAATGGTCCATGGCCGTTCGAGATGTCGCTCGACCCAAAGGGTTGCATGGTGAGGCACGCCTCGTTGCCCGTCATTCCGTAGAATCCTCCTGTGATAGGTTGGCCAAAAGGTGGCAGTTGAGGGTGTCTTTTGGGTCGCCCGCTGTTCCCTCTTCTCGGTCGCTGCGAGACGTCCCTAATTCCTTCATCTCGATAGTCTTCGAACTCATCACGCGAATCCCAGGATCTACTTCTCGATCGCCGGGAACCGGACGACTCGCAGGAGGAGTACCTGGTAGGCGGCCTACCGGATTCAGGACGGTAGCTGGAATCTTCGTATTCATAAGAGTGGGAATGGCGTCTGCGCACATTCTCGCAGGGGCGACTGTGCGCCTGGTTCGTCGTCTGCATCGGATCGGTGGGAGGTACTTCCCGATGAGGACGCCTCGAGGAGCGCGTAAAGCCAGCCTACGTGATGGGCGACCTAGAAGCGAAGAAGGTTCTCCGCCTACCGCCATTGGCGGACTAGAATCGACCCTCTTTCATAACGGGAGATCAAATCGTCTCTATCTGCGATGAGCTGATTCTTGTTCTGCAGTACCTGAAGAACGACCTGAGTGATGTGCTCTAGAAAAGGCTCTGCAATCCCTGCTTCGGCCAGTTCGGCTGGAATCGGCTGTTGGACCGGTTGGATTACCGGCCTGTGGCCTCCCTGCACCGATGGTTCTTGGCGAGGGTTTCCTTGTGATTCGTGTACAATAACGGGTACTCCTTCCGGGGTTTGCTGCTGAGGATGCTGCTGCCCGGAGGGTTTCAGTCGAGATAAGGCCCGCGTTTGGGGCCTGTCGCGTGGAGCCATAGTTGAGGTAGGATAGCGCTCGGGCCTCCCACTGTGGCGCCAATTGATCGTACCTTAGACCAATGAAGAGTCGATGTTGTTCGCTGAATTGGCCGGTCGTTGAGTGAGGGAAAGGACCGATCTTGGCTACACGCGGGTGATACCTGCAATGACACTCCGACGCTCAAGTCAGTGATCGCTCAGGAAGGGTATCACTAGGTAAAGATAACGTACCTGATAACGAGAATGCGTGTGGCATTTACCGACCGTTGCGAGAATTTCGGCCGGTTACCGCGAAGTGCGCTCCAAGCAATCGAGCTTGGGCCGGTTCGCCGGTATGGGCCGATGGCCCATTGCTAACGAAACCTCTTGATTTTGCTGATACACCCCGGAACAAAACCTAAGTCCATGTCACTAGCTGACTAGTCCGGTCAACCAAACTTAATCGTTGAAACCTAAGTCAATGTCACTAACTCACTATTCCGGTCAACCAAATTTAATCATTGGTAGTGAGTGTTTTGATAAAAAATATAGTTGATAAAAAGTGAGATGGAATAAAAGTTAGTATAAGAGAATGGTAGTTTGGTATTTTTGGTAGTGAGTGTTTTGATAGAAGATATAGTTGATAAAAAGTGAAATAGAAAAAAAAAACGTTAGTTTAAGAGAATGGTAGTTTGATATTTTTGGTAGTAAGTGTTTTGATAAAAGATATAGTTAAGTTTATGAGATAGAAAAAATAGTTAGTTTAAAAGAATGATAGTTTGGTATTTTTGGTAGTGGGTGTTTTAATAGAAAATATATAGTTGATAAAAAGTGAGATGAAAAAAAATTAATTTAAGAGTTTAGTATTTTGGTTGTGGGTGTTTTAATAAAAGATATATAGTTGATAAAAGATATAGTTGACCGTTGATAAAAAGTGAGATAACAAAAAAGTTAGTTTAAAAGAACGGTAGTTTTGTATATTTGGTAGTGGGTGTTTTGATAAAGATATAATATAATATAATAATTGATATTTTACAATAACTAGTATAATGTAATTTCAAATCAAAAAATTAATTAAAAAAATGTACGTGGAAGTTTAATACAATATATTTGGTATTAATTTTGCCCTTTGATTTATCTGATTTAAAAAAACAATAAACTTTATTTTTATAATGTCTGAAACATACCTGCCATTCTGACATTTACAAAAAATGTTGATAAAAACGACAAAAAAAAATCCAAATGTAAATACCACTTTTGTATGAGACTATTTTACGGAAATGGATCCTCTGCAGTTCTGGCGGGAACTGCAGAGTGCAGTTCAGTGCTTTTTAGTGTGTTTTAGATGAGAGAGAAAAATAAAAATGGAGAAAAATGGAGGAAATAAGATGAGAGAGAATTTGTTGGAGAGAGATAGATCTGAAAAGCAGAAAGCTATGACTCTGCAGATTCACTTGGAACTGCAGAGGATCCGTGCCCCTATTTTACAATGACTACTATAATATTTGAACAAGATACTGACACGGTGACTCCATTACAATCGTAACCATCCACCTTTTTTTATTCCAAAGCAATGGTCTTTAACATCCTCCATTTCGTGTGAGCTCACTTTTGTACGGTACACAAAAAGTTGCGTTTGTGCAACTTAAAAGTCACCTCACTTTACCTTTCTTTCTCTCTGAAGAAGATTACAACACAAGACAAGATTGAGAATTTTGGCAAAAAATTGAAGATAAGCATCATTCAGTATTCACCATAGATAACAAGGTAAAATCTCTAATTTACCCTTATCTTCTTCCATTTTCCATCAATTACAGTTTCTCCTACCTCCTTTTCAATCCAATTCTTGCTACAATTTGTTGCCCTACTCCTACTGCTTTATTTCCTTCAATTTTTCTATCTTTATCGTTTAATTAACACGGGTTTGGATCCTTTTATGCTACCTTTTCCTTTAGTTTGATCTTAACTCCTCTTTAGTTTTGGTTATCCCCTTTCTTTTAAATAATTGAGCTTTATCTCCAAAATAGAATTGATAATTAAAGCCCCAAAATTACTTCAATTTCCATGTCACTATATAAGTGTATATGCTGATATGTTTAATCTCCCAACTTGGTGTTGTGCAGTTAATTGAATTTGATTGAGCATTGTGAAAAATTGAGAAGCTTTGCAAGTACTACATGAATGTGCTTTGATGATAAGTGGATTCTAATCTATGAATTGATGGTTGTTTTGGGAATTATATCAGTTCACTATCGACTAAGAAAAATTAATGCAAGCTTGTAAAGTATAAAGAAAAAGATTGGGTAACACAATCTGGTGCCTTACCGAAAACTAGAGGCCAGGGAAGGGTCTCGTGTGGTTATCTCAAACATCAGTGTGGAGAAGAAGAAGAAGAAGAAGGTGGAAAAATATGGCGGCAGAGTCAGTGAGACTGGCGACTTCTTCTCTATTTTCTCAGAAGAGGCCAACCCCTCTTTCTCCGGCTCGCTTCATGGGAACGGGAATGGGTTTTCGCCCTCGCTCTTTGGCTTCATCTTCCCATTCACACTTCTTTGGGACTACTCAAATTAACTCCAATTCTTCCATTTCACCCCTACTTCTTCGGAGAAGAAGAAGCTTCTCTGTTTTCGCCATGGCCACTGATGGTATCTATCTATCTCTTTCACTCATAATAATATTTCATCTTTTCTAATTTCAATTCAGCTTCACCAACTATGCATCTCTTTATCTTATATTTTTAATATAGGCTTGGTTCATGGTTAGTTTCTTGGAAGAAATTAAGTGACTTTTTTGTTGTAAAATATGACATTCTTTCTTCAAATTCGTGTTTTTTTGGTTTCCTTCATTTATATACCATCCTAAGATTTTGCATGTTTATTGAACTTCCACTTGAGTTGTCATAGTTCCTCTGAGAGGATGGTGTTTGAAATTCTGTTGGGAGGAAAGAACACCATTTGGTAACCTATGAAGCACCGACATTTACACCCGACACCATGCTTAAATTGACACATAGAAACCAATAATAATTTGAGAAAATACAGGTCACTGAATACAAGCACATGTGTCTGTGTTGTGCGGTAGACTCGTAGTGTCACCAATACATCTTCAATCTGAAGTGTCAGTACTGCATAGTTGGGAATAACCGGGATCTATCTTTACATGACCTATGACCCAACTTTATTGTAGAAAACTACAAAGTAGTTTGTTTTCATCCTTTTGAAAATGAACATGAAGCAATGAGACTGAAATGAATACTCTCATGTGAGTTTTCACTGGACAAATTGATGTGGAAATTTTGTTTGTATCTGTCTCTCCCTTCTTAGACATCAAATAGATAAGACCTTATCAGAGTTTATGAATATTAATAATACAGAGATAGGTACAAGACTTTCTTATAACCTTGTCAAGTGAGAGAATCCATTTTATGCATTAGCTCATACATATGAGATGACCCTTTTTAACTTCCTTTGCAGATACAAAGCGTACTGTTCCATTGAGCGATTATCGCAACATCGGCATCATGGCTCACATAGATGCTGGAAAGACAACTACAACTGAACGAATTCTCTACTATACTGGAAGAAACTACAAAATTGGAGAGGTGCACGAGGAACTACAATGGGTGGATGGAACAAGAACAAGAAAGAGGATTACCATCACCTCTGCTGCGACCACCACATTTTGGAATGATCACGGGATCAACATCATTGATACTCCGCCATGTCGACTTCACCTTGTAGAAGTGGAGCGGGCTCTTAGGGTGTTGGATGGAGCTATATGCTTGTTTGTGATGTTCTTTGGTGTGGAGCCACAATCGTAAGCGTGTGGAGGCAAGTCGATAAATATGGAGTCCCATGAATTTGTTTTGTCAATAAAATGGATCGCCTTGGAGCGAACTTTTTAGAACAAGAGACATGATAGTAACAAATTTAGGTGCTAAACCACTTGTACTTGATTACCAATTGGTGCGTAAGATGGCTTTAAGGGAGTTATCGATCTTGTTAGAATGAAAGCTATAGTTTGGGGTGGAGAAGAGCTCGGTGCCAAGTTTTCTTATGAAGATATACCGGCAGATCTTCAAGAGTTGGCTCAGGATTACCGATCACAGATGATAGAAACCATAGTTGACTTGGATGACCAGGCTATGGAGAACTACCTGGAAGGAGTTGAACCTGATGAAGCAACTATAAAAAGACTAATTAGGAAGGAGCCATCGGAGCCAATTTTGTGCCGATGATGTGTGGCTCGACTTTCAAAAACAAAGGGGTCCAACCATTACTAGATGCGGTGAGTGGATTATCTACCCTCACCACTTGACTTTACCACCGATGAAGTGGGGCGACCACGAAAACCCAGAAGTGACAATAGATAGAGTACCAAGTGATGATGAACCATTTTCTGGACTGGCTTTTAAGATCATGAGTGATTCATTTGTAGGATCCCTTACGTTTGTTAGGGTGTATGCTGGAAAGCTAACTGCAGGGTCTTATGTACTCAATGCAAACAAAGGGAAAAAGGAGAGAATTGGTAGACTCCTAGAAATGCATGCAAACAGCAGAGAAGATGTAAAAGTAGCTCGAACCGGAGATATTGTTGCTCTTGCAGGTTTAAAAGATACTGTTACAGGTGAAACATTGTGTGACCCTGAAAATCCAATCGTGCTTGAGCGGATGGACTTCCCTGATCCCGTGATTAAGATTGCAATTGAACCCAAAACTAAAGCTGATATAGACAAGATGGCAGCTGGTTTAGTCAAGCTTGCACAGGAAGACCCTTCTTTCCATTTCTCC
Source organism: Oxytropis ochrocephala (assembly GCA_020916435.1). Classification (NCBI taxonomy): domain Eukaryota; kingdom Viridiplantae; phylum Streptophyta; class Magnoliopsida; order Fabales; family Fabaceae; genus Oxytropis; species Oxytropis ochrocephala. Next base: position 19,253,086 of record CM037088.1, read on the forward strand.
CGTGACGAAGAGATAAATCAGACTGTGATTGAAGGAATGGGAGAATTACATCTTGAAATCATTGTCGATCGACTCAAAAGAGAATTTAAGGTTATATTCTTTATATCCCATTTTTGAGAGTTTTCAGTTATCAGTTAGCATGTTTGTTTTTTATTCTTCTTCAGTTTATCCGATCTTTCATATATTCAAGTAAACTATCCAACTTCGCTGCTGTGCATGGAGTAGTTATAATTTACATAGTTTATAGTATGAATTTTGTGAAGATTACATAATTTACATTATCTGTTTGTTAATGCAGGTAGAAGCTAATGTTGGTGCTCCCCAAGTAAACTACAGGGAAAGCATTTCCAAAATCACGGAAGTGAAGTACGTGCACAAGAAGCAGTCAGGCGGACAAGGTCAATTTGCAGATATCACCGTACGGTTTGAACCCATGGAACCAGGTAGCGGATATGAGTTCAAGAGTGAAATCAAAGGAGGTGCTGTCCCAAAAGAATACGTTCCTGGGGTGGTAAAAGGATTAGAAGAGTGTATGAGCAGCGGTGTTCTAGCCGGTTTTCCAGTTGTTGATGTACGTGCGATCGGTGGGGCAGTAACTACCACGATGTAGATTCGGTGTGATGGCTTTCGGTTAGCGGCAAGGAGCTTTTTCGTGAAGGAATGAGAAAAAGCGGACCGAGAATGCTTGAACCTATAATGAGAGTTGAAGTTGTTACTCTCGAAGAACATTTAGGAGATGTAATTGGTGATCTCAACTCGAGAAGAGGCGGATCAACGATTTTGGTGACAAACCGGGTGGCCTCAAGGTAAGTCGAATAACCGTTCGTTTCAATGTTTGTCTATTAATTTGAATGTATGCCTTGGGCATGATTTTCTTCCTTTTTGGTGACGGTAAACACAGGTGGTTGATGCTCTTGTACACTTTCTTTGAGATGTTTCAAAGTATGTGAGTACACCGGAGAGGATGACAAAGGGGCGTGCATCTTACTCAATGCAATTAGCAATGTTTGATGTGGTACCTCCGCATATTGGACCCACTTGCCACAAAAATGCAAGAAACTCTTTGCTTAATGGTTTTCCTTGGTCTCTAACGGGAATATTCTCACTTTGATAGTTGTATAATGTCCATTGTTCAATAGTTTATTTTTGTATTCTTTATTTTGATTTTTGTTGTACTAATACAAGGTTAGCCAAAAACAAACATTCGGAAGGAAAAAGGAAAGGAAACTTTTATCTTCCATGAACTTTACGGGGCAAATTTTGTTACTTTTTTTGGTTTCTTTGGGGGGAAGTAAAGTGTGGAAACCCCAGATTTTGCAGAACTATGGTAAGAACTTGGGAGTTATTTACCCATCTGTTGGTTTTAATGCGAATTGAGTTTCTCCACATGGTAGTTCATACTGAATGATGTTTGGCAAAACTGAATGATGGTAGTTCATACTGAATAGGTGTTCTACCAAGCAAATAGAACACCTATTAAGAGTATCAATAACATCACATGAATTCTAAATACATGATGGACTAAGAAATTTGAATTTTCTGCTCAATAATCTACGACCCATGCTTTTCCCAATTCCCCTCCTACTCACCACACATCCCGCAAACCTCAAATATTCTAATTTTACCCTTACGTGGAATACACTTCCAAATCTCCCTACGCAATGTTTTTGAAGGGTACAATACCAAAGTACCGAACAGGTCTGGTAGCACCGAATATGTTTGGCACAAAAGCACCAAATTGGTATGACAAGTTAGTACCGAACTTGTATTTTCATTCACACCTTCTGTTAGCAATGTGAGAAGTAAAATCACCAAAAACATCAGATCCATCAAAATTATTATGTGGAAACAGCAACGAATGGATCATAAGTGTTATTATTCATAGGACGGGCTTAAACATAAACATAATCTTAACTTGGAAGAAGGCTTTGACAGATGGAACCGTCTGGTGGCTACAAATCACGAGATTGCTATGGCTTAGAGGTGGAAAAAATATGGAAATGGAGGTGTGGTAGTGCTGCAGTGTAATGCATAATAGAATTTATGAGCTTGATCATAATTTAGTGCGCACGACACCTTAATTACAACCATACCGGCTCGGTACATTGGTGCTGAACTCGTTAAAAATTTAATATGTGGGGGGGTGTGCGATTAGACATAAGATACGACACTATACAACCATATCGGTTCGGTATATTGTTGTCGAACCCGTGAAATCCCATAAAGAAAAAAGGGGACGCACTTGGAAGTTTTTTATTCATTAATAGTATTTTTGTCATTTCGCAAGGTTTTGGGGGTGATTAGTACAGGTGACAATCTCTACCCTAAGTGAGGATCCCCGCTGGGATAGTCCCGTTTGGGGCTCAGCAGGCGGGAAAGTTTTCCCCATGGGGACGGGGATGGGGGAGAAAATCCCCCGCCGTCAATTTGGGGATGGGGATGGGGAAGGAGACCATTTCCCCCACCCCGAAAATATTATATAAATAATCTTATTAGAAATATATATTGTATTATAAGTAATTACATTTTTATGCGTGATTTTAATTAAAAATATAAATAGAATATTAATGCTCATTTTATATTCTATTCTTACTTTTATACTTTTTTAAATATTAAAGTAAGACTAACTTTTGTATTTTTTTATTAAAATGTTAAACTTTTTGTTTTGTAATCACAATTTTATATACTTTTTCAATTTTATTACATTTTAATTTATATTTTTGTTAACTTTTAATAAATTTGTGAGGTCCTCACAGGTATCGTGGGGATGGGGACTGGGGAGAAAAACTCCCCTAGGCGGGGATGAGGGACAATTTGGGAGGCGGGGGAGTACTTGCAGCCCCCGGCCCGCCCCATTGCCATCCCACAGCATCATACAACTGAACCGGTTGGTACATTGTTCTCGAACTCGTAAAATCCCAGAAAGAAAAAAATGGGACGCACTTGGAAGTTTTCTATTCATTAATGGTATTTTGGCCATTTCGCAAGGTTTGGGAGTGTGTGGTGAGTATGAGGGGTAGTTGGGAAAAACATAGGCCATAATCTAGAGGCGAAAACTTTCGTTTGTTGGGTTATCCAAAGAGCAGCACTACAAAAATTATGTAGGCCGCTGATTTTCATACCCCACACATTAGACTCCCCCCCTTTTTTACCCAAAAACCCATTTTTACCCCTCACTATTTGAAAAAGCCTCTCTCGATCATCCCACTCTCATAATTCCATAGTCAAAAGTAAGCAAAGTTTTTCGTTTTTTCCGGAATTATCACCGTAGGATAATTTCATAGTGCAAAAATTTCCGGATTTATCAAATTCACATATTTCCGGAGTTATAATATTTACAACGGATTTATCACATTTGGATGATTCCATAAATGAAAAAGAATTTAAAATCCGAAATTATGTCAACTAGATGAATCTGGTTCACAAAAATATAACTACAGATTTATCTCAACTAAATAAATCCGAAAAATGTCAAAATTTTGGTGATCAGGAGTGATTTTTGGTCAAAATGAGAGGGGTATCTTTGTATTAAATGAAATTAGAGGGGGTATAATGCCTAATAAGGGGGGTAGAAAAATCAGCACCCAAATATGTATTGAGTTAGAGTCCCATGATAACTAAAGATTCTTGTGGTTTTCAAGGTGGGTTTGAATTTTCCCAACCCCCTCCTACTCACCACACACCCCCAAACCCCCTAAATCCCAAAAACACCCTTCTATTAAAAAGATTCCATCTCTCACTCTCCTTCCCAAACACTCTCACACCCCTCTCAAACACTAAACCGAACCCTAACCCCTCCCCTCCCCCAATTCGAATTCTCACTCTCCCTCTCAATCTCACCTTCACCATTTTTGAAGAAACAATCTCGGATTCTACGCACCAGATACTCCCTCCCTCACTCTCCTCTTGTTCCATTTATGCGTTTTAGTGGCATGGCTGTTGCGTTTTTTTTTTTATTTTTCTACACATTCGACACGTTCGGTTGCCCACATCCGAACAATTCTAGGAACGATGATGTTCGGACACGTACGACTACTGCCTCCCGAACGCGTTCGGGTAACGACAACCAAACCAGTTAAAATTGTCAAAAAAACACAACCCGTATGGTTGAGGTCAACCGAAATAGTTCGGTTAGGCGCCTCTGAACCGTCGCAAGTGCATAATTATTTTTAATTGTTGCATTTAATTGGTTAAATTGTTCTAATTATTAGTTTCAAATTGTTTTAATTTGTTTGTTTGTTTTATTCACTTACAACATGTTGGCTGCATGGTGCCTTACTTGCCAGATCGTGTCGTCAGATAGTTTGAGCACGTACAGTGGATCCCAAAGGACCCCAAACCTCCAACTAGGTCTGTCGTTACATTAGAGCAGACTGAAGACATGTGGGCACACTTCGATCAACATTTGATAGAGAGGGGGACTCCTACTAGGCCGGGTGAGCCAGACACCGTGCTAAGGTACTTTGTCTGGTTTGGGAGGGTCTCCCACCCATTCCTATTACAACCTTGCTATGGACGTCTTGAGGATGGGCCTGACACTAGACAAGTACGTGTCTTTTACACTTTTTGTCATTTACTAGTTTATAAAACATGTACTTAATTTAATTTTTTTGTCTCACAAATGGATCCCGATATGGTTCTGATGGTGGATGCGATGAAGTGTGTCATGGATGGTAACGTTCCACGAGGGACCCAACCATGGACCATACTGGAGAGCATTAAGACCCTCGTGAAGCCATTTCGTAGGCTTAGGAAGTGGGGCTGTGTGTATAGCAGGAGGGGCCGCAACACACAGTAGGGTTTGTTTGTATGGATGGTTTCTTTGTATCTTAGTTTGTGGATTTTTTTTTTGTATGGATATTTGTTTGGTCACTTATGTTAAGCATGTTTAGTACTAATTAATTTATATTGCCGTTAAAAATTGTTGAATCTGAGTTGTTAATTTCAATTTTTTTTTACAAAAGTTCGGGTGCCCAAGTCCGAATAGGTTCGGTTGGGGACAGCCAAACGCACTAAATTTCAAAAAAGGGGTGTGTGTCAATATATTACAGGTACGGTTGGGGCTAGTCGTACCTGTTCGATTGTCTATAGCCGAACCAACACAAATTTCAAAAAAAATACTAAGGCACTGAGTTCATTGGTATTTTGGTCATTTCACATGGTTTAGAAATGTGTGTTGTGAGTAGGATGGGGGTTGGGAAAAGCATTTGCCTTTGAAGGTTCCATATCCTTTTTTTCCAAACGTGAACATTATTTAATTGAACGAGTAGTATTTACATCAAGTGACTACATTCTTTAAATAGAGAGACCAACTATTTACTAATTACTTATGAATTTAGATGATCAACTCATGATCAACATTAATTGTTAAAAAAAGGGAAAATTCACTAACCTCCCTTGAGTTTTTGGTAAATGTCACACACCTCCCCTCTAGTTTATTGAACAATGACCTCCCTTATTTTTTCTTCTCATGACATCAACACGCCCCTATGATGTTAACACTGTTTGCACATATAACTTCCATTAAGAATATACAATTTAAACCAGAGCAACAAGTTAACTTGAAAACTGAACGAAACCAAAGAGAAAAGCGATGTTGAATATACCTAAGGGAAAGGCGATGCTGAATATCATTATTTTTTCATGTTTGAGGTATTATTTTTCCATGTAATTTGATCCAATGCCTTCTCTCTATTTTGCACTTTTTTCTCAACTTGTTATGTAGAAACCACTTTTTCTTAACTTATTCTTTACTTGCCGTTAGAGGCAGCAACTGAAGAGACTTACATGAAAAAATAATACCTCAAACATACATCTTTGTTAATGTAGAAGAAATGAAACCGTTTGACGGTGTTCCCAACTTCAACTTAAAAAAATAGAACCTCTTTGCAAATTGACATGTAATGAGATAGCGTGAAGAAATTAACTCAGGAATGGAATAAAGCTTTCTAATAGTTTGTTCAATTTTAGGGCAAGAACTTTTACTCAGATCCGAAAATGTAAATGAAGGAAAACACACGGGAATGGAAGAAATCATTGTAATGGATATTCAGATTTTAGGGAATGGAAAGAAATCTTTGTAAGGGTATGTTCAAATTTCAGACATAAAATTTTACTTAACCAAAAAACACTACGCCAGAATTGTAAAAAGAGATCGCCACCTTTAGTAGCGTTTATAAAAAAACGCTAGCCATTTTAATAACACGCTACACCATTAGTAGCGTTTTAAAGTAAAACGCTACCTATTAGGTAACACGCTAGATGATCCTAGCGCTTTTACTCAAAACGCTAGCAAATTAGAAAACACGCTAGAGCGGATCCTAGCGCTTTTATTCAAAACGCTAGCCAATTAGAAAACACGCTAGATAGATCCCTAGCATTTTTAGAAAGCGCTAGCTATTTAGAAAACACGCTAGACAGATCCTAGCGCTTTTATACAAAACGCTAGCCAATTAGAAAACACGCTAGATAGATCCTAGCGTTTTTTTATAAAACGCTAGGTATTTAGTAAACACTCTAGACATATCCCTAGCGCTTTTACTCAAAACGCTAGGTATTTAGAAAACACGCTAGATAGATCCCTAGCGTTTTTAGAAAACGCTAGGTATGGTTAAATAATTTTTTTGTTTCCCATTGAGCTACTTCCCTCTTCATTAACACTCTTACCCGTAAACGCAAAATCACTCACCCGAAACATAAAACCCTAACACCCTAACTCAAATTAACATCATCTCTCTCAACGAAAATCATCTCTCTCGGTGAACATCATCTCTCTCACTCGGACAACATTGGTGAGTTTTTCATTCCTTTCTCTGTTTCTTGTTAGATATTAATTGTGGGTTCTAGTTTAGAAATATATTAGTTTTGTCACTTGTGCACACTAGACTCTTCTTCTTTTTTTCACCACTAGCCTCTTCTTGTTACACATAAATTAATTGTTTGGAAGACTAGACTATATGGTTCCTTTGTCTTGACCAAAGGACCGAGAATAGAAATAGAATATGATATAGATATAGCTTGGGAAAATAAGGAGTGGAATTGAAAAAAAATTTAAAAGAGGAAATTTTGTTTGTTTTTTTATATGAATTGATTCTTCATTATATTCGAATTGCTTGATGGGTCATATGTTAAAGTTCTCTTCTCAGGATTTTATTATAAATATTTGGCAATTATGGATAGAAATTGGATGTCGCGCCAATCGTCTGTCCAAGGAGTAGTATGCATTTGGAGTGGATTATTTTGTGAGTTTGTCTTTGTTGAGCGTTTAGGGACTTCTAGTGGTATGAAATGTCCTTGTTTAAGGTGTTGTTATGTAAAATCGATTCATCGCAGAGGAGTTGACACGACATTTAAAGGCGAATGGAATTGATCAAAGTTACACTTGTTGGATAATGCACGGTGAGAAAAAGGTGAATCTTCAAATATGAATGATATTAGTAAGAGATATGCGCCACGCCGGTTGACACGGAAAACATTCATTTGATGCGAACGAATTTGAAGAGATGGCAAAGGTGGTTGAAGAGGATCTTAATGATTGTCTGAAATGTTTGAGAAGTTGATAATCGATGCGAGAGACACCATTGTATGCGGGTTGTAATGAATTCACAAAATTATTGGTCGTGATCAAGTTGTATAACTTGAAAACTCGCCACGGATGGACGGATAAGAGCTTTTACCGATTTACTCTCATACGAAAGAAATGTTGCCGAATGATAATGTGCTTCCTTCTCGGACGTATGATGCAAAGCAAATGTTGGGGTCTATTGGCTTGAACTATGAGAAGATACACGCTTGTCCGAATGATTGCATTTTATTTGGAATGAACATGCGTTGTTAAAGTCGTGTCCTAAATGTAATGCGCCGTGGTATAAGAAGAAAGAGTCGCTCCACAAAAGGTGTTGTGGTATTTTCCTATAATTCCTCGATTTAGGCGCATGTATCGTAGTTCGAAGATGCAAAACACTTGACATGGCATGAGGATGAAAGGATTAAAGATGGTATGCTACGACACCCGCAGATTCTCCGCAATGGAAAAAATCAATATTGAGTATCCTAATTTGGGGATGACCCGAGAAACTCACGCCTTGCATTGTCTCACGATGGATTTAACCCGCACGGTATCGAGTAGCTCCCACGATACATGGCCCGTGATTTTGGCGATTTATAACTTATCGCCGTGGCTTTGCATGAAACGCAAATATATGATGTTGTCTTTGTTAATTTCTCAGGCCCAAACAACCAGGAAATGATATTGATGTATACTTGGCTCCTTTAATTGAAGACTTGAAGCAAATGTGGGAGATTGGGGTAGAGGTGTATGATGGGTTCGAGAGAAGAAAGTTTCACCCCGAGGGCTATGATCTTTGGCACAATTAACGACTTTCCCGCATACGGCAATCTATCCGGGCATGCAGAACAAAGGCGGTGTGCATGCCCTATATGTGAAGATAACACAGATTGGATGTGGTTGGAACATGGTAAGAAGAATATCTATCTTGGTCATCGTAGATTTTTGCCATCAACTCATCACCATCGATTGTGGAGAAAGGCATTTGATGGGAATACAAAAACACGTAGAGCTCCCGCGCTTTGTGTGGCGACAGTATTTGAAAAGGTGGAAGATTTGAACATTAAATTTGGGAAGCCTTTTGCGGGAGAGATTGCCAAGCGGGGTGGAAGAAAAGTCGATTTTCTTTGAGTTGCCATCTTTGGAAGTCATTATATGTAAGACATTTCATTGATGTGATGCATGTTGAAAAGAATGTCTTGAAAGTGTCATTGGTACCTTACTCAATATGCCGGGTAAGACTAAAGATACCATCAACTCAAGGTTGGATTTGGTTAGTATGGGTTTGAGACTGAATTGGGTCCGGAAAGAAGGGTACACGTACATATCTACCTCGGCAGCTCATACTCTATCTAGAAAGGAGAAGACTATTTTTGTGAGTTTCTTCATGGAGTTAAAGTTCCAGAGGATACTCTTCAAATGTGGCGACTCTTGTATCGATTAAAGACCTCAAGTTAAAGTCTCTAAAGTCCCACGATTGTCATGTTCTCATGGAGAATTTGCTACCCATTGGTATACGATCCATTTTGCCTAAGAAAGTGCGTCGGACCTTAACCAAACTTTGTTTATTCTTTAAGGCGATTTGTAGTAGAGTGATTGACTCGAAAGTTGCCAACATTGCAAAGAGAAATTCATTGTCACTTTGTGTGAGCTTGAGATGTATTTCCCACCTTCGTTTTTGACATAATGATTCATCTAATAGTTCATCCGGTTAGAGAGACACAATTGTGTGGCCCATGTTACATGAGATGGATGTATCCGTTTGAGCGTTACATGAAGATATTAAAAGGATATGTGAAAAATCGATCACGACACGAGGTTGTATTGTTGAGCGCTATATAGTTGAAGAGGCTATTGAGTTTTGCACGGGCTATCTATCTAGTCTTGAATATTCGTGTGGAATTTGCCAAGGTCTCGTCATGAAGGAAGGATTAGTAAAGGGATGACAGAACTAAATTAGTGATGGTATCAAGGAAAGAACTAGAGCAAGCACACTTGTACGTTCTTCACAATGATAGTGAGGTTGATTCATATGTTGCCAAGCACAAGGAGATTCTTAAGAGTCAATTCGGGAAAGAAGCAAGTTTGGTTAGCAAAAGAACACAATAGGAGTTTCATAGTGTGGCTAAAACATCACATTGATGGTGAGTGTGTTTGAATCCTACTTGATTTCAAAAGATTGAGATGGTTAGCAAAAGGTCCAAATATACATGTCTTCTCTACAACAATGACTATCTAATGAACGAGTGCACTTTCTATACAAAAGAACAAGATGATCGAGTAAAATGCAAAATAGTGGGGTGACTCTTGTAGCTCATTCTATGCATGCATCCAAAGTGCAAAGATAGAAATCCCATATATGCGAATATGTCTTACTTTGGCTTCATTGAACACATATGGGAGTTGGATTACAATATGTTTCAGGAGCACGTGTTCAAATGTGAATGGGTTGACAATAATCTTGGTTTACTGATTGATGAATTAGGGTTCATGCGGGTGAATTTCAACAAGTTAGGATATAAAGATGAACCTTTTATTTTAGCATCGCAAGCTCAACAAGTGTTTTATGTCACCGATCCGATTAATATCAATTGGTCTATTGTTCTATTGACTGACAAAAATTTTGTGTATAACAACGATGATGATGAAGCACCCGATGATGTTAGTGTTGAGGACGACCCTTTCTTCAGAACATCAGAACCAATAATATTAGGGGAAAATACTTCTATAGAGGATGTTGTATATTTTAGAAAAGATCATAATGATGGAATTATTATTCGTCGGAAAAAAATACCAAGACGCGAATTGCAAACAAAATTTTATCTAGGAAAAGGAAAAGGTAATATAGACTTAATGATATCTCGTTATTTTTATTAATAGATAATATTTATATTGTTTTTGTAAATTTAACAATAACATGGATTATATATGTTATATTGCAGTCGATGACATCACTTAGTGATCATGAGATCTAGTGGTCAAGGCAGTAGTCATTGAGGGTTGTCTTTGTTATATATGTTTCTAGCTTTAATTTGTAGCTACTTTTGAGTTTCATAATGTAAGTTACTTATTATGTTGTATGATTTGGATATATATTAATTATGTTGTAAGTAATTGTTAGTTTAATATGGTCTTTTGGTGATATGTACATATGTGTGTGTATCTATATATTGGTTTGTAATGATATATTGGCTGAATTTTGTTGGAATGTATTTTCTGAATTTTGTTGGAAGGGAATGAATTTATAGGTTGTAATTAAAATGGAGAACAAACCAAAATAAAAAAAATATTTAAAAAAAAATTCAGTCAATAGGTAGCGTTTTAGAGTGAAAACGCTAGAAATAAAGTTAAAAAATTCATTCAATATCTAGCGTTTTATAGATAAAACGCTAGGAATTGTAAATAGGAGTTAGAGGATCCCTAGCGTTTTTACATAAAACACTAGGAATGTTAGTAAAAAGGTGCTATAGCATCCCTAGCGTTTTTATATAAAACGCTAGGAATGTTAGTAAAAAGGTGCTATAGCATCCCTAGCGTTTTTATATAAAACGCTAGGAATGTTAGTAAAAAGGTGCTATAGCATCCCTAGCGTTACGTAAAACGCTAGGAATTGTAAAAAGGCGCTATAGCATCCCTAGCGTTTTTACATAAAACGCTAGGAATGGTAGTAAAAATTTTAATAGCATCCCTAGCGTTTTACAGAAAACGCTAGGAATTGTAAACACGCGCTAGATGATCCCTAGCGTTTTATGTAAAAACGCTAGGGATGCTATTAAAATTTTTACAAGGCGCGCTCTCTCATCTCCCTAACACACTCACGTAGACGTCTCTTCATCTACGTAACTTCTCTCCACGACCCAGGAAACCCTCCATGAACAACCCAGAACCCAGAACAACCCAGAACTCACGTAGACTTCGTTCATCGTACCTTTGCGAACCTCCACGACCCAGGAAACCCTCTTCGTTCATCTTCGTTCATCTCCTTGGTGCTACGACCCAGAAACCCATAAACGCGACCTAGGAAACGTAAAACGCAGAAACCCATCCTCTTCGTTCATCCTCTCTCTCCTTGGTGCTATCTTACCACGCAGCTCCCTCTTCGTTCAAAAGGTATTTCTGCACTCACGTACTCTCCACCTCTCTCACTGCAATGACTATTTGTTATGGTTTTTTTATGGTTTGTTATGTATCTTTTGTATGGCTTTCTCTGTTACTTAGCTCAATGTTGTATCTAATTAGTTGTTAGATTAGTCTAGCTTAGATAGCATTATTAACTTGACTAGTGCATGGCTTTCCTAGTGCATGGCTTTCTCTGTTTACTCTAGGTTCTTAGTGCATGGCTTTCCTATATATGTTTACTCTAGGTTATATACTTAGTGCATGACTTTCCTATGTATGTTTACTCTAGGTTACTTAGTGCATGGCTTTCTCTGTTTAGTGCATGGCTTTCATATATATGCTTACTCTAGGTTATATACTTAGTGCATGTCTTTCCTATGTATGTTTACTCTAGGTTACTTAGTGCATGGCTTTCATTTGTTACTTAGTGCATGGCTTCTTCTATATTTTGTTAAGTGTTTGTTGGTTCTAAACAATTAGAAAGCTAAAACTCACCGAGTCTATTTCATTTGGGTCATTGCAAGTCGGATGGCATCACATAGTGATCACGAGAGTAGTCGTGGTGGTGATGGGGGTGATAGAAACACAAAGAAGTTCACTCCCGAGGAATTACATCGAAAAAGAATATCGTCCATCGGATAAGTAAAGGACACGAGAAATATAACGTAAGTTAATTACTAATTATTAATGTTGTTCTCTACCTTTCCAAGTTATCTAATTATTTAATGATTTAATTATTTAAGGTCCGATGGAGTGTTAAAGGTTTGCCAATTGGAGACAATGGCACAAATTTAATTAGCTTTATTGGTACTAAGGTGAAACAAATCTTTCCAATTTCAATAAAAAGTTGGAATGAGAAAGATAATACAGTTTTGCCTAAACTGAAAGATGATTTTTGGTCCTTAATACATGTATATAATTTTAGACCTCTTTAATAATTTTATTTAGTGAATTTTTAGTTGTATTTATTTAATCCATTTTTATGTATAAGTAGAAACACTTTGATGTCGATGATGCCCGAAGAGATTGGATACTCAAGGAAGCGGGAATGTTGCATCGGGCATATAGAACTGATGTGGGGAAAAAGTATCTGAAACGGCCTGATGGGACCATCAGACAGGAGCCTCAAAGATTGTATGCGGAATTATAACTAAGGAGGATTGGACCAAATTTGTAGATGTACGCACTTTTCTGAGATCCGGATTTCTGGTTAGTATATTAATTATTTAAGTTATATATATATATATATATATATATATATATATATATATATATATATATATTTCACAACAAGATATCGTTCATTAATGTATACTTATGTTTTTAAATAGAAAAAGCAAAGCCAATAAAGTGAGAGCTTCTAATCCGAGTACCCTTATAGAGGAGGTTCAAGTGGATATCAAATTCTTGAAGAAAGATTGGTAAGACACAATTAGTTTAATTTATTATGATTTAATGAATCTTTTAATTTACAGTTGATTAACAATTATTAAACTTAAATAGTTATTGCAAGAGGGGAAAGATCCAACTCAAGAATCCCTTGATCGTTGTATTTATGCAGTTAGAGGCCCGACAAAACAAGGATGGGAGATTGTGGATCCGAAAACTAAGGAGGTCAAGGACAAAATTGTAAGTATTCCAAAATTCATGTATTGTAATTTTAATTTTATGATTCCTAGCAAGTTGGAATTTGTGTCGACTATATTTTTAATCCGTTACTCGATTTTTTTGACACGTGAACATATTTTTATTGTCGATTAAATTTCTTTGACACTTGTTTATTATTTTTATCCGTTACTCGATTTTTTTGACACGTGGACACATATTTTTATTGTCGATTAAATTTCTTTGACACTTGTTTATTATTTTTATCCGTTACTCGATTTTTTTGACACGTGAACATATTTTTATTGTCGATTAAATTTCTTTGACACTTGTTTATTATTTTTATCCGTTACTCGATTTTTTTTTGACACGTGGACATATTTTTATTGTCGATTAAATTTCTCTTGACACTTGTTTATTAATTTTATCCGTTATTTATGTTTGTGCATCGCCAAAGCATATCACAATCTGTATCACAAGGAGATTTAACAGATTGTGATGGTCAACAAGATGTCCTTGCTCGTGCCTTGGGAAGGAAGAGAGACAGTGGTCGGATTAGAGGTTATGGATATGGGATTCCTCCTACAACCGTGTTTGGGCCAAAGAGCCAAAGCAAAGGGGTGCGGGATTGTAAAGTCATGGCGGCAAAGTATGACGAGCTATCCAAGAATGTTCTTTGTGTTAATGGAAGAGAGACAGATGTTTAAGCGACTCTTGGCACAAAGGATTGGTGCACCATCCCCGCCGCACCACCCCTTTGAACCTATATCACCTGCTTTGCACCCCCATAGCGCCGAGATAGCATTGCACCATCCCTTCAACATGTGTATTTAACAAAACTCGACTGCTTTTTTGTACATATGTATTTGATAAAATTATCATGTATATTTATTTTTCTTTATAATTGATTTAGGATAGCGTGAATGTGAGCTATATATTGCAAACCCACATCGAAAGGTTGCAGTGGGTTTGATATGTAACCAATTGAGTGCCACACCGCACAATTTACCCATGCCCGAAAACCATTTGAGAGTTAGGGTAGACTATTCAATAGAGGGTCCGCACCATTGCTGCTCCAATTGCTAATGCAGATATATTTCTTGTGGATCAAGCACTTAGTACTTTTGTGGCATGCTTTCTGAACAACTTGTCGTTGTAAGTGACAATATTTTTGTTAATAAGTTGATGACTATAATGTGTGTTAACTAACTAATTAATCATTTTTTTAATATATACTAGGTACCCCAAGTGTCCCGACCTTCCCTTCCATAAAAGTGTCCCGACCTTCCCTTCCACTACCAAACTCTCCGACCATCTACTTTATCTGGCCGGTCCAACATGTTGGTCAATTTCCCATTGATGAATTCCAGAAGTACATCGATTCTCTAAAGGTCCACATCACTCAAAAAATGAACCCGGACGACCAAATTTTTTTACCGGCCGATAACATTGTGGGCCTGGAACAGTTGGTAATTCTCAACATGGAGGATCTGAAAGCTATAGTTGAAATGGATTGGGCCACTGCCACTGATATTAGAGTATACCAGAGGTATGTATTAAATTATTTGTACACAATAGTTGTTTATATTAGAGTATATATTAGAGTATATATATGAGGATCTGAAAGTTGTATATATATTATTTATAGGTTTTTGTACAATCGTCTTCTGGTCCCTTCGCAACGGACACAGAAGTATTTCTTCTTGTGTCCAGCGTGTATCGTTGTGTTTAAGCAAGGTAATAACAATGATTGTGGGTACTACGTTATGAGGTTTATGAAAGAGATTATCACTCATGACAAAGTAACAATCCCAACCAAGGTAACTACTTAGATTTCTTTTTTATATTGATATTATAATACTTACTCACATTTAATAAACATTTTAATTCTAATTTTATTTCATTTTATTTTTCAGTATTTTCCCAACTTTAAAAATATCCGAATTACTCTGTTTGAACAACTTACAAAGAAGAAGGGAGTGGTGCGAGTTTTGTTTCTAGCTTTTTGTAGCAAGTTTTGAGATTCATAATAGTTTAGTTATTATATATGTTGTATATATTGGATTTATATTATGTTGTAAGTACTTCTTAGAATGATATATATTGGATTGGAAATATTATTTGATGAATTTTGTTGATGAATTTTGTTTGAATGATATTGGATTGGAATGTATTTTTTGAATTTGTTTGGAAGGAATGAATTTATAGGTTGTAATTAAAATGGAGAACAAACCAAAATAAAAAAATATTTAAAAAAATCGGTCAATAGGTAGCGTTTTAGAGTGAAAACGCTAGAAATGAAGTTAAAAAATTCATTCAATACCCAGCGTTTTAAAAATAAAACGCTAGGAATTGTAAAGAGGAGCTAGAGGATCCCTAGCGTTTCTGAAAACGCTAGGAATGCTAATAAAAGGTCTTTATAACATCCTAGCGTTTTACATAAAACGCTAGGTATGGTAGTAAAAGGGTTATAGTATCTAAGCGTTTTAATTTAAAACGCTAGGAATGGAGAAGTAAAAAGAGTTATGGGATCCCTAGCGTTTTTTTATTTAAAACGCTAGGAATGGTAGTAAAAAGAGTTATGGGATCCCTGGCGTTTCTACGTAAAACGCTAGGAATTGTAAAAAGATTTGGGAGTCAATGGCTAGCGTTTTATATAAAACGCCACGTATGTCTAAAACATTTGGGTCGATGGCTAGCGTTTTTAAAACGCTACTAATGGGGTGTACGCATTAGTAGCGCCACTTTCTAGCGTTTTAAAACGCTACCAACGCCCAAAAAAACGCTACCATCCTCTGTCTGTTGGCGTAGTGAAACGTGAATGAAGGTGAAAGATGGAAAGTAAATTGGGTGCGATTAATTTCTTGTTTCTAAAACGGAAGGGAGTACTAATAGTGTTAAATTGAGGGGAGGTTATTGTCAATAGAAAACTAAATGGGAGATGTGTGATATTTGACCAAAAATCAATAGAGGTGAGTGTAATTTTAAATAAATAAAAAATCCAACTCAACTAAAATTTGTACTTTAGCCGAGTGACCAATTACTACATAATATCGCAAATTATTTTTTTAGATTTAAGGAGACATATTAATATGAAGACAACCCTTGTTGAAGGTTGATATGGACAAGGACAACAGTACTCCTCCCATCAAAAACCATACATTTTTTGAAGCCGTGATGAAACTGACAAAAGTTGCCACAAAGAACCACTAATGGGAGGCTACGATACGAACAGAATGCTGTGCCTACTCAGAAACCACCCATGCTCCACCCGCCGGTGCCTGCCTGCCTGCCTGCCTACAACCTTGGTAGTGTAAAATATCTATCTGTTTTGTTTTCTTTATAAAGAGATGCCCTCTTCTGTTCACATTTGAAAAGATTATTTGACTCCAAAATCACATTTTCTAAAGCTTTTGTGTTTTCCTCGACGTGACTTCGCTTGTTTATAATAATTGTCGTTGTTTTGTCAAAAAAAATAAAATAAAATAAAATAGTAATTGTCGTTGTCGTTCTTTAAGAAAGCACAATGGAGGTTGACAGGGCGCGGGGCAAAGATTTTTAATAGGTGACGCACGAGTCACGACAATTACATACATACAGCTTACAGCCTACAAGAGCCGCCGGATATTCCATCTCACTCCTTCTAGTTGTTGATTTGTTTTGACGAAGCAGCAATTGGCATTCTTATGCACAGAGAATGAATTCAATGGCTTTCTCTGGATACAGGGTGTCTACTAAAGTAAGTCGGCATACAAATTTCTGCTACTCACTAATCTCCTATTGGTTGTGCGAGCGTAGCTACATGATTATGTACTCAGTTTTTTGATTTTAAAAATTATTCGAATCGTAAGATAAAAACACACGCGGTTTGTTTTGCTTTGCTTTGCTTTGTTTCGATTGAATTTATTAAAAATATCTGAACCGAATCAATGCGGTTTAGGATTAGTTTGATTGGTTCTTTTTTTTACGATAGTAAGATATAATTTTTTTTTGGGTTTGGACAATTACTGGCTACACACCGAGTGTTCAAACTCTTTCAACGAAAAACTAATCTCCGCTCGTGCCTACGATCAAATTTCTTATTGCCTAACACCGAGTTTGTCCACTGCGAAAATCGAACTCAAGAGCACCGGATCGACCCCTCGTATCCCAGGGTAGATTAAACCACTGGGCCAACAGTGTTGGTTATCGTAAGATATAATTTGATCTAAAGTTAAATTTATTAATTTAACTTAAAAACCCAAATATAAAAAAAATATATAAATGTGATTACTATTTTATTCGCATACGAACTACCAAACTTAAATGTACGTAGTAAAATTGGAATAGATACTTTGTTTGACTAAAAAAGTCGTCAAGGTGTGCGAGACTAAGGCGACGTGTGTGTTTGTGTGACTAGATTAAGTAGTCATTTTTATTTCCTTAATAATATAATAATATGTGCATTTTGGTTTCGTTTGGTTCGTTTTTGGAAAAACAAACAGCGATTGATAAGGACTAAGGGACTTCCCCTGAAGACACAAGCTCGAATCCAATCCCTCCACTTTATAGAGAACCCAAATGTCCCCAACATATACCCTAGGAACCCCCAATCCACCGAGTCATATGCTTTCTCAAAATTCACTTTAAAAATCATACACTCTCTGGCTACTTTATTTGCATAATCCAGTAGGTTTTGGGCCACAAGGTTATCCACCACTTTCCCTAAACGCACCAACAACACCTTGGCAACAAGCTTGTAAAGACATCCTAATAGAGAGATAGGCCTGAAATCACCTAGAGATCGATAGCGAGCAATCCACCTTAGGGATAAGTGTAAGGAAGTATGAGGTGAAACTCTTTAGGAGTCTAGCATTCACTTGGAATTCTCTAAAAAAGATCCTAATTTCTCCTTTAATAAACTGCTATTAGGCCTTAAGAAATGAGAACTTAAAACCATATGGCATCGACTTTCATTCCCATCCAAGAGCTTAACCTCCACCCCTATCTTTGCATTAAAAAAAGGGGCAATTAGCCCATCATTCTCGCAAAGAGAAGATTTGCGTAGAAGACGACTCCATCCAAAAAGGACGATCCCAAAACTCTCTAGAGTAGTGGTTAGAGAAGTATCTAGTGACCTCACATTTGACTTCAGCAACCCCTTCAACCCAATCATCACCCAACCATCATACTTTTTAAATTAAAATTGACTAAAGACCCATTTTCGTCCCTAACAATCTTTTTATGAGACAAATTGATCCTTGAGAATTTTTGGGACAAATTAGTCCATGATATTTTTAAAATGAAGGTGTTCCCAGCGACCGCCCAGGAAGGCTCGGATACACGCCTATTCCTGACCAACACGACTGGCTCCCAAGAATGAGAGTTGACATCTGAAGACTACACCTCGTCTCAAGAGCCGAGGGACTCGTCGGCCGCGCAGAGCGAGGGACTCCCCCTCGTCCAGCGGATCGGCGTCGCCTCCACCCTCAGCTATTCGCGGGAGAACCAGCAGAATATATTAGGAAAGTCCTTAAATCTCGCCTAGAATCTCGCTGTATTAATGTATAGCCTTTATGAGCATTGATTACTCATTGTAATATAAATATAAGCCCTAGAGGCCAATGGAAAGGATCCCTGAATCCATATTCTTGCGATTACTCACTATATACTCTTATTCTTCATACTCTGTGTTCTTGCTATATCCTACTTCAGGAGATAGTTGGGAACAGAAGGACAAGTTAGCCCCTTGTCCATCCAATGTTAGGGACTAATTTGTCCCTTTTTTGAAAACCTCAGAAATTAATTTGGCCGAAAAAATTGTGGGGGACTCATTTGTTCCATAAAGAAATTGTTAGGACTTAATGAGTCTCTACTCTTAAAAATTTGGTTTCAAATTTTTATGGTATTAAAAACTGAACTCATTTTTTTATATAGGTTTAAATGCACTTTTGGTCCCCCTATTTTACTAAACGTGCAATTTTGATCCCCCTATTTTATTTTGGGCAATTTTGAGCCCCCTATTTTACAAAATGTGCAATTTTGATACCCCTATTTAATTTTGGGCAATTTTGGTCCCCCTATTTTACAAAATACGCAATTTTGATCTCCCTTTTTATTTTTGTGCAATTTTGGTCCCCTAACATAGAAAATACTTTAATTTTTTTAAATAATTAAATTATTTTATATTTTAAAATGCAAAAATAATTTAATTATTTAATAATGTATTTAATAAAATAAATGAGTGGTCCCCTTATTTTATTATTTTAATTTATATTTTAAAATATCAAATATAAAAATAGTTAATTTATTTTAAATAATTTAATAATTTTCTATTTTTATATAAATATTTAACTATTTAAAATTATAAAATATAAAAACAGCTTATTTTGTATAATTAAATAATTTTCTAATTTTTAAATAAATATTTAACTATTGAAAATATAAAGTATAAAAATAGTTTATTTATTTTAAGTAATTTAACAATTTTATATTTCTAAATAAATATTTCACTATTTAAAAATATAAAATATAAAAATAGCTTATTTATTTGACATAATTAAATAATTTTCTATTTTTTAAATAAATATTAACTATTTAAAATATAAAATACAAAAATAGTTTATTTATATAAAAATTATTTGAAAAATAGGAGAACCAAAATTGTACAAAAATAAAAAGGGGATAAAATTGCACTTTTAGTAAAATAGGGGGACCAAAATTGGCCAAAATAAAATAGGGGGATCAAAATTGCACATTCAATAAAATATGGGGACTAAAATTGGGCAAAATAAAATAGGGGATCAAAAATATACATTTAGTAAAATAGGGAGACCAAAAGTGTATTTAAGCCTTTTATATAATGTGTTAAAAATCATTTGAGCTTTTTTATATCAAAAATGTTATTTGGACATTTTTTGTTAGACAAAAGTAGACAAACACCAACTTACAACACCAATTAACCAAGTTTTTTAGACCATTTAACCAATTGATCAATTAACCAAGTTTTTATACGCGCTAAAAGCGTGAAAAAAACAGGCCATTTAAATGGTCTAAAAACTTGGTTAATTGGTGTTGTAAGTTGGTGTTTGTCTACTTTTGTCTAACAAAAATGTCCAAATAACATTGTTGTTTTTATATTTTACCACATCATTTTAATAAAAGATGCAAACCAAGGTTTAAATATGTAGTCATAAGAGTCGTAATCAAAGTCATAACGCGCCTAAATACTGCTTCAGTACTACAGTTCATACATGTATAAAAGTATTTTTTTTTAACAACATATAAAAGTATTTATTATGCATATAAAATTGAAAATAACCCTTGTACCTACCTACAAAACCATCCTATGTTATGTTATTCTTGGTCCACCTAATGATAATTGATGTCGATTGTGACGCGAGCAGTGTGGACTTTAAAATTATTAAACGAACGGCAACAAGGTGAGCAATGGGTTCACTATAATCCAAAGATGATGATATATATGGACAGACACTTCAAAATTCATCCGACATCTATGAGAGAAGAAAACATAGGAATGATATAAAAAAAATATGATAGGTAGATAATGTAATAAGAAGAAAAATTGAAAGAAAGTGAAATATTTAATGGATATTTAAAACCTTGGAGATCAAGATTTCGTGCAGCCAGTAACACTTTTTAATAAATTGGGTATCTCCTATGCGTAGCTATAAAAATTAATCATTCGAGTCAATTTCTCAAGTTAGATAAGACCAAAAAGACAAGAAAACTCTCTCGAAAAATTTAACATTACTGCATGCTTAAAGTTGGACTCAAAACTGGAAGAGATCACAACTATGTTATCCAAGTGCTCACTAATTTAGTATAGTCATCCATTAAGCAGATCTGAAGTATTGAATTATTATAAAAATTAAAGAAGTAATTGAGTTGAGGGTTTTTAGGGAATATCTTTAGCAAGGAAGGGAGAAAAGAAAAGGTATACGCATAAATTAGTGACAGACGTGTACACGCACACTCAATAGTTCCTTTCCTTGTTGCACTTGCACCTTCTTGTCTTGCAAAAAAAGAGTTCCTTGTTGCACAATATTTTTTTGGGTAGTGCCCACCGTTTTGAACGTGTCACACTCTCGTTTTGCATGGCATATTGTCTTTAATAAATAAATAAATAAATAAATTAATAAACAGAGTCCCGTAGCCACCTGCACTACTTTACCTGCTTTCTCTGCTATAGCTCATCACTCTTCATTCATATCAATATACAAATATATACAAAGTCATAACAGAGACACACACAACCCTCAATTCCCCATCCCTCAATTCTTGTCAACAAAAAGATGTGGTATACGTATACCCTTCTGTTGTTTTTGACACAGAGTTTCAATTTGCACGGTACAGAAGCAAGGTCGAACCGGTGGGAGTGGGAGTCAGTGATACGGTTACCGGAAGAGCCGGTAGATCCTGCTGACGCGGATGAAGTGGGAACACGATGGGCTGTTCTTGTGGCCGGTTCTAACGGATACGGCAACTACAGGCACCAAGTGAGTTTCCTTTTTATTTACTTTGTAAAATTTTTTTTTGAAGCATTTACTTTGTAAAATTAATTAATAGATGTTATGTTAATTTGATGATGATGATGATGATGATGATGATGATGATGAGTAGGCAGATGTGTGCCATGCATACCAGTTGCTGATAAAAGGTGGCTTAAAAGAAGAAAACATAGTGGTTTTTATGTACGATGATATAGCTAACAGCGAATTGAATCCTAGGCCTGGTGTCATCATCAACCATCCACAAGGACCAGATGTCTATGCCGGTGTCCCTAAGGTATCCATCCCATTTTTATATTTCAATTCTTCATCCACCCACCTAAATTATGCCTAACCATTCTGTTAACTTTTGCGTTTTCTTCTTCTCTTTTCACAAACGCCAAACGGAAACGCGTCCAAGTAATTTATATATTTGAAAGAAAAAATGGTGCCAATTAATTAATCTACCTACTTTTTATGCCCAAGTAAAAGTAAAAACCCAAAAAATGTAATAAGCAAATAAATATGGATATTCTGTATTTAAAATTTAAATCTATGTCGGCCAGTGCGTTGCAGCATATCTATCTGATAATAAGTAGAAGAACTTCTGTTTGGTGGAAATTAAGGTACTTGAGCTTGACCTGCCAATTGTACCTATTTTAACAAAACCCCCTATACCTACCTTTTTATGTGGTGGTATGGTATTATTAATTAGAGGATCGAATTGGAAATATATAATGGAGTAACTTAAAATCTACTAATAGTATTTGATTTGATAACTTACAATAGAAAAGTGGACCAACGAGACCATTATTGGGTTGTTGAAAGGCTTTAATTAGTGCGTTCCTTAATGATGATATTTTCTTAAATAAAATATAAGATTCTTGTTATATTGTTTTGCACTACTGAGTTAATTAAATATTGTGGGATATGCCTTATTCCCCCCATCTACAGGATTACACTGGTGAGTACGTGACAGCTGAGAACCTATACGCGGTTATTCTTGGAGACAAGAGTAAAGTAAAGGGTGGAAGTGGCAAAGTCATCAATAGCAAACCTGAAGACAGGATATTTATATACTACTCTGATCATGGAGGCCCTGGAGTTCTTGGTAATTTCTTAATTAATCTCACTGCCAAATTGCTAGGTTTAACAGCACTTTGTGTACACTTTTGTTGCATTTAACAAATTTCATATATATCATCACGTTCATAATGCACATTTACTAATTGTAGGGATGCCAAATATGCCGTATCTTTATGCGATGGATTTTATTGATGTATTGAAGAAGAAACATGCATCTAGAGGTTACAGGAAGATGGTAAGTAATTTCATTTCACAGGTAGATGTACTGTTGGCTTGAAATGATGTCTGTCACTTATGTGGTTACTTGTGTAGGTTATATACGTGGAAGCTTGTGAAAGTGGTAGTGTTTTTGAGGGTATAATGCCCAAAGATCTTAATATTTATGTGACAACTGCATCAAATGCACAAGAGAGCAGTTATGGAACTTACTGTCCCGGGATGGAACCTTCTCCTCCTCCAGAGTACATCACTTGTCTTGGGGATTTATACAGCGTTGCTTGGATGGAAGACAGGTACCCTTTTCCTCATTAAGATGTCGCCACCACTTCAATGTGACTTCAGTTGAGACTAAAGCATTTGATTAATATACCCTTTATTCATGTCAACAACTAGAGGTATCATATCAGGCCGCTTGGCCCATTCCATCGGGCCAAATTGCACATTCGAGCCTAAATTCATTGGGTCATCTGTTATGTGGCCCAACCCGGTCTAAAAATATCACGCTGGACTGGGCTAAGCCCGGATTTTTTAAAAGTAAAATAGTAAGTTTTCTAAAAAAATGCATAAAAGATGAGTCCACCTAACCTAGTGGGCCAATCGGGCCGAGACAAATTGGCTTAGTTATTTTGGAACTAATTAAAGAGTCTAGCCCACCTCAAAATGCCAACAAAGCGGGCCGGTCAATTGGGCCACATTTAAAAAGCCCAGTCCATCCCAACATGACAACAATTGGGTGGCCATGCTTATCCCACTCCCCATCCTACTCACCATACACCCCCAACCCCTTAAAATCCCAAAAATATTCTCATGTGGAAGACGCTCCCAAACCCCTTGCTGCGTTTTTAGATTGGTACGGCAACACCGAACTCTACTGGTTCGGTGACAAATTGTCGGACCTGTAAAATTTTATGCAGAGGGGGTGTGTCACAAGGTTCGGCACCAGACAAATGTACTAGGTTCGGTACCATACTGGCGAACTCGTGAAATGGCAGAAAAAGGGGCGTGCTTGGAAGATTTTTATTAATTAAAGGTTTTTCAGTCATTTCACAAGATTTGGGGTGTGGTGAGTGGGAGAAGCATGGCCCAATGGGGGCTCCATCCTAAAATGCCAACAATCGGGCGATCCATTGGGCCAAAATTCCAAGCTCTATTTGAAAGCTAAAAATTGCATTAGAATATATGAACAAAATAACACTAAAATAAATTGTTTACTTCCTTTATTAATGGGACATGCCATTGGGTATATTTTTTCAGTTTTTAGTTTTTGTGTACGTTACTCTAGCCTTCCCACCTTTGTCCCTTTCTCTGCATTTTATTGTGAGATGTCGGCAATTTAAAAATCTGTCTGTTTTGTTTTCAATGGCAAACTTAAACACTGACACTTGATTATCTGCAGTGAGTCCCACAATCTGAAAATGGAAACAGTGAAACAACAATACCAGTCGGTAAGATAAGATATTTTTGAATCTCAAATCAATGTTGCATTTCAATCAATATTAGCATATTAAAGATAAGAACAAGAGTAAATATTTCTGTTGTGCAGGTAAAGAAACGGACCTCAAATTTCAACAACTATGGGATGGGCTCTCACGTGATGCAATATGGTGATAGTAACATTACAGACGAAAAACTTTATTTATACCAAGGTTTTGATCCTTCCACCCTCAACTTTCCTCCACACAATGACATGTTACAACCTCAAATGGAAGTTGTTAACCAGAGAGATGCAGAGGTTTACTTCATGTGGCAAATGTATAAAAGATTAGAGCATGAGCCAGAAAAGAAGAGAGAGATCAAAGAGCAGATTGCAGAAACAGTGAAACATAGAAATCATTTAGATGGCAGTGTTGAGTTAATTGGAGTATTACTGTACGGTCCAGGAAAAGGTTCTTCAGTTTTACATTCTGTGAGGGAATCTGGTCTCCCCCTTGTTGATGACTGGACATGCTTAAAATCAATGGTAAAAATTAAAAACATAGAAAAAGTTCATTGGTTAGTAAATACTCATTCCGTTATAGAATATAAGCAAAAATTGGTGAACAAAAGTTAATGTTTCTGGTCTAAATTTTAGGCCAAATATATCAACTTTCGTTGATCCATTTTTGCTTATATTCTATAACGGAGTGAGTATGTTGTTAAGAGATAATTAATATTTGACTTGGGTTGTGCACTTCACAGGTTCGGATGTTTGAAACACACTGTGGGTCGCTGACTCAGTATGGCATGAAACACATGAGAGCATTTGCCAACATTTGCAACAGCGGCATTTCTGAAGGGTCCATGGAAGAAGCTTGTATGGCAGCATGTGGTGGCTATGATGCAGGGATATTACATCCATCAAACAAAGGTTACAGTGCTTGATGATGTAAATGCTGCTTGTGAATTGTAACCATGTTGGTTTCTTCTCCTTGTATAAAACCTGTTCTGTATAAAAACAGCATGCACGTTATACGTTCATGCTTTAGCCGCACAACTTAATGTTCACGTGTGTTTCTAGCTTTTTAGTTATTAAAGTATCCTCCACAGCAGAGTGCATTCTGTAATGTGGAAGGTTTTTGGCCATGAAGCACGGACACGACTCGGACACAGACGCAGACACTAATTTTAATCTGAAAAATACAAGTAATTGAAGTATCTGTGTCCAACATAAGTGTCGGTGCTACATAAGTTTTAGGGAGACAGTCTCAGATAGGAACGAAAACCTAGTCCAGCCCTATATACTTCTGTAATGTGGATTCTATTATTTGTCTTGACAGTGGCAGAGTGCATGTGTTGAATAAAGTAGTGTGCGTGGTGGAAATGCGATTTGGCACTAGAAATTTGGTTTTTTCATAACACATAAGATATTGCTAAGGGGACTACGCACTTCATACAAAGTAGTAGTAACTAGCCAGCCTGTTCTAATCATGCAAGAATGACATTTGCTGAGACAATATGCAAAACAATATTATTGATAACAGATTACAAAAGATTATGACAAACCTAACTCACCAAAGCAATCAATGTGAACTAATAAGCCTACTGAAGGTCTGTCATGTTGTCTTAGTTGAAATAATGCCTCCTTTATTTTATTTTGTTTTGGACAAAACTCCCCTATTTTGGGCTAGTTTCTATTACGAATGAATACTAAGCAAAAAACTGATTCTGTTATTGGTGATCAATGTGCTTTATACATTGATGTTTAACAAAGTCAGTTAGCAGCTAACTAACTGAATACTAACTAGTAACAAAATAGTAACAGGGCACTTCATGCCCTCTCCTATAGACAGAGTTCTGGGCCAGTATTACAAAGATAAACCCAACAAAATCATCCCTTAAACGGGATTCTATTGGGCAATTTAGTTTATGGGTCCGTTTGGATAAACAGCTTATTTAAGCGTGTTGAGTATATTAGCAACAACAGAGATCAGTTGCACAAGGATTAACGCGAATTGATTGAAATTTTAAAAGCCCCAATTCAAGAACCCTAATTTGCGATAAGAGAAATTGGACAGAAATAAACCAATTGCACAATCAAACTGTTAACCCAATTCAGTGACAATGTGTCACTTACCTCCGGGATCAAGCTAAAGCTTGAATCCGCTTCATTGAATCAAGAATCAACTACAATGTTTACAAATGTGATTTCACCCTTGTTTTCCCCCTCACTTCCCTTGTTCCCTTAAGTCCCGTGTTTCACTCTCACACACCCAATTTTCAGAACTGAAATGAAGATGAAAAACTTGCTTAATTTTACAATACAAGGCCTTATATATCGAATTGGCGCAAAGAGAGAGATAAGAGAATTCAAACTAACTCCAACGGCCAAAAAACAGAAAACCTAACTGATAACGGTATCAGTAACAGTCCATGCTGTACACCTCAGCACTCCACCTTGACCAAAGTAGACTTAAGAACTTGCCACATCAGCAAAGAAGACTTTTAAGTGTATGCCAAAAACAACAAAGCGTTTATGGCATAAGTACTTTTATATAAGTTCTTATACATAAGCTGTTTATATCATAAAGGATAAAATAATATTAAACTATTTTTTTATAAACCATAAGTTGATTTCATAAGCTATCCTTTGGAGCTTATAGAAATAAAAGTTTAAAACAATTTTATGAACATGTCATGTTTGTTTCCATATGCTCTCTCCTAAATGATCTCACAAGTACTTATACGAGTAGATAAGTCGAAATAAGCCGATCCAAACGGGCCCTAATTCTTCAACAATACACGTTCCAAGCTTGCTCAGCTTTTGAAAAGCATCCAACTTCAAGTGTTTAGTCATAATGTCTGCTACCTGCTACCTGATTTTGTGTTGCCAACGCACCAGCTCTATTCGTCTCTAACCAAATCTCTTACGAAGTGAAACCTTATATCACTGTGTTTACTTATAGACAACTTAATTGTAGAATTTTTGTCACAAAAGATCACATTCTTACTCCTATGATTTTTGGCAAATTCTGTCCAGAACTCTCGTTAGCCAAATAGTTTGACAGACACATGAGGTATCAACTATAACTTCAAATTCTGTGGTAGACAATATTACAAATGGTTTCTTTTCTGGATACCATGATAAAGCTCCACTTCCAAGTAGTGACAGAGCTTGACAATAATTGCTAAACAATTATCTATCCAGTTTTGATAAAAAAATAATAATAATGATCTATCTAGTTGAGTTGGCTTTTATCATTTACCACAAAATAAATGTACAAGGTTCTAATCTTGATTTCAACACTTTTTGAGGGAAAAATACACTTGAATATTAAAAAATAGAAAATAATTAGCAAAATACCTCCCACAAGAAGATCCTCCTCCGCTTCCAACCATAAAAACAAAGTCTGAAATGTTTTTCCTATCATCAACATCTCCAACATAATCAGTGTGAATAAAGGCTAATTCATTCTTTTCTTCCTCCTTGTGCCACTTGATTCTTTTCTCCTGAACTAGCAAGCTACTTTTTAATTCATCAACATCAAGCTTGGTCATGGAGCAAAGAATTTTCTATACAATGGTTGATTCTTTCAATTTCTCACCATTTTCTTTCATCTTTCTGCGATAGCATGCTTGACTTTTGGAGAAAACTCATCCATCGTCTCACTCTCTTTCTTACTAAGGAGTTCAAATTCCCTTCGAAGAGCCTGGACTTGAGCTTGTTTTTCCTTTGTGGATTCCTGATATTTCTGCTTCATCGAATTCCATATATCTCATGATGTATCTTGACAAGAATTATTTCCGAGATGCTTCAATCTATATAGTGAAACAAGTAGTTCATGCATTTGTTCCATAATTGGTCCACTATTGACCATTTTGTAATTGTTAAAATGAGTAACAAGGAATTACATACTTATTGCATCTTCTTGCATGTACTTTGCTTCAAGTTTGTCCCAAAGATCTTTGGTAGAATTTTCATCTTAATAGATATCGACAAAGAATATGACATCCCGTTGAGAATATGTCTCATGCATATAGTCATCATTCCCCCACCTTTAGTGTTGCTAGGAGAAATTGGATCTTCTTTTTCTTCCATCAAACATCTCTAATTTTACAAAACTAGAATTCATCTCTTTGAATGATGTAGACATTGCTACATGAAAATCGAACCTAAAGTTTGTGAGAACTTTTAGTTGGGAAGATGCTGCATCATTCAATCTATGATGAAGATGATGATTGTTGCATTTGATTCTAAAGCGTGTATAGACATATTGCCTTTAGTTTCGATTTGCTCCCACTAATTCTAACTAATTGGATGCAATAATGTCCCACAAATTCCTTCAAGATGCTTTAAAAATCTCGATGTGATATGCATAACCCATACTAATTGTATCTTACGTTGGTAATTTAGAGAATAAAGTTTCTTTAATCACTCTTGTGCACTTGAGAAAGAGATGATGACTTAGATTACGAAAATAACATAATTTTATATCAGACCGACATTATTGTTGTGTGTTTTTATAAATATTTTGGAAATATCTTACACAAGATTCATGTGTAATTATTTTGCAAAGGTTTTTTTAGATAAGTAATTGTATTAAGAGGCGCACAAACCCCTTACACATAAAAAGTCTCATTAAACCTCCTCCAAAGCAAAACTCGATGGAAAAAAGACCCAAAAAGAAAAAAAAATCTGCACTAAAATAGATCATTACATGTTTCAATTACAATAAAGAAAAACATCCCAACGGACAATTATACCAATATTCAACCCCACATGACCTCCCCCTCCTTGCCTTGAACCAACTCCATGCACAATCCTTAATGCCCAATAAAATAGATGGAATGGATGCTATCTCCCCTTTAAATATTACATTGTTTCTAGCCAATCAAATATTCCACATTACCGCCAACCATATAGGGTGCTTGACATCCCAATGGTAATCACATTCTCTGTATCATCAATCGAATCCCCTATAACCATGCAAGTACGCAATTATTACTTACTCTGTAGGGGTGACAATTTCTACCCACAAGTGGGGATCCCCACGGGGACTGCCTCGAATGGGGGCCCGTGGCCGGGCGGGGGATTTTTCCACGTGGGGATGGGGATGAGGTGAAAATCCCCCCGCAGTCAAAGTGGGGATGGGGATCATACCCCCCGCCCCGTCGGGACCTCGCCCCGAATATATTACATAAATATTCTTATTATAGATATATATGATGTTATAAGTAGTTAATTTTTTTAGTCTTTTTATAAGTGTTTTTAATTTAAACTATTAACAAAATATTAAATTGTTCTAACTTTTATACTTTCTAAATATTAAAATATAAAAGTAAAACTAACATTTATATTTTTTATATTAAAATGTTAAACTTTTGAATTTTAGTCTTACTTTTTATATATTTTTTCTAATTTTATTATATTTTAGTTTATATTTTTGCTAAATTTTAATAAATTTGTGGGATCATGAGACCAGTGGGGATGGGGATGAGGAGAAATGTTCGGCGGCGAGAGCGGGGATGGGGACGGGGGACGATTTGGGAGGCGGGGACGGGGAGTAAGACTTCGCCCCGCACCGCCCTATTGCCATCCCTATTACTCTGTTCTTTTTTAATTGTCAATTTTTACAAGAAATTTGTTCTTATTCATTTGTCATTTTAATAGTTCTCATTTACAGTTAAGGAGAGAAATAAGGAATAAGAGTTATAATTTTATGAAAAAATAACAATTTTTTTATGGTGAGTTCTAATGTACCTAGTATAAAAAGTGTGGTACCAACACTTGAGTGAGTTGTCAAAATTATAAAAGCTGATGTGTTTATGTTTTGCCAACTCATTTAGTATTAGTAAATTTTAAGAAATTACAAATTTATCATAATTTTGTGCCCTGTTTTTTACTCGGCCCAATTGTTTCTCCTCCAACCCTATTTCCATCCATCTTTCGTTCTCTCTTCTTTTCTCCAAATACCAAGCGCTTAATTCTCCTTTTCACCTTTGCAGAAATTTCGATCTCTCTTCTACCCTCCACCTCACGATCGCTCTCATCTCCCCTTCACCTCGCGATCACTCTCTTCACTCCTCCCTCTTTGTGATTGATCTCTCCTCTCCCGTCCCATTGAAGATCGCTGCTTCTTCCTCACGTCGCGGTTTACACCAAAGGTACACTTTTACATTCACATTCACAGTTAATAGATGTTATGTCGTTTACTTCTCGCTGGTTCTTTGATTCGTTTAGTAGCAAGATTGAAACTTAGATTTTTATTAGAACCGTTTGATTAAATTCCTATTTGTAAATTAATGTTACTTACCCAAAAAATTGAATTCTCAAAGGGAATGCCTATTTAGAAGACAAATAAGAGAAGCACCACATTCTGGATGTTCAAAAAGTTATGGAGTTACTGAAAGTTATTCATGGTTAGTTTTTTTAAAAGGAGTTATATGGTTGCACATTACTACTTCTTTGAAGCAACTTCAATTTGGGAGAATTAGAACGTAATTCATTCATTTACTTTATATTGATCCATGGTTAGTTGTTGTTTATCTTAATCTAAAAAGTCTTGTTTCTAAGTCCATATTTTCATGCAGGGTAATTATTGTTTGCCAGCCTCAGTTGGAAGCATGATGTACTTTGAAGGAAAACCAATCCCTGAAGGAAAAATGCATTGCTCAGAACAAGGCCTTGATGTTTTGTTAAATTTTAATAATGATTACATTTATAATTCAATTGTCATGGAACAAGGGCTTTCTCAATTGAGGGATAATTCAATTGTCATGGAACAAGGGCTTTCTCAATTGTGTTTATCTGAAAAACTATTGTATTGGACTGGCTAGAACTATTCAGGAGCATAGGACTGATTGCTGCTGCAAAAGTTGCTGCAGTAGCAGCATATATGAAGCTGTATCGGTTTTTGGTATAACCAAATTAAGGTTCAAATGAATTTGGCTTCTTATAAATCTATTTGGTTATAATTATGTTGTCCAATACTCATTATCATATTGAAGTAATGAGAATGCTGCAGACATGTTGCTTTTGGTATCATTGTTTAGGTAATTCTAATTTACATGTTACAGGTAAATTAAGCTTCTGTTACTTAGTAAAATGATATAGTAACTGAGATAGAGATATTGAGTCAACATAGTAAAATGAATTTTATTTGATGCAGGATAGGACCAAAATAATCTGATTATATCAATATTTATGTCGCTAAAAATGGACTGATCCTGGGAATTGGTCCATTGTTTCTCCATTAAAGATATTATAGAGAACGTCACATATTGACAGTCACATTCAAAATGAAAATAACTTGCTGTCATTTGATGATCAAGTTTAGACTTGTAACATAGAAAATCAAAAGAGGTCCCATCAATGTTTGCCACATTCAAAAATCTAAACTAGGCAGATGTTATCAAACAAATCTAGATGTTTAAAATGCTGAAAAGTTGATTTTAATCTCATTTTAAGTTGTTTGTAAAATGTAAATTAATAAGTAATTATAAACAAAATTAATGACTAAAAAGGTAATTTTATTTTCGCATAGAATGTCAATTGAAGTTGTTTGTAAAAAATAATTTTAGCTTAACTTGATTTTAATTTCATAGATTAACTTATTTTTATTTGTTTCAATGTAGACTATAGTTAAGTGGTTTTTTTAGATAAACAGACTATAGTTAAGTGGTACTTAAATCAAGTTGCATGCTTTAGGTTTCAAGTGAGAGATTTTTTATAATTTTTAGTGGAACAAAACTTATGTACAGTTCTAATAGTTTTGTTCTATTTATTATTTATGGAAAAACAAAACAAAAAATGTCTCATCAGAGAGTTGAACACAGAGCAGAGAGGAGAATATCCAGCCACTTAACTACTGTGTCACACTACTTGTTTGCTTAATTATGCACAAACATTATATATAGAATTGAAGTTATGTTTTTTTAAAAAAAAAAAACAGAAGTACCATAGTAATTTCACTTGAATTTTTTGGGCGGGTTGTGGTCCTACCGCTAACCATTGATTGCGACATTCAGTCAACACAAGTCTAACCACCACTAAGGTTGGATCCTCCAGTCAATATAAGTCTAACCACTGGTACCTAACTAGGTTGCCTATGATTGATAGATAGTCAACAGTCAATAAAGATCTCACACTGATGAAGTGGGGAGGAGCTAGACGACTCAAAGGTAGCAGCCCTAACCAAAATGCGAGCATCGTCTTATTCAGGGTCATCCCAAACAAATTGGAGGTCCTATGCAAATTTTAAAAATTGGGCCCTTAATTATACTTTTATCAAATGAATCGCTAAAACTTCAAACTATTTTATTTAAAATTTTAAATAACATCTTAATACAGCTTTAAACTTAGAATTTGTGAAATGATTTATTTTTATGTGGAAAGAAGGTCTAATATATAAAACTATTTGCAATAAATTAAAACAGAACTAGTAGTGCAGTGGTTTGTGGTGCTTCAAGGTCACTACGATGTCAAAAGTTCAACTCTATACTACGTCATTTTTCTAAAATTTTAATTCAGCATTTTAAAACACTAGTACAAAATGCTAAAATGTGTCTACCCAAGGATCGAACACGAAAACATTGAGTCAAAATGGGAATGTATTACCGACGAACTACAAGCAGATTTGGTAATGTACAGTCGAATGTCATTTAAATATATTCGGTACGCCACTAAAAATTTTTGGTGGTCCTAAAAAGAGGACATTGGGCACAGGCCTAAGGCCGACCCTGATCTTATTATGTCACAGAAGGAAAACTCTACCGAGGAGGGTTCTCCATGCCGCTCTTGAGGTGCTTGAAGCCAGAAGAGGTCAATTATGTCGTGCCTACCGGAAAATCGATCGTGGGTCGAAGCTAAAATAATGCGACCCTTTGCCCCCCACATTAAACGCGTGCCTTGAAATAATCAACAATCACATCTCACCATCATTACGCACCACCTCGAGGAGTGAAAACGTCACATCAGTCAAAATTCAGCACACATCATGTCTGGCATGTGAAATTACTAAAATAAGGCAGAGGAGGGCCACAACCCGCCCTTCAAAAACA
Organism: Oxytropis ochrocephala; assembly: GCA_020916435.1. Taxonomy (NCBI): domain Eukaryota; kingdom Viridiplantae; phylum Streptophyta; class Magnoliopsida; order Fabales; family Fabaceae; genus Oxytropis; species Oxytropis ochrocephala. Next base: position 19,286,647 of record CM037088.1, read on the forward strand.
TGTGAAATTACTAAAATAATCTTACTTTTAAATATAAAGAATCTAAAGATATACGAACTTTGTGCTAACATGACAAACTAGAAAGTTTGGCCTAGCGGTTTAAATTTTTGAAGTAGTAGCTCCCGTGTTCTAATCTCACGAGTCTTTTTGAATTTTTTCTATTTTGTTTTTATTTAAAATAAAAAGAAGCACTTATTTGTTTTTTTACCAAACTTATTTGTTTGATTTTTGCCAAAACTTTATCCGGGAAGTAGAATCCTCGTATTTTACATCCCACTCCTAACCACTATGGCACCCATCTTTATTAATAAAAAAAATTCACAAATTCCTATATATATATATATATATATATATATATATATATATATATATATATATATATATATAATTTAAATATCTTTTTCACACATTAATAATTTTTTTTACTCAATATATAAGTAATATGTAACAATATATATATATATATATGGTATTTTTTTTATATTTTTTGAGTATAAATATTATTGAGATGTTTAATGTCATCACATCTCTTATATTGGAACTAAAAATTGTAAATATATGGTTAATAATTTTCGGAAAAATATCTCAACATTTTAAAATAATAATCAAATAAATTTAAAACTACATTTTGACTAACAACATCAATTGAGTCTCTATGTAAATCAAAATTATATTCTTAGTCATTTAAATGTTTAATTTTAATTTACATTTATCTATTTTATGTGTATTTGCGTTTCTGCGTCTATTTTAACTCTTCCATGAGCAGCCCACCCCAACTTTTTGGTCAAGATCCGCCACCGATCAAACCTCACTCTTTATAAAGTTGCTGCCTAAGAGAGCCATTTCTAGACATATAGTTTATGATATATGCTCTTTACCCTTCATAAGGGGCTATCATAGCCACACCTGCTAGCCTACACAAATGTTAAATTTGCAGTCAAATTAACATTACCATTTAACATAAGAAAATAAAAGAGAGAAGTGCATATTTTGAGTCTTGCAATTTACCTGTGTGGAATGTAGTTTAGACAACTCCAGGTAGCATGTGATCCCATTGAGACCCCAATCACATAGAATTTTGACCCTATCTGTAACTTATCAGCAAGCTCTCCATACTCAGCTCTATCATATTGCAGAATATATACTCCCAGTTCTTTTATTAGTTCTTATAGATTCAGTGTCAAATATTATCTCACTGCAACTTTTATGCCTTTCTTGTGAAAGGCTTGATTATTACAATTAGAATTTAAAGTTGGGTAGATTTTGTCTGAGGGGAAGAATGTCAGAACTCAGAAGACAAAAAGGATAATAATATAATTTCATGACATAAATGAAACTCCTTATAAAGAAAATAGATCATGATTGAAAACAATATGTACCTGACCTGTGTCTCTCTAGCCCAAAGACGAACAAGCCACCTAAGAGTCTTCTCTTAAAGATAGGTACCGACTCTTCACGTCATCAGACACTAAGCAAAGAAGAAATATTAAATAAATCATGATGAGAAAAGTGAAATATCTCATATGAAAACTTTTAACAAAACATGGAAATAATATATCAGTGACAAATGAGATTAATTAAACCTAAAAGGTAGAAACATGTCAAACAAATATACATAATCCATTTTATAAGTCAAGGATTAATGCATCTACAATAAGGAACTTGTCTTTGGTTTGGTCAATCAAGTTAGAAGGGTAGGAAAAGATTCCAAATATTGGGGAGAAATCATGGACCAGTAGGTGAAGATTCCTAATACTGATGTAATATGAATTCAAACTAATAAGATGCAAAAAGAGAAACTTCCAGAAAAACAAATTAAATTTCTATGAAGTAAACCAAAAGTAAAAAAATAGAATTGTTTTTGCCTTGGGCTTACATAGAGAACTTCAATTATACATGATTTCAGTGGAACATTCATCAAGATATAAATATCAAGCATAAACACTAACGAATGACAAGGAATCAAAGTCAAAGAGAACCTGGATAACATCCATCCATTCTGCACTAGCAACAATCTTGTTGACTAGTTCCTGCAATCAAATGTAAGAATAGATATTCCAGGAAAATAACAAACCATAAGTCAACAAAAAGATATAGTCATATCTTTTTTTTTTAACTGAACCATGCCTTCACAGCAAGGAATTTGTATAAACAAGTTTAAATCCTAAAGCCGGAAATGGCCAGAAAAGAAGAAGAAAAAATGTAAGTTTAAAAGTAATAAGCACAGTAGTAAGGAAATAAAAGCCTACATTTTGCTGATGAATTGGAACTACCCTCTCTACAAACACCACATTTATGCAGAGCCAGAGTGAGCAATAGCTAGGATTATCCACAGCAGCCACCCTTCTTTTCACCAGCATTTATGTCTTGGTTAGGAACAATTATCTTGGTTCCTTTCAGAAGCGCTGAACTACCACCGGGATCTCCTTCACCGTTGGCGGTAAGCATTTTCTTGCTGATAAGTCGATATATCTCTGCTAGAATAGGTTCTGAGCAAGAAGACACGATTTAGAATTCTGAAACAGAAATCAAGTGAACATTACCAAAATTTGGGGATTAGGGTTCTTGAAGCAATACAAGTCTTAAGAATGCGAGAAACGATCCAGGTCCAACCATAACCAGCGGTAGCCAACCGTCGTCATTCACGTCGTCTTCTAGGGATAGTAGCTCGGTTCTTGCGTGATCAACAAAACTAAGGGAAGGATCTTCCTCCACCTTTTCTTGATCTTCTTCGTGATGATCGTTGTCCATGGCGGAACTTCCAAATCCCGGCGATGCTCCATTGTCGACTCACTGTGCTTCAGGGCAAGGAGGTTGCAATGCTCCAATTGAATTATGGGTTGATGGGAGAGAAGAGGGGGCTTCGGTGGAGGGATAAACAACTGGTCAAATATTAAATTTTGGTAAAAAAAACAGAAATTAGATACTAAAATTAAATTAGGGTCAATATGTAATTTGTTAAAACTAAAGTGAGTTGGCAAGTTTAAACACATGTACTCATAAAACTTTGACATGTCATCCAAGTGTTGGTACTCACAACTTATAGGTGGGTAACCAAGTAAGCACCTTTTTTTATTATTTTTTTTACAACAAAAAACAACAAATTTATTGGTTACCTTAATTTGTGCAAAACAGCCTTAAAAACATATAGAAAGAAATGGAGATAATATTAATTATTAATTCAATGTGGTGGTTAATTTACGTACTTCTAATAATTTATATATTACCAAAAAAGCATTATATAGTTATGTGAAGTATGCTAGGTTAGCTCTATTTTTCGCTGCAGGACCACTGGTTCAGAAGAAATGGCCTTGTTATGGTTGGGAATTTTGGGTGATGGTAGTTAGCATGATGATTGGGAATTTAAATTTGCAACGATAAAATGGAGTAAGAGAGTAATCATTCCAAGCTGCACTCTTCCAAATTCTGGTTGTTTGTTCTCATTTCTTTATCTTATTATTATTATTATTATTATTATTATTATTGACATAATTGAAAGTGTTATTCATCTGAAGCGGACATGTAAACCAAATATCATAATGTAATACACTATAGTAGTTGCAGTTTGTGCTCTCATTCACATTATTGTGTTTTTGGTCGACAATATTCACATTAATGTCGTTTATTTCATTTTCCGTTGACATTGTATGCCAATCCCTACCGGGGAATCCAAACTCCTAAATGAGGCAAATGCAAAAAAGAAAAGAGAAGGATATTGAGATTAGTGCGAAGATACTCCCTTTAGGTGTTTGTGGTGCGGTTTGGTTCGGTTTTCAGATAAAAGGTGAATCGAATCGCAAGTTAAAACTATATGCGGTTTGTTTTGGTTAAGTTGGCTTTCTAAAAAAATCAAATCAAACCAAATTAAAATAATGCGGTTTGGATTGGTTTGACCAATTCGGTTTTTTTCGAGACAACATAATTTAAAACGGAGTTAAAATTAAGTAAAATAAAAAACGGATAATATAAATCTTTAAGAAAAATCTTCTCAAATATACGTAGTATATAAATTACTCACTTTTAGTTCTTTTAAGTTAGCTACATTTATGTTTAAAAGAATTTGAATTAAATATTTTATTGTAATTTTTAAATATATCATAACAATATGGATCGTATGATACTTCTAGTCGGAGAGAAAAATACTCATCTTATATTACTTATTATATCACCCTTAACTATTGTTTTGTCAATAACACTTATGACGTATACTGTATTACGAGGAACCATTAGTTGACTGTGTTTTGCAGACAACCTCATTCGTAGAGGCAAATTTCATACTCTTTAGAGCTACGTGCCCTCAAATTTAAAATTTTGCACCACCACTATGAAAAGTATATTTTTACACTCTTAGTTTTGTTTATTTACACATCCTGCTCCTATTTTTCTCTTTCTACTGCTAGCTACTCTTTCCTATTGCAGCTCTGCACTGCCTGACACCACCGTACGATGCTTGGTCATTACTAACAATAATATCACATTTTACGTATTTTGTCACATGATTATTATTTTTTCACCAAACCGATTATTGAAGAACAAACTTTGCGTATTTGAACCGTCAAAATTATTTTTGAACCAAAAAGTACACTAAAACACACAGTTTAGCATCTCACTTTATGTATTTTGTCATGAAATTAATTTTTTCATCTAATCGATTATTGAGGATCGCTTCGTGTATTTGAAAATCTAATTTTTTTTCGGACTTAAAGTACTCCTTAAAATATAAAAAAGAAAAAATCGTTGAAGTTTGGGGCAGAGGCGGCGGTACTCGCATATAATATAAAGATTATAATTTAAAATTTTATTTAATTAAATTGTTTGACCACCCTAGGTTAGGGTCATGTATATGCCACTGCTCATCCACTTGTAAACTTTACCTACGGACTCCTCAATCGTATATGTGGACCAAGCCAACAAGACACTGTGGTGCAACCAACTATATGGAGAATCGCTATTTACTTCGAGAGTTTCCTCCTACAACACTTAACGAGCTAGCTAGGTACCCTCGGCCATTAAGAAACCTGATACGACACAACAAAAGCCATATTTGGTTAGTTCATCAAATGACTCTTTACGAAACTCATATCACTATATATGTATCGGGAAAGACAAGGAGCGAAATCGTTGAATGTGTCATAATCGTATAATGGGGTTCGACCGATATCTTGTGTAAGGGCGCGCCACAACGTTAGTGGCAGATACCGACTCTTGTGTTTGGCCAAACACTCTAATCCTAGTGATGATGACCAAGTGTACTAACCCTAGGGTCCTACCACGATTGACCTTCCGTAATTATGAGATTTTCCATTAGTACACTGGATTCTTCGCAGTGAGATCACCCGCATAGGTCATATTATTAATTGTTGTATATGAGCCCTCTGGCTCCGATTTGGAAGGACACTTTTTACAATCTATATTATAATAAACCATGGATTTTCCACCTAGGCATCCATGTCAATAATGACATCAGCACAATTTTAATCCACCTCAGCATGTTATTTCGAAATATATCACAAAAAAAGTAGAAGCTGGGGATCGAACCCATTCCCCTACGCTGCCACCTCCTAACGCTAACCATTTGAGCTACCACAATTTCATGTTACGTACTAAAGCATATTACATAATGTTTATCCTATTATTTCTTTTATTGCAAAACTTTTTACCTACTTTTTATATCTATTTATTATTCATTTTGATACATGTATATTTGTTATTATATATTACATTTATATATTATATTTATTTACCATCTAATATTTTGTATCACATTCCATAGATTTTATTCTATATATTTACAAACTAGAATATTATTAAATATGAGTTTTTTTTAACAAACGGATTGTGATCATTGCGAATTTATTAATAAAAAATGGAAACAAAAAACAGAGAAAAGCGAAGGGGGGGGACTAGACCAAAATCCTTGCCAACAGAAAATATCAATATTAAATATGAGTAATTTTATCCATTTCTACCTTTTTTAATTCTCATCTTATAAATAATGTTATATATTAAAAATGTTTGTCACATATTTTTGTATTCAGCTTGATGCACATACAATTAGAATCAATATACAACTTGATCGATTAGTATATTTGTAGTTTACAACGTTTGTGCTTAATATTCTTCTATTCACTACGATGCACTTAGAAAACAAGTAGAGAGAATAAACAAGATGATAGAAAACATTGATCCTACGGTTGTCAACGTCAATCAGCTTAGTCAAAAGCAAGCTACATGTCCTTATGCAAAGGTATATTTGCCATATATTTGTAAGTTACTATTTACTAATACTATTTTAGACCGTATAATACTTATAAGTAATTCCTGTTGTAATAATATCTCAATATGAAAATACCCTTGAAATTATATACACTGCGGTTATCACTCTAAAGTATTATTTGATTAGTACTTATGTAGTTGTTAAAGTATTTTTATTTATGGGTTGTCACTACTAAAGTATTATTTGATTTCACGGAATCTCAAAATTATAATATATAATTATATATATATGTTCCTAACTATTTCCCTAGAGTAGGATATAGCAAGAACACAGAATATAGTGAGTGAGAAGTAAAATATTCGTCCCCCTTCATTGGCCTCTTGGGCATATATTTATATTACAATACGTCATAAATGCTCATAATGGTACATGAATGCCCCGAGATCTTAGGCGAGATTCTCGGGCTTGCCTAATATATCTAGCAGGGCTTCCGCCTGAGGCCGAGCCCTTTAGAGGCGTCGGCCCTCTGATTGGGAGGTGGTCCGTGTGTCGGCCTTGATGCGTTGCCGACGGAAGCTTCGGTGATGAGGATGCAGGGACTTCGGTCTTCGTCTTCGGAGCCCAGATGATCGGCTAGGAGGCGTGTCATATCCGAGCCTTCCTGGGTGGTCGGCTGGGAACACAGTCCCTCGAGCGGCGAGCACTTTGTGCGAAGGCGTTCTAAGTATCCTTGATTTATCCTCGGTTCCCGTAGTCCCTCATCCCGTGCGTTAAGGTGATTTGGCCTCGTTTGCCTTTAGCGTCTTGGGTTCTGGTCCTGTGTGGGTTTTTGTGCTCCCTTTGACCCAGTCAGTTTTGACTCGCGTGGGTTTCTGCTGCCTCATAAGTGCGTTTTCTTTGACTTGGTCAGTTTTGACTCCCATGGGTTTTCGTTACGCCATAATCATAACTCCTAGGAGTTTTTGCTCTTCCCTTGTATAAAAAGGGGTTTCTTGTTGCTTTGGCTGTCAACGGCTTGGTTGCACATGCTCTCCTATGGTGAGATTTCGTCCCCTCCTTTGAGTCTTTTGAACAACCCCATCTATCGCAGGTGCGTGGGGGTTGTCAAGAGGCTCAAAGCGGGGGTTATTGATCTTCGTGAACTCTGGCTCTTTTCTTTTTGCAGGTGGCTTTACCTCTGAGCGCTGGAGTTGTTCAGAAGACTCAAAGAGCGATCGGCTGGAGCATTCCGTCGACCGTTCATGGAAGGTGACACCTCAGCCGCTTGGTCCGGAGTCTCGTCATAATTGGCTGGCAATCCTCGAGTGGGCCTTGGTGTTGCCTTTGGTGCGAGAGGGGGTGTCGCCTCTGTTTACGCTTCTGGGCGATTCGAACATCGGATGCAGCGAGCAGGCCAGGAAGCTCGTCAGGAGATACTTCAAAGTTTGGTGGTACCTGCAAAAAGGGGGTGTCGTCACCCAGTGTATATTAGTAGCTTATTCTTTTGTGATGATTTTGGATTTGTGTTGTCATTGTAATGTAATGTAATGTTGCTTATCAAATGTAATGTAATGTTGTATTGAAAATAAACAGACTTAATTAGTACGGAAACCTTCCCTTTTATTGTTGTTCTCCGGTTGTCCGGCTTCTCTTTTTGTCTGCGACCGATCGCATCTTTACGCTTCTCCGAACTTATTCTTAGCCGATGGCATTGCGGTTATTCCGCTTCTTTCTTTGGCCGACGCGCCCGCGGGGCGATACCTATTAATTGACGCGATGTGACGTGGCACTTGATTGATTTGATTTTTGGCGGGAGGTGTTATCATGACGTTCTTGGGAACTGTCGCGTCTTCTAAGTGCTCCATTGGGGGCAGGACACGTGTCGCCTGGGATTTGAACCGTTTCGAATCTCCACCGTTGATTTGGTGGGTTTTTAGCCGTTGGATCGTCTTTGCTCCGAAAGGTCTTACACTTCGTGTCTCTTCGCCTAATTTCCTTTCTCGTTTGATTTCCTCTTCGTTTACGCTATTGTCTTTGCGTTTCTCCTCTCCGGTGCTCTCTCTCGCGCCTTTCTCTCCTTTGGTGGTGTTTGTGGCTACTCCAATTTCCTTCTTTAAGGCACGTGGTTCCTCGCATTATCCTCTTGCTTTGTGGCTTTTCTTCTTTTCTTTTCGCTTCTTGAAATTTTGTATTTGCTGCGTTTGTTTCTGCAAAATAGAGATGGTCTCGATAGTTGAAATAAGTAGTGATAGTGAGAGTGAGGTGACCTCGAGTATAGGTGTCTTAATCCCAACCGTGGCCGCTTCCCTCAAATGTGGGTATTGTTCATCGCGCAGTTGTTCGCCGAGTGGTAAGGGAAGTAGCGACCTTTATAATGATGGTTCCCCTTACGATTCGCAGACCGGGTGATTTATCCGTCATGGCCGAAGATGAGAGTCCTAGCGGCGAACGATCCGGGAGTGAGGGATTTCTTGGGTAGATCAAGAGGTGCTTGACTCGCACTCGTCGAGCTCCGCACCGAGGCCTCCCTTGTTGGCGTTCGGCGGATGCTATGTCACCCCGTGGATGAGGAGCGGCCACGGCTAGTCCTGTCTCCTTGGAGGAAGCCGTTTGAGATGAATGCGTTAGGGAATGATGTGTATACTTACGCTTACTGGACACTGGTTTGAGCATTTGGGGTTCGTTGCCTTTCTCCCCCTTTTACTCGCGTGTGTTGAAGATGCTTCATGTGGCTCGACGCTTTTGCATCCCAACCAGGTGGGCCCATATGAGGGCCTTCGAGATCCTTTGTGAGTGCCTTGGGGAGGAGGTCTCGGCACGCAAGTTTTTGTACTTCTTCCGCTCGTCGGTGAAGGACCCGATAAGGTGGGTGTCTTTATGCAATCATCGCCGCCCTCTTATGGCTTTGTACAAAAGTAGTTACAAGCATTTTAAGCACATTTGGTTCTGCTTTGTCTCGGGCCGAAGTGTCCCTTATTCTTTGGTTGACGAGGTTGGTGATGAACGGTTTCCTTTGAGTTGGACGAGGCACCCTAAGGATAAGTTTTTCTGTTGAGAGAAGCGGTGCCGAGTTCGGGTTGAAAAGCGCAAGAGGTGGATCGGCTAGATGGGTTGGGTTAAGTCCTCGGGTGTCTTTGAAATCTTCCTTGTTGTTGGGCTTAGTGGATGACGCGAATCGTTGATTGACTATTTAAGTAATTCTCTCGGGCATACTTTCCCCGTTTTTTTTTTTTTTTTTTGACAATTGCTTCTCTTTCGTGTGGTTTTGGGATGTCTACCCTTAGCGTTCACGAACGCAAGAAGTATCGGAGAGCGAGAAGAAGAAGCAAGAGGCAGCTCCAGCCTTCTCCTCACCGAATTTGGAGCCGAGTCCTCTTACGGTCGAGGCTCTCCTGTTACTAAGAGTCCGCCGAAGGTTTTGCAATCGCCTCCGTGTCGGAAGGTGCAACGAATGCTCAAGGTACAAGTAGTCCTCGCCCTCCTCCCTTCCCGGAGAATCCCCGCTGCGAAGAGGCGGCGAATTAGTCTTCTTTGTTGAGATCGGTTTGCCGCAGGCGGGGAGAGGGTTATTGATACTTCTTGGAAGGGCGTCTTTGAAGAAGTGGGAAGAGGCAGGACGACGCCCGCCGACGAGCCTATTCGGTCAACCTTTGATTCCGTGTATCCATTGAATTGTTCTCAATCTCTGCTTCTTTGGAGCAGGCGATGTGGAGAAGGTGGCCACTCTGGGATTCGGCAAACGTTGGTGGCGGTGAAGACCTATGGCCATTATGCCTCGGTGCTTGCTCACCTCACGAGGATGCTTTTAACAAAGCTGCTGCCGCCGACGTTGGTCGGAAAAGAGGCGGCTTGGAAGAAAGCCGAGGGGAGTTGGAGGCCTGTAAGGTTGAAAAGAGCCGTTTGGAACAAGAGTTGGTTAAGTGGGACCTGGAGAAACGACGGCTCGAGGAGAAGGTGTCCGAGTTGACTGCCGAGAAGAAGAAGTTGGGGGAGTCCTTGGAGAAAGTGGGCAAAGAGTTGGAGGCGGCACATGCCGAATCGCTAACAAAGAACGGAGTGCTCAAAGGAATTTGGGACTTGTTTCCCAACTTGCTGTCAGCGGGGACTTGGTTCTTTGCTATTGACGAGGTGAAGGCTCTCTGTTCTTTGAAAGTTTCGGCAGCGGCTTTAACATGGTATTTGGATCGGTTGAGGCCATATTTCACGAAGTCGACACGGGCGGCTTGATCTCCGACAAGGTTGTGGTGAATGGCGAGCTTGTTGATGAAGAGGCTGCCGAAGAGGCTGTCGGGAGTGTATGGCGCCTTGGTCGATTTTGGCAAAGTTGATGAGCTGTTGTCCGATGCCGAGGTGGGGCGAATTTTGGCGGACGGTGATGTCCCTGGCGAAGATCCTCCTCCTGCTTCCTAGTTTCTCCTGGCAGACAAAGACAAAATCTTGTGGCAAAACAAAAAAAAAAATTTGTAATGGATTCGAATTACCTTTGTTTTTATTACGGCTTTTTTGGACTGATTGCCCGGGTGGGCCCTTGTATAATTTCTTCTTGCTTTCCTTTGATTGCTGTTATGTTTACTTTGCTCAACTGTTTTTGCGCTTCTTTGATTGCGACCGCCTACTGATTGTTTCATATTACCTCGGTTTATTTTTCCGGTTGGTGCGCTTTTTAGTTATAGCGTCTCGTATTACTTCGGTTTTAGTTTACCGGTTGGTGCGCTTTTTAATCGGAGTGTCTTGTTTTACCTCGGTGTTAGTTTACTAGGTTATGTTTCTTTGCCTTGTTGGTGCCCGCGGTCAGTGTATGTCCGCTCTAAGGCGATCTACACTGTCGGGTCTTGGGTTTAATGGGCTCTTCTCTGATGCCGGACACGTTGATCCCGTCGGCGAGCGCGCTAGCATCGCCTGCACCTTCGAAGAGCTCTTACATCGCACCGAGCGTGTTGGCGTTGACGGCAGTTACTTTAGCCTATGCGATGTAAGCTCCATTTCGGTTTCGGAGGCGGCCCACGCCGAACCGAATCCGGTGTGCCAAGTGGTGGGACGTGGCTCGCCACCCGCCTCACTGTCGAGACTTTAGTCTTCATCACCCGAGGGCAACATCGAGACGTTGCTCGGTCCTTGCCTATCGGGACTTTGTTATTGTGGCCGCATTCTTGTTTTGACCTTCGGAATTAGATTTGTTGTGTTGCTTTGCTTGGAGAAAATAATTGTTGCTTTGAAAATGCTTTGAAAATCGGTTCTCTTTATTCATAATGAAGATGAAGTACATTTGGGGCTTTTATAGTGCCACATACAAATGTTACATGAAGTGAGTGATGGGTGATGATGAGAACCGATGATTAGTAGCTTGATTTCAACTGTAGTAAAACCGGAGGTTGGTTGCGTTCAGACCTCGGGATCTTGCCTCCATCTAACTTTTCCAACTTGAAGGCTCCTTGACCGATGACTTCTTTTACTCGAACGGACCTTCCCGGTTCTTCGACAATTTTGTCGTGGCGCCGACACGCTAGATCTTCGAGTACTAGGTCGCTGCTTCGAAAGTCCTTGGCGTGATTTCGAGTTGTATTTCTTCTTGCCGCTCATTTGTTTTGCCGCTTGCTCCTTCACCTTTGCCACTCTCTTACTTCCTCTATCAAGTCTAAGTTTGCCCCGAGGAGGCTTCATCCGGATCGTTTGGTGAAAGCTCGCCTTGGGCTAGGTTCCAAAGACCTCTATGGGGATGAGGCGTCGCCGCCGTATACCAACCGAAAGGGGGCCTCCGAGTGGAAGGCTGCGGAGTGGTGTTGTCACGACCATAGCACGCAGTGGTAACTCCTCACCCCATCCTCCTTTGGATTCATCGAGTTTCTTTTTGAGTCCGATTCAAGATGACTTTGTTTGCAGCCTCGGCTACCGCCGCTGGTCCAGGGGGTGCTCGATCGAGGTGAAGGCTTGGTAGATGTTCCATTTTCTGCAGAGTTCGCTCATCGAGTCCGAGGCGAACCGAGTGCCATTGTCATGTTACTATGGTATTTGGAATCTGAAAGCGGCGGATGAGTCTTTGCCGAAGAGAATTTCTTCACCGCGCCGAGATGGTGGTTATGGGCTCGGCCTCTATCCATTTGGAGAAGTAGTCGATGGCCACGAGCAAGTATCCGACTTGTCCTGGCCGATGGAGCGAATGGACCAGGATATCAACTCCCATACCGCAAATGGCCATGGGAGACTATAGCCCAAGGTTGGTTGGTGGAGCTCTTGGGATGGCGGCATGGCGCTGGCACTTGTCACACTTTTTCACATATTCTATGGCGTCCTTTTTGAGGCTCGGCCAATAATAGCCGGCTCTAAGGGTTTTTGCTGCAAGGGCTTGTCCTCCTATGTGGCTGCTGCACACTCCTTCGTGGATTTCTTTCAAGACTTTTTCACCAGCCAGGCATTTGAGGAGCGGCCTGGAGAATCCCCTCTTGAATAGTTCGGCCTCAATGAGAATGTACTTAGCGGCCATCTTCTCTAATTTTTTCACCTCCTTTTCTTGCAACTGCAACTGTTCTCCCTGCAAATAAGCAATTATATTGGTCATCCAGCTCTCTGGTTCCTCCTCAATTGAGAGGACCTGTGTTTTGACTAAGCTGGGTTCGGAGAGTGATTCCTGTATCACCGAGTGGTTGTTGCCAGGCTTTTTAGTACTGGCTAGTTTGGCCAAGATGTCGGCCCTTCCATTTTGTTCCCTGGGGACATGGGTTAGTTCAAAGGATGTAAATTTAGACTTAAGTTCTTGTACCTTGTTGCAGTATTTGCTGAGTAGTTCATCTTTGGCGCTGAAGGCGTTGGTAACCTGTCCAGGTTACTAGAGGAGTCATTCCGCACCTTCAGTGTTTGACGCCGAGGTCGGCCGCAGCGGTCATCTGCGTGGCGATTAGCGCCGTACTCACTTTGGTTGTTTGTAGCTTTGAAGTTGAACTTGAGAGATTGCTCGATGAGGATGCCATCCGGTCCTTCTAAAGTTATCCCTGCACCACTTCCCCTTGTGTTAGAGGATCCATCTACGCAAAGTGTCAAAGGGGTGCGGCTGGCCATCGGGCGACCTCGTGCTCGCTTCCACCAACTCGCCACAAAATCGCCGGGGCTCGTGCTTTGATGGGGCCCAGGTACATACTTTATGTCAAACTCGATAATTCTATAGACCATGCTACCATTCTCCGCTAAATCGGCTTTGCTAAGACTTGGCGAATCTAAAATCGATTTTCACTACCACCGAGTAGCTTTGGAAATCTTGCTCGAGTTTTCTTGTCTGCGAGGACGCATGCGTAAGCGGCCTTCTCTATTTTCTCGGTATCTCACTCGCTCCCCTCCACATTCTCACGACGTAGTATATTGGCAACCGGGATCCGTCTTGTTCTGTACTAGAATCAGACCGCAAGCGTCTTTGGAAACAAACTAAATATAGTAGTAGGGTATACCTTGCCGGTCTTTGTGAGAATGGGGGTGATGCAGTAATCGTCTCAGAAAGCTGGAGTGCATGCTCACATTCTTCCGACCGGTTGAAGCTTGCATTTTTCCCGAGCAAAAAAAATGGCTTTACTCTGTCGCCGACCGCCCAAGGAATCGGAAAGCGCCCTATTTGGCTGCTAGGACCTGCACCTCCTTACCGTGGATGGGCTTCGGCGTTGATGATTGCTCGGCATTGGGAGGGTTGGCCTCAATACCCCGATGAGAGAGGATGTATCCCAGAACTCTCCCGCTGGACACCGAACGAGCACTTTTTCAGGTTGAGTCGAAGATCGTATTTTTCTAGTAGCTTGAATACCCTCGGCGATTGGTCACATGATCGGGGATCTGCTGCAGACTTCACCACCATATCATCGACGTAGACTTCAATGGTCTTGCCGATCTCTCTTGAAAATCCCGTCCATCGATCATTTGGTAAGTTTGCGCGTCATTTTTCAAGCCGAACGGCATTACTTGTAATGATGGTTGGAACGGTCGGTCATGAAGGCGATCTTTTCTTCATCGGTGTGGCTCATCCCGATCCGTTATAACCGCAGTATGCGCCCATGAAGCTGAGAAGTTTGAAGCCAGATGCTCCGTCGACAAGGTCGTCAATGCTCGGCAGGGGATACGCGTCCTTTGGGCAGGCCTTGTTGAGGTCTCAGATAGTCGATGCACATCCTCCACTTGCCGTTGGACTTCTCGACAAGTACTGTGGTTTGCCCACCATGTTGGATACTTCACTTCCGGATGAACTCTCGCCGAGAGTAGCTTTTTCCATACGCTTTTATGGCCTCTGCTTTTTTTCTTGCCTCGTTTTCTTTTTCTTTGGGACACAGGTTGAGCGGAAGGGTTTAGTGATAATCTATGACAGATAAAATTTGGGTCGATACCTGGCATGTCTTGGGGAGACCATGCAAATATGTGGACGTTGTCTGCGAGGAGCTTTAGGAGCTGGTCTTCAACCTCCGCCGAGAGTCTTGTCCCTATCTTTGTCTTCTGATGTTGCATTGGGCCTATCAGAACTTCTTTTAGATCACCTGCTGGACGTGGCCTCTTTCCTTCTTTTTTGGGTCATACATTCGGGGTCCAGTCAAGGAAACCGCAATGGTGCTTTTTTTCGCTCTCGGTCCTTTCCGAATTTGTCTTGATGCCGCACTTTTCGCGTAACACTTGCGAGCCATTGCCTGATCGCAATTATGTTGTAAGAAGACTTTGCGCTCACCACCATGTACCTCAAGACCACTCGCTTTAATCGATTCTCGCCGTCGAAGGTCGTTTCGAGATCGGGTAGCCTCGGACCTCCACCTGTTCGCCTGCAAAACCGACAAGTGTACCTGGGTAACTCTTCAACAGCTCCTCTGGCAGCTTGAGCTCTTTGAAGCACTTCCAATACATCACGTTGGCGGAGCTTCCCCCATCTACAAGTACTCGGGCCACTTTGTATCCACTGGTGGTGACGCATATCACGATTGGGTCATCGGAATGGGTGGACTCCATTGAAATCTGTGATGTCAAAAGAGATCGGCGGGTAGGCGGGATGGATCTTTGGCAGGTGCTTGCGGAGACCGGCATGATGGATCGGGCGCATTTCTTCTGGCCGAGGATGATGGGCCTCCACCAGAGAATCCGCCCGAGATAGTGTTGACTACTCCCCGGTCAGCTACTTCATGGCCGTCTTTCTGTTGCGACTCCTTCCTTGGTCCTCCCCTCTTGGGGGGTTGTCTTCTCCGTGGGCTTTCCGCCCGCCTCTTCTTTTGTTCATCCGAGAGTACGAACTTCTTCGTAAATCCTCATTTGGATGAGCTATTCGATCTGGCCGCTTCAAAGTCCAAAGAATCGTCGGTGGTGTGACCTCCGTCTGTGGAACTCGCAATAAGCTTCGTGGATACTTACCCATGGTGCCGACGAATGAGCGGCGCTGGTGATGGTTCCGTCGGCGAGACCGTCGTTCATAATGGCAGATGGTCGGACCCTGAGCGGAGTGTAAGTACTCTCTGGATTGGGGCGGGACTTCCTGTTGCGAGCTCTTCCTCCCCGGTCTCGGCGGCCGAGGCCGAGCGGTTCGGCCGCTTCCTCGCTCGGGCGGCGCATCGCGTGCCTTTCGGGTCCTCTAGCATCTCTGGCGTCCTTGGAAGCGGCAGTGTCCTCGGCTTCGATGTGCTTGTCTGCTCTCGCTCTGACCTCGTCCATGTTCCTGGGAGTGGTGATAGACAGTGCTTCACTAAAGGTCCCGTTTCGGAGGCCCATCATGAAAGCCGCCACGAAAAACTTCGTCCGGTCTTCAACTGCATCGTGATTTTGTTGAAACGCTCCAAGTACTTCTTCAGCGGCTCTGTCGGTCCCTGCCTGAGATCGAAGAAATCTCCCGGGTGGATGAGCTTCTTCTTATTGGTAGAGAATTGTTGGACGAAGCGGCTGGCGAGGTCCTCAAAGCCATTGATGGATCGCGCGGCTAACCCCTCGAACCACTTCGGAGGCGACACGGTCGGCGTACTGCGAACATCTTGCGGCAGATGGCGTCATTACCCCAATCGATCATCATCCGGTCCGAAAAGCGTCAACGTGACTCGGGGATCTCCCGCCCCATCGTAAGTTCCAATGGCGTGCTCAAACCGGGGAATGGGCACCGCCGATCTCTCTCAGTAAATGGTGGAACGCCCTCGGGGCGATCGGACGACTCCGCTCTGTTGTTGCGGAGGCGACCGGTATTCGTGGAGCCGAGCCTCCTCGGCTTCCAATACCGAGCGCCAAGAGTCCGCTCTTCGTTCTGCGTGCTTGTTCTCGTGCATTCTCGCTCTGAAGTGTTCTCACCGCTTCCATCAACTCAAGAATCATGGGATCCGTGGTGCTTGTGGAAGCACCACCGTTAGCTCTGGTTCCTACCATGGTGAAGTAGGGCTTGCTGTTCTGACGTGGGGTGGGGAAGTTCTACCGGGCCCCACGGTGGGCGCCAATGTTCCTAACTATTTCCCTAGAGTAGGATATAGCAAGAACACAGAATATAGTGAGTGAGAAGTAAAATATTTGTCCCCCTTCATTGGCCTCTTGGGCATATATTTATATTACAATACGTCATAAATGCTCATAATGGTACATGAATGCCCCGAGATCTTAGGCGAGATTCTCGGGCTTGCCTAATATATCTAGCAGGGCTTCCGCCTGAGGCCGAGCCCTTTAGAGGCGTCGGCCCTCTGATTGGGAGGTGGTCCATGTGTCGGCCTTGATGCGTTGCCGACGGAAGCTTCGGTGATGAGGATGCAGGGACTTCGGTCTTCGTCTTCGGAGCCCAGATGATCGGCTAGGAGGCGTGTCATATCCGAGCCTTCCTGGGTGGTCGGCTGGGAACAATATATATATATATATATATATATATATATATATATATATAAATCTAAATTTAATTTCTTACTATTATACAAATATTTAAAATAGTTAAAGTAATTATCTTACGGTGTCTAAATAAATGAATTTCGATCTGTGCTGGCACGGATTAATTATACTAGTAGTATATATCCTTGAAAGAGTCTCACGCTTAGAGAGACTATGGTATCTCGCTCATCTATTATTCGTGAACAATATACAAAATGTTTTACAGAAGTGGAATCTTCAATGAATGCATTAAAAAGAGAAATGGTATTTTAGATTAAATCCTGAATTTATAAACTACACTTTTGATCTCCAAAAATTGTGTGTTTTTTGCACTTTTAGTCTCTAATAATCATGAATTTTGGAAAAATAGAGAACTTTTGCATAAAAGCTCACTAATAACCAAGAGTGTATACGAGAAGCCACGGAAAAGTAGGGTGAGATTGGAGGAGCTAATAGAGAGGAGCAAATAGCAATTTTTATAGAGCACTTTTTGAGGAAGTTGCTCATTCATTCTCATTTGAACGTGGGGAACCGAAACAATAATGTGTCTATATCAGCAATCATTATCTATGATCTCCCACTCTTCACCTCTGGACGTGGCTTTCCACTTGCTCTTCCTTCCCATTACTTCAGGAAAATCTCATTTTTTATTAGGTAAATAAAACAAAATTTGATACTTATAATAGCCATGGTGGGGGCTAAATGACACTTGGATCACGTCTTAGACTTTTGCTTCACTTCTTCTTCTTTGCTTGTTTCAACTTTCAATCAAAATGTTAACTCATTTACTTTAGCTTTTATCATAACCTTTTCTTTTGCCTTCTATATATATATATATATATATATTTCCCCCCCTTTTCATGACCTCTAGCCGGAGAACCGTGGCTTGACGTACCGGCATGTATAATCACCAAACATTTTCTAACAAGTGTCATTCTCTATATGGTTCAACTTTTCTAATATTGGAATTGCTACAGCGTCCCATAAATATTATGATATTCTCAATAACTTGACAAGTAATTCAACGACATATATACGGTGCATTTTTAAGGGTCTAATGCCTAAGTCAGTATCACCTAAGTTTTTTTAGATAAACAAGAGATTTCATCAAACAGAAAGACAGTCGTGCGGCCCGATTACAATGGGAAGGGAGAGGTCTCTCAAAACCTCCCAGAGCCAAAACCCCTTGGAAAAAAAAATAAAGCATACCCGCGATCCTAATGAGGATATTGTGTATTTATAGATGACATGAGAAGGTTACCGATTGAATGCAAAATCGTTATTTGTGAATCCATGTGAGCATGTGTTTAGGCGCATGATCGATCACATATGGTGTGCTGAGACGTATGATCGAGATGGTTACGCGAGTAATGACGAAGATTCTATCACTAGAGAGATTTGGATCAAGGCATGAGACGAGGACAATCGTAGGATCCAATCTCATGAGAGTGGGGAAAATATCTCCCAAGGAAGAGAACTATCATGGGCCACTCCGTGTGGCCCAATCTAGAGCAGACCTTGGCTCAATTCAAAATAGGTCTTATCTTAAATTTCGCTTTAAGTGGGAAAGTGATACGATATCAACATTATTTCAAAATGCGCTTAAAGTGGCCCAATTAGACAAATCAACAAAAAAACACCATATCAACATCGCCTCTTTTGTCTTTTATCTTGTGGGTACCACTTGGGAGGGAACCTACCTAACAAATCTCCTTCTTCATTGAAGCGAGAAGATACTTTTGAACCATCTCAGCTTTCTTTGCAATAGACTAACTTCCCTAACTGAACTTCATCAATAATTGTGTTTTCCGCCAACACGTCTCATTTACAAATATTGAAGTCAACGATGATGACACTACCTCTTAAAATTTGGGTTGGACCGAACTCAATCCTACAAAACTGACTTATAAGGTGAGGGATCGATGTTTTCCACTTATATGCTTTTTTAGGCCACATCACATCCAATATGGGGCTCTTAACACTACTTGTATTGTTGTGATATGAAATCAACAGAAAATGCTACATGAACTCCATTTCCTGAAAGTTTAGCCGATCCCTCGACTCTTGATAAAATTCACCATGTTCACATTCCTATCTGGGGATTGACTCACAATGGTAACCCACAACAATCTATCGTTGCTTGTTTGCATTCATGATTTGATTTTTTAGCCTCCATCTCAAGTGAATGAGATGGTAGCATCGCTTATGTACAGTATATGGTGGGCTAGAAATCAAAAAGTTTTTGAGCAAAAAAAATTGTGACTGAATCTGTGTTGCATGCGATGAATTCGCTCAGTGGCTACCATAGTGAAGTGTATGTTCGTGCTCCTCTCTTTGTCCTCCCTCAATCAGTTGATCAGCGGCGGTGGCTTCCTTCTAATTTTTGCCATTTCAAGTTGAACGTTGATGCTGCTCGTGGGTTGGAGGATTGTTGGGGCTTTGGTGCAATCATGCGCAATGATCATGGTGGTTCTTTCGCGCGACGGTGTCTTTGGTCAGAGAGAGTCGCTTGGATGATTATTCGGTGGTTGAGGCGGTGACGCTCTGTGGTGGTTTGTGCTTTGTTTGCGATTGCTGCTTCTCTAGTGTTCAAGTAGAAGTTGATGCCCTTGGTGTGGTTTCAGCTTTCCATTGTTCTAATGGGTCGATCTGGTCTTATTTATGCCAGATAGTAGTTGATGATCGTAAATTTTTGGCAGCCCATTTTCAATTTTGTTCTTTGGCCCATATTTTCAAAGATTGTAATAGTGTTGTCCATTTGTTAGCTAAATGGGTTACCAAGAATGCTGATCAAGTGTGGTTAGAGGCTTCTCCACCTATATAATTCAGGATGTGGTTGTATCTGATTGTTCCTTCTCTTCTGGTTGTTTATATGAGGTATTTTTCTTTTTTTTTTTTTTTTGTTTAAAAAAATACGAAATTAACCCTAAAATTGAACATGTGGTAGAATTAGCGAATGTCTAATGTAGTCAACTCATTTACATATCTTTTGATTAAGTTAGTATTAGATTAGATGCCATAATCATATTGATAAATTCAATTTCTATGGAGATTCAATTCCTAGTTTTATTTGAGAGGATTTTTTTTTTTTAAATAAGCAAATTGGAATTAAGGGGTGCACAAGAGGTGCACCAACCCCTTACACTTAGGGGCCTCATTAAAACCTTCAAGGGCCAAAACCCATTGGGAAAAAGACCCAATGAGGGAAAAAGAGTACCCCGACTACAATGGAAGTTTACAATATTTAATTACAACAAAGAAAAACATCCCAAAGGACAATTGTACCAATCTGACCACCCAACTCCACAGTTCCTCCCCCTCCTAGCCTTGAACCAACTCCAAACAACATCATTGATGCTTGATAATATAGATGTAACGGAAGCCACCTCCCCTTGAAAGATTATCTTATTTCTCGCCAACCAAATATTCCAAATAACTGTCATCCATATAAGGTGCTTAACTTATTCTCCCATCCTCTTCTACTCTTCGCAATATCGGGCCATCTCCCTTTCAACCCATATCTATCCATCAAAACTTCTTTTCAAATAGGACTACCTTCCTCCATTAGAATTCTCCACCTCCATTTGGTCAAAAGGGCGATGTTGAAGACTTCTAAATTTTTTATACCCAGCCCCCCTTTATATTTCGGTGTGCATATTGTCTCCCATTTTACCCAAGCAATCTTCTTATTTTCCCCATCACCACCCCACAAAAATCTTCTTTGTAACTTCGTAATTTCATCAATTACTTTCTTTGGCACTTTGTAGAACGAGAAGAGATACAATGGTAAAGATGCCAACACCGAGTTGATAAGTGTTACACGCCCCCTATTGATAATTGCCTACTCTTCCAACTATTTAGCCTTGCTTTGATAGAGTCTATTATCGGTTGCTAGGTACTCGCCCTTCTAGGATTTGCTCCAACTGAAATCCCAAGAAATTTAAAAGATACCAAACCCACCTTACATGCTAAAAAATGAGATATCCCATGAAATACACTATCTTCAATATTCAACCCGGTGACACTACTTTTCGCGAAATTCACCTTAAGACCCGAAGCCAATTCAAAGGATCGTCGAATAGCTTTCCAACACCACATGCTCTTCTCCCCACCATCACTGAAGAAGATTGTATCATCCGCGAATTGTAAAAGTTCAACCGAGAGAGAATTGTTGATCCTAAACCCATTAAGATTGTTAGATTCCACCCCCTTTCTTACTAGCCCTGCCAAGCCTTCCGCCGCAATCAAAAACAAGAAAGGAGCAAGCGGATCCCCTTGCTTCAAGCCTTTCTGTGCCACAAATTCCTCCGTTGGGCCACCATTAACCAAAACTGAAATAGAATTGGATGATACACAAGCCCCCATCCACCTTCTCCACCTTTCCCCAAATCCCAACCTTGCCAACATATAGTCCAAATATGACCAACTCACTGAATCGTATGCTTTTTTAAAGTCCGCTTTCAACACCACACATTTCTGTTTCTTTCTTTTGGCCATATCAATAATTTCATTAACCACCCACCACACCATCTAAGATATTCCTTCCCGCTAGAAAAGCACTTTGACACTCCGAAATCACAACTATCAAAACTCTTTTTAACTTTCTCGCAAACACCTTTGCAAGCATCTTGTATAAATATCCAATGAGAGAAATTAAATAGGCCTATACTCACCTAAACCTTGTGGGTTACTTGTCTTGGGGATAAGTGCAAGAAATGATGCACTTACCGCCTTTGGTAGTTTACCTAGCCTGTGAAACTCTTCAAAAAAAACTTCATAATTTCCCCACCAATCGTATCCCAACTTGCCTTAATAAAATTAAAATTGAAGTCATCCGGCCCCGGGCTTTTATTACCTTCACACTCCCACACCACTTCTTGAATTTCTTCCATGGAGAACGATTCTATCAACAACTCATTATCCCGACCTCAGATTTGATTAAAATTCACCCCGTCAAAAGTTTCACCGCCCTCTTCACTCCCCCCATCCTCAACCCACTCTTCGTTTACCAATAACTTCAATAATTGTGTTCTCCTCCGGTTGTCTCTAATACAAGCATGAAAGAAATGACTATTCAACTATTTAAGAGAATTTTTACGCAACAAGCAAAACCTGCCTTGCTTATAAGCTTGTATACTCATGGGTTTTGGCCTAATCTTATCTCATGTTAATTTTGGGGTATTTGTCTTGTCTCCTTTTTCTCTCTATCGTTCTTTTCCTATTTAAATTGGGAGAGTTGTTTTTCTTTTAATATTTTTTTTTAATTTGTAGAACATAATGATTTTTTTTTGACCAATTGTAGACATAATGATATGTATCACTAAAAACTCACAAACACAAGTTTGAACTATGCTGCGAGCAGTCATAGTGTATGTGCATAGTATTTACTCCATTTGTCCCATATTACACGTCATTTAAGATTGTGACACATGAATTAAGAAAAATAGTTAATTTTGTATGGAAAAAAGAGATTGTGAGTTAGTTTAACAAACTGTCCTTCATTAATGATATTGGAAACATAAAAAATAAAATTGTAATAAGAAGAGATATATTAAATAATGAAGGGTATGCGTGAAAAACAAAATTGATCTTACATTGATATTCTAAAAAATCGTGTATTATGAGACAAAAAACCTAAAAATTCATACTATAATATACTAGGACGGAGGGAGTATTTATCATTTCATCTGAATAGACCAATAAAGCTACCGGTAGAATCTCACACAACTAACCAAGAATTGGGAGGGCAAGTGAGGCTAATGAGGATGTTGTAGGCCACGCCGGACCAGCAGCCGTCACGTGTCTGACTCTTGGTGATGACATGATTTTTTGTTTGAGGACAAAAACAACATAAAATAATAATACACTCAACATTCCAGAAACCAACAAGTAAACTGGCTTGATAAGGTGAGCCTGCCTGCTGAGGAAAGCTGAAATGAATAGAAAATGTGATATTTTATTTTGACCAAAAGTACCAGGCCAGGAGATGGTATTTGGAGAGGTGTCACTATCGTATTGCTTGAGGTCGGTTTGTGGGCCCAGATCGTGCAATCTTTAACACCAGATTTCATTTTTTTAATAATATAATGTATGTACAAAGGGCAAATAAAATAATATATCGCGGACCAACCAACCAAAGTTCGCGTATCGTTGCTGCAACTGAAAAATAATCATTATTTTTGAGATAATGTTATTTAGATAAAAAAAATTTCAGTAAAAAGATTAACTTACAACACAAATTAATTAAGTCTTTTAGATCATTAATTAAGTAATTAATTAATCAAATTTTTAGTTTATGACCTAAAAAACTATGAAAAGATAGGCTGATGAATGACCTAAAAAATTTAATTAATTGATGTTTTAACGTGGTGTTTGGCTGAAAGTTGTTTTTGTTAAATAACATATTAATCTTATTTTTGTTTTCCAAAACCTTAAAACGACATGGTTGTTAGTACTAGTATTTTATTTGCACTTTTTGAAAGGCTCCTGCAACTGCAATATCGCTGCAAATGAGTATTGCTAAAATCGGTAATTCCTTAATACAAAAAAGAGTTTAATTTATAAACACAACATGTGTATACATGATTTACACTATCCACGAATGATAGCTTGACGCGTCATTGAAAAGAAGTTACTCAATTAGTAACATCCTGATGAGTCATCCCTACCATGTATTGTGATTGGTGGATAGTGTAATAAGTTTTACAAAGGGCGTGTATACTAATTAAACTCTACAAAAAAAACGGTAATTCCTTCGATACCTAAAATTCACATGAAATTAATTGATTGTATTCTGTAAAAAAAATATTAAGCATAATCTGTTCTTGGTATAAAAAAACAATAATCTGTTTTAGGCATTAGTGAAGAACATTTTGAAAATCAAATGCAGAAAACAGTCGGGCTTTATGGTCTTTTTATTCCAAGTATTATAAGTTTCAAAACAATAGCACTATTGATCAATTAGTTTCTGTCGTATTTAAAGAAAAAAATGTGTCCTGTTACAATAGGTGGGCACCAAATAATATCTAACACATTATTTTAATTTCTGTTTTATTCAAAAGTACAAAAGAATGTTAGGGTTCTTCTCATCCCCAATTCACATCTAACATGGATAAGAATCATTTGTATTTGATGGAAGCTTAGTGACGTACTCCATTTTGTCAAACCACTGTATGAATCGTTACTCCTCAAAACTTCGCCATCGATCATCAGGGATCCACAAAAGTCTAATGTCCTTGATAAGTAGTAAAAGAGTCATGTTTAGTCTAAGATTATAGTTTTTGCATGGCGAGTTCTATTGAGTATACTTCCATCCCGGGCTAATCTATTCTGGAAAAATAGTCATTACTGATACGAATGTCACTGGTCGTGTTCTCTATTGGGAGCATCAAGAGTCAGAGAAACATCTTTGTCTTATGTGTAATTTTTCGATTCGACTATGGTATCTAGTTTTGTGTGAGAGGTTGATAATGATGTGTGGTTAGGGTTGATAATGATGCTTCTGCCTTCTCTCAACTCTACTCTCTAAACTATATTTAGGTATCTTGCATGCCAAGGACTGGAACCACTTGATAATTAATTGACATTTTGTCCTTTGGGGTCTCTCTAAGGCCATTTTGGTGATCAAACGTTATTTGTGGAAATGACTTCTGGCTTAGACTAGGTTGAACAATTTCTTTTACTATGAGTGGTTTGTGAACTCATTGGTTTGTGAACAAGTTATATCCCTAGATCTTTTACTTCCTAGCTACTTTGTGGCTTTAATTCCAAAGGTTCAGTGTCCTTTTACCTTGGGGGACTATCGTCTGATTTCTTTATTGGGATGCTTATCTAAGATTTTAGCTAAGGTTTTGACGGCTATATGCTCAGTATGGTTGTGGATGACCTTATCTCTTCTGTACAGTCTGACTTTGTTAAAGGTAGAAACCTAATTAATGGCGTCCTTGTGGCAAATGAGGTTATTAATTTTGCTAAAAAGAGTCATAAAGAATGCCACATTTTTAAGGTGGATTTCGAGAAGGCTTATGATTTAGTCAGTTGGAGCTTTCTTGATTACATGTTGAGGCGTTTTGGTTTTGATGACAGATGGAGGGCTTGGATGCGGACTTGTGTCTTGTCTTCTAACCTTTTATTTGTTCTTGTTAACGGGATCCCCACCGAGGATATCAAGATTAAGAAGAAATTTGAAGCAAGGCGATCCCCTTGCCCCCTTTCTGTTCCTTTTAGTAGTAGAGGGTTTGACTGGATTGATGCGTCAAGCTGTCGTCCGTCATGTTTTTACTTGATTGCATCTCGGGGCTGACGGTTTCACACTTGCAATACGTTGAAGATATTCTCCTGATTGAAGAGGCGTTCGTTGATAACTTATGGGCTAAGAAGACGGTTTTGCAGACTTTCGAGTTCTCCAAGACTTCATGCGAATTTCGCTAAGAGTAGCCTCATTAGTGTCAGTGTATCAGACAGTGGCAGACCCAGGATCTTGGGTCAGGGGATGCAAAAATTTTCAAACAAACATATCGCTAAAAATATAATAAAAATAGGACTAATTATATAGGAATTTCATCTCTTCAATCCAGAACACCGACAAAATTTACTAAATGGGTCCCACTAATATATTTTTTTAATCATTTTACAATATTTTATCAATAATCTACAATGATATATGAAATAATAGTTTTTCAATAAAAAGTAAAGGTCTGGGTTCCTACGTTAGAGAAGAGAGAGAGTTCTTCTACAAGACTTCCATCCTAATAAGTACCCACTTTTCGTTCTCCACAATGGGGGTTATTAAATTCCAACTCTTAAGAGATAAGAAATCTCCATTGTAGATGCTCTAATAGGTTCACATTTTGTGTTGCACTTGACTAACATTAATTTTTCAAAAATACATTGCTAAAAATATAATAAAATATGTGAGAGTCTGAGTTGTTGTGTGAGTGTGGTGCATTAGAGCAGTGCAAAGTGCAAAACTAAGAACCTGGATGCAAAAGATATTTTTCAGGGTGTGCAAAAACGTTTTTTTCCTAATTATCAGTGCTAATTTTATTTGTTCAAGGGGTTTCTTTGAACCGCCCGAACAACGTGTAGGTCCGCTAATGATATTAGATGACTTTTTGGCTTTGAGTGCCAGATTAATTCCTTAATTGTAAATGTGGAGCTCTCCCTTTCAGATATCTTTGGCTCTCGGTTGGAGCTAAGCCTCGTAGGGCCTCAACTTGAGATCATATGATTCAAGTGATTAGAGGCAGACTCCAGAGCTGGCAGCACAGGTCTATTAGTTTAGGTGGGAGGATAACTCTCGTCAACTTGGTTTTGATTAGTATGCCTATTTTTTATCTCTTCTTTATGAAGATGCCTGTGAAGGTGTGGAAGGAGGTTGTCAATCTACAGATGGAGTTTTTATTTGGGGTGGGGGGAACCTCCGGGGTGAAGAAAATTTCATGGGTGAAGTTGTCAGATATATGTAAGCCTATGTCTGTGAGTGGGCTTGGGATTAGGGATCTGCGACTTGTTAATGTTAGTTTGCTAGGTAAGTGGCGATGTAGGCTCTTTTTTGGTAGGGATTCCTTATGGATACAACTCCTTTCTTCTAAGTACGACCAGTCCATTCGTTGTTCGTCCTTCTTTCACTAGTCAGTCATCTCTCCGCCTGCTTTTGTTTGGTAGAAAGATCTTTGTTCTATAGGCAGATGTGGAAATGAGAGGGGATTGGATCTCAAATAACTCTAGGATAAATATGGGAGATGGTAATTTTGCCCTTTTTTTGGCACGATATCTGGATAGTTGATTCCTCTCTTAGGGTTAGCTCCCTAGGCTTTTTTCTGTGGCAAGAGATCCTAATGATTTAGTTAGTTTCTGTGGTATTAGGATTGATGGGGTTTGAGTTTGGGCAATCCCTTGGAGGCCATAGATGTTCACTTGAAGTAGTGTTTGAGGTTATAGCTTATATACGGCATTTCATTTTCTTATCTCAATTTTACCATCATTACTTTAACTAAATTCTTCATTTATCCCTCAATAAATGAACTTCTCTCTCATTTATAATCATTTAATTGCAAATGTCTATTTACCTAATTTTATATTTATAAGCTACTTCAACTGCTTATTTTACCAAACACTTTAAATTAAATCTGCTAGATTGTCCACTATCAATTCATCCGTTATAAGCTAGTGCATCCACTACTTTTTGCTGAATAGAGCCTTAGATTCAACGTCATTGGAGAGGATAGAATCATCTTGGAAACAATGGGATGACCGGGATTAATGGGATGGTGCAACTTTTGGAGGGAGGCCAGGAGGATGCTATGCTATGCTATAAGCATTAAGGGCAACCACCTAATAAAAATAGAGAAAATAAAAAGCTGCATCGATTGGCTATCATTATCATAATTTTTGTTGATTCATAAACTTTAATTTGTCTTATATTATTAAGAATCTATTTGTTCTCACGGCTGGTTTGATATCCTTCCTTTGTTGCATTCTCTCTTTCATTGGCCCCAAACATTCATTAGCACACCATCATTCTTTTTTGGTCTCTATCAGTTGCTGGTGGGTGGAGTTAGAAGTTGACACCTCTCTCCTTTCTCTCTCTCTCATTCTCAACAAGCTGTTTTAGCGCCACCATTTTATGGACTCAGCTTTTCCTGCAATCCAGCTCCAACTCACTCTCAACAGATAAGGAGAGAGAAAGAGAGAGTGGATTGATTTATTAGGGCTCTCTTATTTCCATTGTTTCATCATCCACTCTCTCCTTTTTCTTTCTTCACTTTCTTCTCTTCTCCTTTTTACTAATCCTCGGGATCTGATCTCTCTCTGTGGATAACAAACAGCTACTGGAGTGGACACAGTTCATGAGAGCAAAGTAGTCTAGTTGAAGAAGGAGAGGATTCAGTTCAATTCCCGAGGATAACAAACTATAACTTTCCACAACTTTTTCTTTTCTTGTCTCTTTTGTCCCAACCTTGTACTTGTCTTTATTTCAGTGCTAGCTAGCTGCTGCTTTTTCTGTCTGTTTCTCTTTGATTTGACCAATTTACTACTACAAGGTCCAAACCAATATTGTAGATCAAAGACACCTTAAACAACTTGCTTTTATATATAGCTGATCAGGAAGGATTCATCAGATCCGCACTGGAATTCTACTACTTGGAGAAATATATCAAGGTTGTTGTTCTTTTGCTTAGATCATCTTTCAAGGATTCATTAGACTTTTAAAATATTAATATTTATTTATCTTGTGCTTTGCTTTCCTCATCGATCGATCTACTGGTATGTCTTATTGCTTAGATCATCTTCTGTATTTTGCATATATATATATATATATATATATATATAAATATATATATATATATATTATTTTCAGAATGCATGGTGGATCACTTTATATTTAATGTAAAAGACAACTAAAGGACAAAGACAATTAGCCTTAGTCAACAGCTAATTAATTGTCACTTTTCACCTGATCACCTACACAAAATCTTTGACAAGACTTTGATCTATATATGTTGTTGGGTTGGTGTTTGTATGTATATATATCAAATCCACAAACAACAATTAATCTCCAAATTAATCATGTTTTAATAACCTTTCATCCCTTCTTCTTTCACATCCATCCAAACAAGAGTCTTTGTATAGGCAACTTGAACAGACCAGTACTGTTTTGAAAGCCGATGATATTTTTTTTTCTCTAATCTTTTTAATTCATGTTTGCCTTCCATAGTTTTATATTTTTTTTTGTTTCCATTTACGCCATGATGCAAATATGACTTACTTTGAGTGTATTATAAACCTCCTTTGTAGCCTCGGAAAAGCTAATGTTTGGTACTGCTATAATATCCACCTGCACCATCATTCACTGCTCCCCAATAATTACATTGTATAAATAAAGTGTACCCCCTCCCTCTACTATATATGTGTTAAATAAAACCTAGTTTAGTTTTTTTCTCTTAATAAAAAATGAATCAATATTTCACAAGGTAAAGTTATCATCGACATGTGAAGCTATATATCTTAAACAACAGCTCTTCCTATTTTTATTTTTTTTTACTTCTTTGGCCATCTAATTAATCAAACCCAGCAAAACACATCTTCTATTATTAGGTGATGGTGTTAATTTTTGTTTGTAAATACAGGTGTTAATTGTTTGAAGGAAGATATGAACACATTTTCGCATGTACCTCCAGGCTTTCGGTTTCATCCCACTGATGAAGAACTTGTTGATTACTATCTCAGGAAAAAGATAGCATCTAAAAAGATTGATCTAGATGTTATCAAAGACATTGATCTGTACAAAATTGAACCATGGGATCTTCAAGGTATATAGCATCTAAGAGTATTATTATATTCATAATAAGAACATATGATTATATATAATGTACACTTACATAATTAGTTATTGGTGTGTAATTAAACAGAACTATGCAAGTTAGGAACGGATGATCAAAATGACTGGTATTTTTTTAGTCATAAGGATAAGAAGTACCCAACTGGGACACGTACCAATAGAGCTACAAAAGCAGGATTCTGGAAGGCTACAGGAAGAGATAAGGCAATTTACACAAATCATTGCCTAGTTGGGATGAGAAAGACTTTGGTGTTTTATAAAGGAAGAGCACCAAATGGACAGAAATCTGATTGGATCATGCATGAGTATCGACTCGAAACTAATGAAAATGGAACTTCTTCGGTAATCAACACCCTCTTTAATTCACTTCTCTTCCTTTTTTTAATTCATACATATCGTACGTGGTTTTAAAGTTTTTTTACTCCACCGACCAATTATAATTTCACACATCACTAAAAATGGTTGAGCATTTTCTTACCTATATGAAAAGTCATTTGAAATGTGATGTTGTCAGTGTAAAAGTGTTTTACACCGCTGGTGAACAACAATTAAATTCATAACAGAATGACATGTCATAATTTTTACACCGTCGACCAATCACAGAATGACATGTCATAATTTTTTGACTCCATCAGAACTAACTTCGCAATCATTTGTACAATGGTTTTTTGGTTGGCCGAATGTGTAAATTTTTATAGTGATAATGCATATTTCTTACACTTTATATATTATTTCTTGAGTTTAATTTATATACACTAAATGTGTATAAAGATCTTTACATCAACTTCCAATCACAATTCACCGTTTAGCCATGTAAGATTATTTTCAATTAAAATAAAAAAAAATTGCAAAATTTGTTAACGTAACTTCTGTGTCACTTCCCCATATAAACCGTTAGTGTATATAAATTAAGCTCTATTTTCTTTGGATATCAGTTTTTTCAGATTAATTTTTCCTAAACGTTTGTTTCTATTGAGAAGCAAATTAATTAAAGATCCTAAAATTCTAGAGTAAAAAAATTGAAATTTGTCTCTAATTTCCTCAAGTTATTTTGTCCGTACTTTTGTTTCAACGACATATTTATATATTCTGATTTTTTGTTTCTAATTTTTGTCGTTAATTGCATTTTTCCATCAATATGTTCGTTTATAATATTTCAGTAATTATGGGTTTTAGCAATAAGTTTACTCATCATGATATTGAATCTTATAACTTTCATGTTTTTAAAGGAAAATATTGCTATTTGTTAAATTTGTGAGAAATGTTAGTGAGTGAGAGTTGAACTATCTCTAATTTAATCAATAAGTCATTTTTGTATAGAATTGATAATTATTTTATATGTAATATTTTAACTTAATCATATACAGAGAAAGTGAGAAACTGTTGATGATTCCCTTTAAAAAAAGGGGGACATTACACTCACCTCCCTTAAGTTTCGGTTAAATGTCACACACCTCCCCTCTAGTTTTAAATTAAACAATGACCTTCCGTAATTTTTGGTCAAATGTCACACACCTCCCCTCTAATTTTAAATTGAACACTCACCTCCCCTGAAGTCTAGTTAAATGCCACACACCTCCCCTCTAGTTTTTTCTTGACAATAACCTCCCCTCAAATTATTGGATTATTTCCAATCCCTAAAATTTAATACACCATTACAAAGACTTCTTCTACTCCCGTGCAATTTTCTTCATCTTTCTCCATTCACAGTTTCTAGTTTTGAATAAGAATTCATCACAAAGATTTGTAGTAGCTTCACAGAGGGAGATGGGAGATGAAACTAGTAAGAAATTTTTATCGACAATTTTGCAAAGTGTTGGGAAGTCAAAATTAAGTAGAGAAAGAAATAAGACACAACACAAAGGAGTACAAAAGGGAAAAGCTATCATTTGAAATGAATGACTATAAGATTCACCTTTGATCACACAAGAAAATAAAGGAAATGGATGTGCAAGTATAGCACAAGTCAAGAACACATGATTATATCTTCAAATACAATTAGAAAACTGTATTTGACCAAAACTTAAGGGATTTGAGTGTTCAATTTAAAATTAGAGGGAATGTGTGTGACATTTGACCAAAACTTAAGGGAGGTCATTGTTCAATTTAAAACCAAAGGGGAGGTGTGTGACATTTCACCAAAACTTAAGGGAGGTGAGTGTAATTTCCCCTAAAAAAAATCATCCTTTAATAATTCACGAAAACTTATTTTTGCATACGTCAAACAAAACTCATAATAACCGTATATAAATTGATTTTTGGCATGAGTATTTTTTTTATAAACAAACTATGAATTTACAGGGAGTACAAGAGATATTTCAACTCATTAAAAAATGTTAATTTAACAAGCTCCAATACAACACAAAGAATTAGAACACCAATATGAAAATTTGCATGCACCCTAAGTTTCTTCGATCACTCTATATATGAAGCAAACTCATGAAACCATCTTAATTTGAGAAATCAAAGCATATTATACAATGAACTTTATCTCTCTAAAACACCATTCAATTTCTAAATCCCCCATTAAGACCAAAATGTAGAGCCCTATTCTACAGTTGTAAGGGTTGGGCACCCCTTGTGCTCCCTTCAATGACATCTTTACTTATATAAAAAAAATCTTTAATATATATGATAATGAAAATGCATTGATTATAAAAACTCAAAATAGCTTAGGTGTTGAATTATTGAAAACTTGTTGATGCAGGAAGAAGGGTGGGTAGTATGCAGAGTATTCAAGAAGAGAATGACAACAATGCAGAAAATGGGTGAACAGTATGATCAATCACATTGGTATGATGATCAAGTTTCCTTCATGCAAGATCTTGAATCCCCAAACCGAACTTCTCACCCTTATAATCCATCATACCATCACCATCACCACCCATGCAAACCAGAACTAGAAATGCAATATAACAACAACAACAACATACCCCATCATCATCATCATCTCCATGATGCTTTTCTCCAACTTCCACAACTTGAAAGCCCTAAACTCACTCACTCATCATCCACCACCACTTTGCAGTTCCCACAACAACAGCACCAGAATCAAATGCAAATGCAAATGCAATATATGCATCAACAAAGTCTGCACCATTTTGACCATCAAGCTGTGGTAGAATCAGACCAAGTGACAGATTGGCGAGTGCTTGATAAATTTGTTGCTTCTCAGCTAAGTCATGATGATGATCAACAAGATGTTTCTAAAGAAACTAGTTTCTCTAATGCAGCTATTCTTCATGTGGCTGAACAAATTACTCTTCTTGCTAATGGTAATGGATCTAAAAAGGCTCAAGTTTCTGATGAGCATGCTTCAACTTCTACCTCTAGTTGCCAGATGGAACTGTGGAAGTGATTAAAGCTGTGAACATTTATATATATATATATATATATATATATATATATATATATATATATATATATAGTTACTATATATATGGAAGGGGAGAAAAAGACTTGAGTATTGTTTGGTTGCTGTACATAAGAAGAAACTCAACTATCCTTTAGCTTTTGATATATATGAAGCTTCGGAGTCTGGAATATAGACCAAATGCATGTAATCACTACTATTACTATTAC
Source organism: Oxytropis ochrocephala (assembly GCA_020916435.1). Taxonomy (NCBI): domain Eukaryota; kingdom Viridiplantae; phylum Streptophyta; class Magnoliopsida; order Fabales; family Fabaceae; genus Oxytropis; species Oxytropis ochrocephala. The sequence goes on from CM037088.1 coordinate 19,319,604, forward strand.
TAGGCAATCGTTATCGATCAGAATTGCCACAGTCAAATATGCTTATATATAGCAATAAATCAGTACTTCTATGTCAACTTTATATCAGGGAAATTAATGATGGTGGATTGTTCTATGAATGTTATTAAGTGAATATTTGTTCATTTCAGCTTAATTATTTTGCATTTAATTTAAGCATGGAGTATTTAATATATATTCCTTGCTAATAATTTGACAGGAATATGTTCAAAGAGTTGTGTTATTTGAAAATCCAAAATTTCTAACATCTGCAATATGTTTCTTTTCTTGTTCGTAGACAGAATGGCAAGGACACTTGAACTCACACACACAACAATAGGATCCCAATTCGAACTCGAGACACGGTATTCAGCCTAACAATTTCGACATTCACTAGTTAAACTATATACTTTACGGATAACAGCTGCAATTACATTTGAACTATATGCCTTACGAATAACAGCTGCAATATTTTGTTAACACGCGTTCAAACTCGTGGTTAGTTCAATTTGCTGGGTGATTATTAAGTGAATAACTCATTAACCATCAACCGAATTAACTACTTAATTTAAATGTGTTGAATCGCGATTTTTAGATGTCCAAATCTACAAGTAGTTGAGCACATGAATAATATATATATATATATATATATATATATATATATATATATATATATATATATATATATATATATATATATATATATATATATATATATATATATTGATTTTTTTATGATAATATATATAGTGATTAATAAAATATTGCAGCTGACTTTTATGAGTAGCGATTTTGGTTTAGGCATTTATTGGATAAGTGAGTTTGCATTTTCATCGTTAGTACAAAATAATGAAGTGCTCAAACTCAATATTTTATCATAGTCATAAAAAAAACTCAATATTTTATTAATTATTTTGCTTTATTATACCACACGATAATGGTCAAACGAGGTTTTATGTCGATTTCAAGTATTGAGATTATAGAAGTTTATCTAAACATTAATTTAGAGTATTTGCATGCCTTGCTTTTTTTTGAACAACATTTGCATGCCTTGCTAACACGATAGGAAAAACTAAATAGGAACGGGGCATCTCAATCAAAAAAAGGCCCATACTTTTTACAATCTCCCCTCTATTAATTGGACACCCCCAAAACTAACAAAAAATCAGAATGCCCTTAATGAAACGCTCACTTTTATTTTTTTTCGAAAATTACGATGGTTCGGAAGTTCCCCACCGAATCGGTTCGGAACTTTAAGGCCGAACCATTCAGAGTTTCAAAAGAAAAAAAAAGATGGGCATTTTTGGAATATTGGGGTGTTGGGGGTATCCACTGAGTAGGGGGGAGGGGGTTGTATGAAGTTGTGGCAAAAATAAAGTACGGAATGTTCATGGCCCAATTTCAATGCGTACAAGTCAAGAACAAAAAAGATTTTTTTTATTACACTCTCTCTCCTACTCACAAACATGCCCCATTTTTCAAAAATCCGCAAACTACTACTCCTATCACTCCCACACTTTCCCTCCCTCTTTCACCTCTCCACTCCCTCTCACCACCACCACCATCTCTTTCTTCCTCTCACCACCAGCACGACAACCACCTCCTTCTCCCCTCTCTTCTTCTCCTTCACCACCACCACCACCTTCTCCGTTTTCTACACACACACAAAAAACAAAACACAACAGAGCAGCATCTGTACCTAAATATCGAATTGGTTTTGTACCAAGGTATCATGTCTATGTTGTTTCAAAATTAACAGGTGTGGTACTAACCGTATTTGGAGTATGAAAAAAATTAGAAGACACGATACCAAGGTACCATACCTGGTTCAATACTAAAGTATCGTACTTGTTGAAAGCCAGAAAAAAAGGGACGCGCTTGAAAAGATTTTGTTCATTAAGGGTATTTTTATTTTTTTGCAGGATGGGTCAAGGGTGTTTAATGAGTAGAATGGGGAGTGTAATAAAAAAAAGGCCAACAAAAAAATTGGTAGAGGCCCGCAAAAAATCAAGTTAAAAATTGAAGTAGATTTCACGATACAGTGTGTAATATAGTTAACGTATACTCGGCTTGTAGTATGTTGGGCAAAAGACGATTGTGGGTGATTTGCGTAACCTGAAGGATGATGTGGGAGGTTGAAATTGGTGCGTAGGGGGGATTTTAATGCGGTGACTATAACACAGAGATGAGGGAATTCATGACATTCATTGAAGATATGGAGCTAACTGATATTCCACTCCTAGGGAAGAAGTTTACTTATTATGCTTCAGATGGAGTGACTATGAGTAGAATTAATAACTGCTGGCTTGACCACAGAGACTTTATGAGGGTGGTTCGTGAAAGTTGGGGATCCTCTTAGATTCAGGGAAGGCACTCTTTTGTGTTGAAAGAGAAATTGAAGAGGGTAAAAGAAACGTTAAGAAAATGGAACAAAGAAGTGTTTGACATCAGAGACTTAAGAATTGAAAACATAGTCAAAGACATTAATGAGGTAGAGGATATGGCTGCTGAAGGTGGTTCTCCAAGAGTTGAGCAAAGAAGGTTGTTAAATGCGGATTTTTGGAAGGAGTTGCAAATTAAAGAAAGCCTCCTAGCTCAAAAATCAAGGATTAGGTGGCTTGCAGAGGGGGATGCAAATAGTCGCTTCTTTCATGCATGTATTAGGAGTAACAGACGGAGAACACAGATTGTGAAGTTACGGGTGGATGACCATTGGATTGAGGATGTGGAAGGGGTTAAAGGAGCAATAAAGAATCATTTTGAAGAAGGTTTTAGGGAGGATGTGTTTCCTCGGCCAACTCTAGATGGTGTGAGCTTTAGTAGAGTGAGTTGGGAGGACAATGATTTGTTGACTAGTCCTTTTACATTGGAGGAAATCAAAGAGGCTGTATGGGAGTGTGATGGGAACAAATGTCTGGGCCCAGATGGGTTTAATTTCAACTTTATCAAAAACTGCTGGGATATCATTAGTCCGGAAGTGCTTAATTTTCGAGGAATTCCACACACATGCAACACTTCCAAAGGCAGTGAGTGCTTCATTCTTTACATTGGTGCCGAAGGTAAAGAACGCGAAGGAACTTGGCGAGTATAGGCCTATTTCACTCATCGGGTGTATGTACAAGATGTTATCTAAGGTGTTGGCTGGTAGATTAAAGAAAGTAATTAAGAAGATGATTTCTGAAACACAAAATGCATTTATATCGGGCAGAAACATTCTTGATGGTGTTGTTGTAGTTAATGAAGCAATTGATTTGGCGAAAAGATCAAAGAATCAATGTGTAATTCTAAAGGTGGATTTCCAAAAGGCATATGACACGGTAAACTGGTATTATCTTGAATATATGATGAGGAGAATGGGTTTTAGCACCAAGTGGAGGAGATGGATGCGTGCGAGTTTTTCCTCAAATTCTATTTCAGTGTTAGTAAATGGAAGCCCTACGGAATAATTTGTAGCGCAAAAGGGGATCAAGCAAGGAGATCCGTTGGCCCACTTTCTATTCTTATTAGCAGCAGAAGGTCTTGCGGGGATGGTAAGGAAGGGGGGAGAAGTAGAATGTCTAAAGGGCTTCAAAGTGAATGACAGTGTGTCTATCTCAATGTTGCAATTTGCAGACGATACAATATTTCTGTGTGATGGTAATGATAGGAGTATATGGTGTATAAAGGCTATTTTGAGGTGTTTTGAAATGGTGTCAGGGCTCAAGGTCAATTTTTCAAAGAGTAATGTGATCGGGGTGAATATGGAAGAGAGGATCATCAATGGAATATCATATTTTTTAGCATGTAATATTGGATCGATCCCCTTCAAATTCCTAGGTGTTCCGGTAGGAGCGAATCCGAGGAGATCAAGTACTTGGAAACCGGTGTTAGATTCTATGAAGGCTCGTTTGTCTAATTGGAGAAGTTTGAAACTGTCAATTGGTGGAAGAGTTGCCTTAATCAATTCAGTGTTATCATCGTTACCTTTGTATTTGTTCTCAATGTATAAGGCTCCTAAGAAGGTCATAGGTGACATCAAGAAAATTCAACGATGTTTTCTATGGGGTGGTGATAGTGATAATAAAAAGATGGCATGGGTCAAATGGGAACACATTTGTAGACCAAAGAAGATGGGTGGGTTAGGTGTGAAGGATCTCAATGTTTTCAATATATCCCTTGTGGCTAAATGGAGGTGGAGGATATTAAATGAGGATAATACACAGCTGTGGAAAAGGGTGATAGACGCAAGATATGGATCGGTGAAACCATGGTTTGGAGAACATATGTCAGCCAATGTTACAAGGAAATCGTCAATATGGTGGAGAGACTTAGCACTTCTTGGTGAAGGCACTCCATTCGGTTTGGGCTGGTTTAATAGTGTTGTGAAAAAAAGAATAGGTAATGGAGCATCGGTTAAATTCTGGACGGATAAATGGATTGGAACGGAGCCTTTAGCAGAAATGTTCCCATCGGTTCTGGCTGTGTGTGTAGGAGTGGATGTTTTGGGTGGTGAGATGGGCCAATGGAATGAATCGGAATGGCAGTGGGATTGGAGCTGGTTTGAACCAGCTTATGTTTCTGATGCTGAAAATACTGCTTTGTTGTTTGATATTCTGCAGGGTGTTAATTTATGCAGGAATGTCGAGGATCGGTGGGTGTGGATGCCGGACATAGCTCGCGGTTTTACAGTAAAATCATGTTACAGTTGGTTGTGCAGTCAGCTGCGTAATGAGGAGCTGCTGATGGAGGATCCGTTGGTTGAGGCGTGTAATTCGTTGTGGAAGAGCGACATTCCGTCGAAGGTGTTGGTGTTTTGTTGGAGGCTGCTCTTGGATAAATTACCGACGAGGGAAAATCTACAAAAACGTGGAATCCTAACATCGCAATATGAGACTGGATGTGTGTTTTGCTTCCAAGTTGTTGAATCTGCAGCTCATATATTCTGCAGCTGTCCCGTAGTAAAGAAGATATGGCAGGGTGTATTTGTTTGGATGAATGTGGATGAGGTACTTCATGATGAGGTGGTGCTTATGTTTAATGACATTGGTGGGCTGATAAAGGGCAGGAAGCTTGCGAGTTGCGAGAGTGCAGCATATATTCTGGGCAGCAACATTGTGGCAAATCTGGTTAGCACGGAATAGAGTTATATTCCAAGGAATGGTACCTAATATCAATTCAATTGTAACATCAATTAAATATGTATCTTGGGGTTGGTTTATTTCTAGAAGGGGGAGAAATAGTGGGCTAACGTTTTCGGACCGGTTTAGTAACCCACTTGGATGTATATCTATTTTGTAAGCATTCATACACACTTTGTTGAGGTATTCTTTTTTTCTACCTGAGTCTTTTTCCCAATGAGTTTTGGCTCAAGAGGTTTTAAGGAGACCCTCCCTCTTTCCTTTCTGGATGTATGTATGGGTTGATGCACCCCTAATGCCCCCCATCAATACAGTTATTACTTATCTAAAAAAAGAGCCTGACGCTGTTATGGTACACAAATGACAACGGGACTTGGGCATACTACATAGTATTTCTGAGGGGAAGTGTTGTACAAATAAGCTTAAGAAAATTAAAAACACTTTCAAAATACAAGTTAAGCAAAATGTTTGTGAGTTGTTAATTGAAAAACAGATTTTAGGAAGAGAATCACTTATAGTATCACCTCTCCATGAGCTTATGTGTAATCTGTGTTGGCTTTGGTCACCCATTGTGTCCTTTGCCATAATTATATATATAGATATACATATCTCTTTTGCTTGTCAAAAAAAAAAAACACCTCTCCTATTGGACAACTTGTGGGAAATTCTCCCATATATATGTATCTCAACAAAGAATCCCAATAACAAGCATGCTTTCGAAAATGAAAATTTATTCTTGAGATTGGAGTTTAGTGTAATGCATATTGGTGCTGCTTATCCTCCTAAAGCAATAATAATACAATAGAACAGCTATCCAAGTTAAAAGATACTATATGTATGTGATGTGAAAATGTTGAGAGTAATAATATGTGTACCTTAAATATAAAAGCCATTTCCCTCCATTGTTAATTAGGTGTAGCTTCTGATAAGAGAGCGCGCATGCAGGGTTACTTAGACTGAGACAGGGTGTCAAGCCGCAGCTTCCATATATATATTCAAAAGTGCCGCCAAGTGACGAGTGTGTATGTGTGTGTGTGTTTTCAAAAGTTAATAATAACAAATTAAGCAAATGTTAAGGAACCAATCATGGACCGCGGCGATTCATAGTCACTAAACAAACATTGACCACATGTGAAATTCTAGTGTCGGAGTCAACAGCCAAGTAAACCACACGACACAATCATTAAGCGTGCGTTTCAACCGGTGCACAGAAAGAGAGGATAATTAAGGAGTGTGAAAGAGACCAGCATGCTGCTAATGCAAGCACAGAAGGAATGGATGAGATAAGACCGCAAAATAAATTGATCAAGTTTCTAATTAATTGTATGATTAATGATCTTAGTATGTTACATACGGTGACCCAAGCTCAGATTGAAAAACATCATCATCCACACATAAAGTACCTTCATCTTTTCTGCTTTGAGGCGTATTATTATACGTATGATATATACAACTGATGTCAACTAGTACGTTCCTCAAAATGATTGACCAATAAACAGGGCCTTAAAGGCCTGGCTAACTATACGTATGTTTATGTTACATCAGATATCAACTAGTACGTATAGACAGTAGTACAAATACTCAAAATCTAAAACACAATTTTATGAATAGATCAACTCGCATGCCAAATAATAGTAAGACTTTTTATGTCTTGTGGTGACGAAAGCACCATCAAGTGTAAAGCAAAGAGGGCACATTTCTTGTATGCCATGTTGGGAAACAACCACAAAGGAGACAAGCATTTCTCTGTTAGTATTATTGATGTCTCACTCTTTTATGATAGTTTGTGAATCCACTTGTTAAGGCAATTGAAGGTCGGTCAATAAATCTCTTCCAAAAAAAGCAGCCAAGAAAATATAGGGAAAGAGTAAAAATCAAGCATAATGATTGTTCCCATCTTGACTTGTAAAAATAAGGGGTAGGTTCTTAGCCATTCTGGGCTTTCGTTTTTTTCTTCGGCCCACATTTTGGGCTTTTGTTAAATAATTCAACTATGGGGTTACTCACCCCCTTTTTTTTAGTACACCCTCTAAATGAGTCTCTTCATATATTTTTCAAATACTCTTATTTGGAAGCTATGTTTTCATTGTAGGAAAATGCGCAACAAGACAGTAACAACTAAAGTACCTGCGAACACAGAACACGTTAGGAAAAATAACCGGAGGCGTCTGGTGACTTGTCCTGAAGAATTTATCCGCTCTACAGTACGCAAATTCCAGAGATACAACCGCTCGTCTCAATCGCAAGTAACGAAAGAGGAATCCGAAGCTGGCAAGAATGAAATTTTTATTTCGCGGGAGATGAACCAGAATATTTGATTGGAAGAGAAAAAGTGGAAAGTGTTTTTCCGGATGTGTTACAACTCACACATCTATTGTATCTCACTTTTCCAAAACTCTTTTTCTTTCTTATATCCAAAACCAAACTCATTGTTCCACTACATTTCCATTAACAGTTATAGGTATAAATATATATTATATCCGTAAAGAAAACGGAACAAATGATAATAAAGAAACCAATGAAACGCATCTCTGATGAAAACGGATGTAAAAATCATATGATAACTGAATATAATAATCATATATTTATAACCATAATATGCAAACGGAATTGTAACTTTAAAAAGTTTTGCAACGTAAAGTTTGATAAAATAAATGAAAACCTTATATATTATTATAATATAATAAAGATAACAAATGAAACTCATGATAATCCAAATTGAAGAAGAACGGAACTTTCTTTATAATATTGACGTTTCAAAACAAACTATTAACGACTTATTTTATTATCAAACATAAATATTTATAGATATATATTATAGTTCCTTTAAAATAAATTATTCTCACTTTTGAAATATTTATTATAATAATAAAATTACAACAATCCCCCACATATTTCAAAAGTTGGGAAAGAAACCAATCAAATAAATTTCTGGATTAACATCGTAGATGTAATGCATCGGAGTCATATAGTAGTTTATATGGAACAGTCCCAGACAGATAAAACATAACATCTGATGAATTGGTTTAGCAAGCTATGGAACCCAATACACTTGTTATATGTTAGAGGTTTTACTATCACATTACACCCCCACAATTCTTGTTGTTTCGCGTGGTGGTGCGCTACTAGGCCGCGGCGCATGCTCGGTGATTCATGAGTGCTCTAGAGACCTCGCCGGGGATCTCATGCAAGCGGCCCCACTCGACACTCATATAGGTGATTTCATCAAGTGTATCTTTGCAAGTCATACACCACCCATAAGGGCTATGAAAATCATTAAAAGCTTTAAGCTTAACCTTTTAACTCGCAGCTAGCACTATCACAATTATAACACCATAGGAAGGGACAAGAATAAAATTAATTACTTGAATTAATTTTTCAGTGCTAGCAATATCAAGAAGTGACTTGTTTTTACCACATTGAACCTTATTCATGGGATCTCCAATCACAAAGGTTGGGTTACCATCACTTCTTAATTTAAATTGGCTTAAGTCCCATTCCCCTCGATGTTTCAGAAGATTGATTAGAATCACTTCTGATTTCACATAAATTAAGGATATAATCCTTCTCGTTTATTAGTAGCTACTTTACACAATATTGACCAAGACGTCTCTTAGTCAATAAAATTCATATATCACAAAGTCTTGAGTAATAAACTCAATCTCATATATCACCAAGCTTTGAGCAATAACCTTAATCTGTATAAGGTAATTATACAAGTCTACTTAGATAATTTCTAAGTGACAACCATTCATAAATAAAGTCATTTATAGATTTATTCTTTATGTGAATAAAACTTGGCTATCATCATAGTATCATGGATATTCACTATATATAATAATATACCCAATGATGCCTCTATAGATAATTGTATATAAATGCTTGGATAATTCCAAGCCACATCACTTTCAAAACATACTTATATCGTGTGTCCGCTTAGATGATTTCTAGCGACAACAATTCCATAAAATATTTATAGAATTTCACAAGTATATTAATGATGTCTCATACATTCAAATATAGTCCAAAATTACGAGAAATATGATATTTCTTCGCAAAACTAATCTTTCAAAAGATTAGACTCATAAGTTCAAATATCTCAAAATATGGATATCACATATATCCAAAACAAAATTATCATATTTGTAAATTATACCCATTGTCGTTGAATCTAAAGGATTGTTAGATTCAATCACTTTGAACAAGTCAACAACTGATGTCATTTTCTATCTTATAGGGAATCAAAACTTTCTTGCTCTAAAGGAAAACAATTTTATGATCTTTATTAATCCAACAAAAGGTGGAAAACAAAGACACAAGAATCCCAATAACACATCTATCAATTGTATGGGTCTTAACAAAAATTATCTACAATAAATATACAACTAAATCCCTTGTATATTATAATGCAATTTCTCATAAAACTTGACAACACATAGAGTCATGATTCATAAAAGAACTTACAGAGCATGTTTGCAATAGTAATCAAGAGAAGTCACATATATATAGCCCCCACATTCCACAAATTGTTTGGCACATTGGACAATTCAATACAATCAGCGGTATCATCTCCAATATAACACAATTTAATCATTTTACACATTTATTTGAAGATGCAACTCAACTTCAATAATTCTGAAACTTTTATAGAAAATCAATTACATATCCAAAGCATGTCCCTAATTTTGTTTCATTTTTAGTCGTCACCAAATAGACCAAAAAGTTCAGAACAATATAAAGGTTCTTAAAAGCACACAACTTGTTCAGATAATAATGTATAAACATGAAAAAGTTCAAAGACTATTTTGAAATATTAACAAAATATTTCTAACACATTAAGGACAAAATGATGCTTATACTTTTCATATAATCCTTTCTTAAGTTGTTTTATAATTTTCAAATAAAATCATAACAACTTGTAATTTCCAACAAGATCACAATTTGGAACAACTTATTAGCATACCAAAGCTTCACAAAAAATTATGAAATTTTTACTAATATATTATCACAACTTCATGATAATCATATGAATATTTTTCCAAATATATCACTAGTAAGAATATATCATATAATTGTATGCAACGAAAACCATACAATCACATCGCATTAAAATCTATATGAGTAGATATTTTCAGTTCATGGTACTTACTTGGACTCCAAGCTTATCTTTCTCGATCACAACTCATATTCGCGATATCAAAAAAGCTAACCCAAATATTGTGGGGTTCAAAAATTATTACAAACCAAGATGAGATAATGCACCACAAGAGGTAAATATTCGATTTCTTCTATCCTCCAATGGGCTTGACTAGGTAGCATAGGTTGTTGTTGTTGGTTGCGTCAGCCATAGAGATAAATTCTTCAGATTGTAGGAAAATGCGGAACAAGACAGTAACAATTAAAGTACCTGCGAACACAGAACACGTTAGGAAAAATAACCGGAGGCGTCGGTGACTTGTCTCGAAGAATTTATCCGCCTCTACAGGCGCAAATTCCAGAGAGATACAACCGGCTCGTCTCAATCGCAAAGTAATGAAAGAGGAATCCGAACTGGCAAGAATGAAATTTTTATTTCGCATGGAGATGAACCTGGAGAATATTTGATTGGAAGAGAAAAAGTGGAAAGTGTTTTTCCGGATGTGTTACAACTCACACATCTATTGTATCTCACTTTTCCAAAACTCTTTTTCTTTCTTATATCCAAAACCAAACTCATTGTTCCACTACATTTCCATTAACAGTTATAGGTATAAATATATATTATATCCGTAAAGAAAACGGAACAAATGATAATAAAGAAACCAATGAAACGTATCTCTGATGAAAACGGATGTAAAAATCATATGATAACTGAATATAATAATCATATATTTATAACCATAATATGCAAACGGAATTGTAACTTTAAAAAGTTTTGCAACGTAAAGTTTGATAAAATAAATGAAAACCTTATATATTATTATAATATAATAAAGATAACAAATGAAACTCATGATAATCCAAATTGAAGAAGAACGGAACTTTCTTTATAATATTGACGTTTCTAAACAAACTATTAACGACTTATTTTATTATCAAACATAAATATTTATAGATATATATTATAGTTCCTTTAAAATAAATTATTCTCACTTTTGAAATATTTATTATAATAATAAAATTACAACAATCCCCCACATATTTCAAAAGTTGGGAAAGAAACCAATCAAATAAATTTCCTGGATTAACATCGTAGATGTAATGCATCGGAGCTGTATAGCAAGCTATGGAACCAGTCCTAGACAGATAAAACATAACATACAGTGAATTGGTTTAGCAAGCTATGGAACCCAATACACTTGTTATATGTTAGAGGTTTTACTATCACATTACACCCCCACAATTCTTGTTGTTTCCGCGGTGGTGCGCTACTAGGCCGTGCGCATGCTCGGTATTCATGAGTGCTCTAGAGACCTCGCCAGGATCTCATGCAAGCGGCCCCACTCGACACTCATATAGGTGATTTCATCAAGTGTATGCTGCAAGTCATACACCACCCATAAGGGCTATGAAAATCATTAAAAGCTTTAAGCTTAACCTTTTAACTCTGCAGGCTAGCACTATCACAATTATAACACCATAGGAAGGGACAAGAATAAAATTAATTACTTGAATTAATTTTTCAGTGCTAGCAATATCAAGAAGTGACTTGTTTTTACCACATTGAACCTTATTCATGGGATCTCCAATCACAAAGGTTGGGTTACCATCACTTCTTAATTTAAATTGGCTTAAGTCCCATTCCCCTCGATGTTTCAGAAGATTGATTAGAATCACTTCTGATTTCACATAAATTAAGGATATAATCCTTCTCGTTTATTAGTAGCTACTTTACACAATATTGACCAAGACGTCTCTTAGTCAATAAAATTCATATATCACAAAGTCTTGAGTAATAAACTCAATCTCATATATCACCAAGCTTTGAGCAATAACCTTAATCTGTATAAGGTAATTATACAAGTCTACTTAGATAATTTCTAAGTGACAACCATTCATAAATAAAGTCATTTATAGATTTATTCTTTATGTGAATAAAACTTGGCTATCATCATAGTATCATGGATATTCACTATATATAATAATATACCCAATGATGCCTCTATAGATAATTGTATATAAATGCTTGGATAATTCCAAGCCACATCACTTTCAAAACATACTTATACGTGCAGGTCTGCTTAGATGATTTCTAAGCGACAACAATTCCATAAAATATTTATAGAATTTCACAAGTATATTAATGATGTCTCATACATTCAAATATAGTCCAAAATTACGAGAAATATGATATTTCTTCGCAAAACTAATCTTTCAAAAGATTAGACTCATAAGTTCAAATATCTCAAAATATGGATATCACATATATCCAAAACAAAATTATCATATTTGTAAATTATACCCATTGTCGTTGAATCTAAAGGATTGTTAGATTCAATCACTTTGAACAAGTCAACAACTGATGTCATTTTCTATCTTATAGGGAATCAAAACTTTCTTGCTCTAAAGGAAAACAATTTTATGATCTTTATTAATCCAACAAAAGGTGGAAAACAAAGACACAAGAATCCCAATAACACATCTATCAATTGTATGGGTCTTAACAAAAATTATCTACAATAAATATACAACTAAATCCCTTGTATATTATAATGCAATTTCTCATAAAACTTGACAACACATAGAGTCATGATTCATAAAAGAACTTACAGAGCATGTTTGCAATAGTAATCAAGAGAAGTCACATATATATAGCCCCCACATTCCACAAATTGTTTGGCACATTGGACAATTCAATACAATCATGTATCATCTCCAATATAACACAATTTAATCATTTTACACATTTATTTGAAGATGCAACTCAACTTCAATAATTCTGAAACTTTTATAGAAAATCAATTACATATCCAAAGCATGTCCCTAATTTTGTTTCATTTTTTTAGTCGTCACCAAAGAGACCAAAAAGTTGAGAACAATATAAAGGTTCTTAAAAGCACACAACTTGTTCAGATAATAATGTATAAACATGAAAAAGTTCAAAGACTATTTTGAAATATTAACCAAATTTTTCTAACACATTCAGGACAAAATGATGCTTATACTTTTCATATAATCCTTTCTTAAGTTGTTTTATAATTTTCAAATAAAATCATAACAACTTGTAATTTCCAACAAGATCACAATTTGGAACAACTTATTAGCATACCAAAGCTTCACAAAAAATTATGAAATTTTTACTAATATATTATCACAACTTCATGATAATCATATGAATATTTTTCCAAATATATCACTAGTAAGAATATATCATATAATTGTATGCAACGAAAACCATACAATCACATCGCATTAAAATCTATATGAGTAGATATTTTCAGTTCATGGTACTTACTTGGACTCCAAGCTTATCTTTCTCGATCACAACTCATATTCGCGATATCAAAAAAGCTAACCCAAATATTGTGGGGTTCAAAAATTATTACAAACCAAGATGAGATAATGCACCAAGAGGTAAATATTCGATTTCTTCTATCCTCCAATGGGCTTGACTAGGTAGCATAGGTTGTTGTTGTTGGTTGCGTCAGCCATAGAGATAAATTCTTCAGATTGTAGGAAAATGCGGAACAAGACAGTAACAACTAAAGTACCTGCGAACACAGAACACGTTAGGAAAAATAACCGGAGGCGTCTGGTGACTTGTCCTGAAGAATTTATCCGCCTCTACAGCGCAAATTCCCCGAGATACAACCGGCTCGTCTCAATCGCAAGTAACGAAAGAGGAATCCGAACTGGCAAGAATGAAATTTTTATTTCAGACAGGAGATGAACCCAGGAATATTTGATTGGAAGAGAAAAAGTGGAAAGTGTTTTTTCCGGATGTGTTACAACTCACACATCTATTGTATCTCACTTTTCCAAAACTCTTTTTCTTTCTTATATCCAAAACCAAACTCATTGTTCCACTACATTTCCATTAACAGTTATAGGTATAAATATATATTATATCCGTAAAGAAAACGGAACAAATGATAATAAAGAAACCAATGAAACGCATCTCTGATGAAAACGGATGTAAAAATCATATGATAACTGAATATAATAATCATATATTTATAACCATAATATGCAAACGGAATTGTAACTTTAAAAAGTTTTGCAACGTAAAGTTTGATAAAATAAATGAAAACCTTATATATTATTATAATATAATAAAGATAACAAATGAAACTCATGATAATCCAAATTGAAGAAGAACGGAACTTTCTTTATAATATTGACGTTTCAAAACAAACTATTAACGACTTATTTTATTATCAAACATAAATATTTATAGATATATATTATAGTTCCTTTAAAATAAATTATTCTCACTTTTGAAATATTTATTATAATAATAAAATTACAACATTCATTTTGTTGGAAAATAGCCTCCCAGACAATCAAAATGGAAATGGAAGTTTTTGAACGAAAGTGGAGCAATTTGGTTTGATTTATTGCATTATAGATATGGTTTGTGCTGCCTTCTAATATTTTGCACAGACCAATACACTATGAAGCACATACTCTAATATGGACACCGAACACGACATGGATACACAGACACACTAGTATCAAAAATATATGACACCGACACTGTTGTATATTTAAATAAAATAAAATATGAGCATCATTTTAAAATTTCTAATCCACAAAGTATATGTATTCATTTGAATTGTCACTTTGTTTCATTACAATAAAAAAGTTCCAAAACAATATATACTTGTAGCTCACCCATATTCATCCACAAAGTATATGTATTCATTTGAATTGATCTTCATCATTGAAAAAGACAACCTCTACTTCGGGTTCATCTAAAGACAAATTACCAACTTCCAAAATTCCAGAATCGTCTAGTGATCCAAAATCATCTTCTGCAATATCCCCACATTTTAGTTTCCTCTTGATGGTATTACTATTGTGGGCTATTCCCTGACAGAAGTTGAAGGCTGCTATAAACAAACACTAAATCTTCCACTCTTTGTGACCTTATTTTGTTTCCTCAAAGAATGAATAAAAGAATATGTACTCCAATTCCTCTCACTGCATGAAGATGAACAAGGTTGTGCAAGTAGCTTTAGATCAACCTTTAGGGTCCGTTTGATTTGCAAACAAGACAATACTTGACTGGTCTGGACAACACTGGCCAAACTTTTGTCCAGTACATTGTGGTGAATAATGAACAACACAAACAAAAAATGTCAATTTTACAATAATTCTCTTGAAGCATTAATTTCCTCTTTCATTAGTGATTGAGCTCCATGTCTTGATGCGGACAAACTCGATTAAGATCTTCAGTCAGGACTATAATAGTACAATTTAAAAGAAACATATACATGACTATAAATCTATGTAATTCTAAAATAAATGTATACAAAAAGGTATTGAGTTAATATTTAATAACTTTGGATTTAGTGAATAAGCTAAGAAATGAAGAGGTGTGCTACTCTTAGCCCATCGGTCAATAAGTATAGAGTGCACAACTTCATGAAAAGGTGATTTTTCAATTTCCGCCTTTCTTTCATGTATATATATGGCATTCCTTGCATTTTCAATTACTGAGTTCCACATTTCATACACCAAGTGGAGACATGAAGATTCTATCTCAGATTTCCTAAGAACATCATAAATAGGACTTGTGAAAGCCAGAAAGTAATCAATCTTATTCCACCAAGTATCATCCAACAAAGTATCTTTCACAAATTTAGTCTTTTCAACATCATCTTCTTTATATAAGAAGACAATTTATCGCTAATTACCATATCTTGGAGTCATTTCTTCAATTGCCTAAACTTTTTGAGCATCACAATAATGGAGGAAAATCTTGTTTGAGCAATGGAAAACAACTTCAACTAATTGTATGAATTGAAAATGGATAGTCTCATTGAGTGACACATGACAAAGTTTTTTATAAAGTTTGCATCTTCTGCAATTTGAGTGATCCAAAACATTCTTTATAAGCAACACTATTTCTTTTTGTGTTCTTAGTTGTACATATGTTCTTCAAAGTAAGGTTTAATGTATAAACTACACGTGGAGTCTAGAAGATACAAGAAAATTCAGCCTCAATTATTAAACCGAGTGCCTTACACACAACTGCATTGTCTATCACTATTTGCACAATATTCGAGGCTCCAACCTCCATAATCACAATATTCTAAAAAGCGCTACATTTTTCTTTATTTTTTAAAATTTGTGTACATCAGGTAAGACTTTCCTTAAAAGTGCTACTAATGCTCGAGCGCTTTTTCCAAAAAGAGGAAAAAACACTACTGTTTCATTTTTTCAAAATTTGTGTACATTACGTAGCTCTTTCCTTAAAAACACTCCTAATGCTTTTTTTTTTTCAAATTTTTTGTCTCATATATTCTTTTATTTTACATTACAAAAGCGCACACTGCATTTCTATGCTCATAATTGTAAATTATAGAAATCAAATTCCAACTAGCAACAAATTCCAACTAGCAACAAATTCCATATCACAAGTACCAAAACATCCAATATAAAGATCAACATACAAATCATGTATGTACCAAAACATAGTAACAACAAATTACAACATATCCAAATCATATACCAAAAGATGTCAACATACAAAATTCCAACTACCAAAATTACATCAACAATATGAATTGAACTGGAAACATAACGACACCACTCTCCCTTGAGCTCAGTAAGTTGCTCATCAGAGTATCCTTGGAACCGACAATCGGGAAAATGCCTAAAAAATAAAATTAAATAAACTTAGAATTAAAGTGGTTAAATGTGAGTAATATTATTATATCAATATCAACTAGATATCAAATTACATACATTCAATGGAACTAGGACACACGCTCGTGCGATGCACGGGGAGGTGATTAACAGGCCTACGGATGTAGTTTCGAAAAAATCAACATTTATTAGGGGGCATAAAAATACGCAACACGTATATATAAGACGAAGAGACAACAATGCCCTTGGTGGGATGAAGTCTAGGCGTGTCCAAAAGCTCATTATATAGAGGACTCATTCTACACCTGTGCGATGCACAGGACGTGGTTATAAGTTGTGAAAAAAAAATTAAAAAATTATTTATTACAAACTTAGTGGTTGATACGAATTGATAATTTACAACTAAACATAGAATAGAATTTTTATGTTAACAGAGTTGTCTTTATATATGATATATTTGCGAAGATACGAACCAATGTATGATGGTGATTTAGAATGTGAGAAATGTAATAAAAACACTCTTTAACAATAATGAGGGCAAGATAGTTAAAAAAAATGGATGTCAACTATTGGTTAAAAAAATGGCATTGAAATTTCGTTGTAGATATTAACTAACCAACGGTTATGTTATATATAATTTAGAGCTTGTCGTATTTACCTTCCAGGAGATAGATACGAATTCCAGCAAATTTCGCATTGTATTTATCTAGATACGATTCCCTCCCAGAAGCTTCAAAAATAGTAGGTCATATTTACCTTCATCAAATATAAATCAAATTTTCCTTAAAAAATTGCATCGTATTCACCTTATTCTGAGATAAATAGGATTCATTTTTTTAAATTTTTTTTGTTTTTTGTCAGGAAAATCGTATATATAGGTAAATACGACTTGCAAAAACATAAATCGTATTTACCTATTACAAACATAAATCTGGTTGGTTCAATTTATGTCAGGTATGTGATAACTCTATTTTATATAGAGTATTTCATATGTTTAAACTTAGTATTTGCTCTCTTTCAAGTAATAATAAAGAGTTTATATAGTATTTTATGTGATATATGATATCTTGAGTGATTTGAATGGTTATAGTTAGTTATAGGCCATTTTGGATATATTGTGGTATGTTTGATGTTTTTGTTCAGTGCAGTCTCAATGCTGTCTGCATCAATGCTCTGTGACCGATCTCGCATCAAAGCGCACTACTTGGTGAATAAAGCACTGTTTCATATGCACCCACATGCAATGTGATGACCTCCTGGCTGCTTCCCTGATGCCATCCAAACTTGTATAGTAGGCGCCTACCATTCACACATAGCTATAGGCATAGCTTTGAAGAGTCACCAACATAGGGACACTTGTTCTATCACCATGGAACCGCCCTATGTGATTAAGTCAAAGATTTCAACATGGATAAACCTCTGGAAAGCAACTACTGACTATGATCCACTCAAGATGACTTCAACATGAAGGAAGGAAGCACCTCACTAGAAGGCTATAAAAGGACCTCACATCTTCATTTGGAAATATATCACAATCCATAAGTTAGATCAAAATTTCAATATACATAGTTAGTTTTTATATTTTTAGAGGAAGAGGAAGGAATTCATAAATCCTCCTTAACTCATTTTCATAGTGTTTGTATAGTGCTAAGGAGTAATGCTAGTGCATTGCTAGAAGACTTCATACAAAGGTTTTCAACATTTGTAACTTTACTCTTGTTGTTTCTCTTTTGTGATTTCTATATATATAAACATGGTCTATTCAGTTTATATATATCTTGCAATGTCTCTTGTTAGCTAAACCTTTCTTAGTTGGAATGTTCTAATCATTTAATGAGCTTTTAAGTAAGTATGTTGCATGTATGTATGTTTGTACTTTAGTTCTTGCTTGATAATCTTTTCAAAACTTATTTTGAACTTGATCACTTAGAATAAGTAGATTTGTAAATGACCGGACATGGCTTACAATTAAGAACTCAAGAACTAATATGGGTGAGTGTTTTACATAAAGAAAACTTTGTGAAAACCATGCTAAGTCCTAGACATAGGATAGTATAGTCCATAGAATAATTGTGGGTACTTAAAATACAAGAGTGAATTCACTTAAGCAAAGTGAATACTTGTTAGGAGGCAAGATTGGCACTAACACCCTTTCTTTCTTGCATAGAACAAGGATCATAAGAGTCGGTAATGATACTCAAGAAAGTGACCGAAAGGCACATAGCTAATGCAACAAAGATTCGGTCAAAATTTGCATCACATCTTTGCATCATACACTTATAAGTAAATTACTTGATGAAGACATTCCAACTAGCTTTTCTCTTTTACACTATCAACATTCTTTTTTTAGTTTTCTAACTTAGTTGTGATCATCAAACAAAATCCAAAATTATTTTGTTACTTAGTGACTTACACTTTATTACTTTATATTATTTTAAAAGTGAGTTTTTCAATCTCTGTGGGTTCGATCTTTTTACTACTTGTTTTTGGACGGTGTATACTTGCACTCAAGTGTATGTGGCATTTCCACACACCAAGTTTTTGGCGCCGTTGTTTAGGGATCAAGTAAATTCTTTTAAAATTCTAATATTGAGTAATTTAGTGTTGTATATAAATTCAGTTTTTAGAGTTTCACACAACAACAAAGTACATGGTACTTTAGTATATGTACGTAACTAGAAACAGAACTCCGAATATAGTTTAGATCCGTAAATAGAAAGAAGATTCGGAGATTGCTAAGACTCGTAAATAGAATCAACAAGCTTGCAACATGTCATTCGGTGAAGAACAAAGCTCAAGGCCACACTCGGTGAGAGGAGGCCCCGGTTCACTGAGATGCTCTTTGAAGAAGAAGTTCATAGAGAAAATCTCATCCACATGGATCACATAGGTATGATTAATGATAGAGATAGACCTATGAGGATTATGCTCAGTTTGATCATCAAAACATGCAAACTAGTATAAACAGACCTCATATTGATGCCATGCATTTTGAATTTAAGCCTATGATGTTTCAAATGCTTCAAACTATTGGTCAATTTGGAGGATCTCCTCATGAAGATCCTCATTTGCATTTAAGGCAATTTCTAGAAGTATGTAGTAATTTTATTTTACAGTGTCGGTGAAAATGCATTTAGATTAAGGTTATTTCCATATTCTTTGAAAGATAAAGCCAAGGCTTGGTTAAATTCTTTAGAGCCTAACTCTATTCATTCATGGAATGAAATGGTGAAAAATTTTTAGGAAAATATTTCCCACCTATCAAAAATGCCAAAGTTAAGAAATGATATTACATCTTTTAGACAAAAAGAGTTTGAGTCTTTATTTGAAGCATGGGAAAGATGGAAGGAACTTTTGAGAAAATGTCCTCATCATGGTTTACTGTTATTATTCAAATGGAAACATTTTATAATGGTTTAGAACCTCAAACCGAATAATGCTTGATGCATCATCCGGTGGAGTGTTATTAAATCTGTCATACAATGAAGCATGTGAATTAATAGATAGAATAGCGACTAATAGCTCTAGTTGGCCTCACGAGAGGGTAAGTGCCCAAAAGAAACCATCAGGGTACATGAAATCAATGATATATCCGCCTCTATCCGCTCAAGTAGCCACTCTAGCTAATTTAATGAAAACTTCACTTACGGCAATGCTATCTTGCATCTAATGCAAGCATTTGCATCACCGTAAAAATCTTATGCAAAGAAGAGAACAAGTACCTCCGGTGCACACCTAGTTGTGTGTACTTGTGGAGGAGGTCACTTGTATGAGGAGTGTTCTAGCAACCCTATCTCTGTAAATTATGTAGGTTATAATAGGAATAACAACCCTTATTCCAACACTTATAATCCTGGTTGGAAAGATCACCCAAATTTTAGATGGAGCAACAATAGTGCACTGCACCTAGAACTGCTCCAACTACACAAACCAACCCACCAGATTCCCACTCAGAATAACCAAAGAAACTCTCAACCTACCACCGATAATTCTCTAGAAACCATGCTCAAAGCATTTATAGGTGAATCTAGAAGCGCTAGACAAACCCAAGATGCTTCCATTAAGAACTTAGAGAATCAAGTTGGTCAATTAGCCACAACTCGTATCAAAGGCCACAAGGTGCCTTACCTTCAAATCTGAAGCTACTCCTTCCCAAACCAAAGGAAAGGAGCGGGTTAAGGCTATTTCATTAAGAAGTGGTAAGGATTTGGTAGAGTTAGCGAAAAGGAAAGTGTAGATAAGGGAGAAAAAGCCAAAAATCAAAAGAAACCAATGCAGAAGCATCTAGTGCTCCTGCATCACAAGAAGTTCAAAGTCCACTACCTAAGTTAGTACTGAATACCCTCCTCCTCCTTATCCTCAAAGAATGAAAAAGCACATGAGGAGAAGCGGTTTGGTAAATTCTTAGAGGTACTAAAACAATTACACATCAATGTTCCTTAGTAGAAGCACTCCAACAAATGTCAAATTATGCAAAATTTATGAAGGATGTGCTTACTAAGAGAAGAAGATTAGTGAGTTTGAAACTTGATTGCCATGACAGAAGATTGTAGTTTGCTTATGCAAAATAAGATTCCTAGGAAATTGAAGGATCCAGTAGTAGTTTTACAATTCCATTTTCTATAGGAAAATCCTATCTTGGTAAAGCTTTATGTGATTTAGGTGCAAGCATCAACTTGATGCCTAAATCTATTTTTGACCGATTAGAAATAGGAAATGCAAAACCAACCATCGTGACACTTCAATTAGCGAGATAGATCAATAGCCTATCCTGAAGGTATCATAGAAGACATCCTAGTTAAGGTAGACAAATTTGTATTTCCTGTAGATTTTGTTATCCTTGACTTTGATGCGAGATAAGGAAGTGCCTATTATCCTAGGTAGACCATTTCTAGCAACTGGTAAAACCATAATTGATGTGCGAGAAGGTGAACTCACTATGAGAGTGAATGATCAAGAGATAAAATTCAATGTAATGAATGCTATGAAGTATCCCTGCAGAGGAAGCAGAAGAGTGTTCATCCTTATTCTCTCTAGATCAATTGGTAGAAAAACAATTTTACAAACAGTATGATCACTTAGCCAATGCAGATGCATTAGATGCAGCTGCATTGCTAGATGATGAAATACTAGAAAAGGAAAATCTGCCAATAGAAAACTCTTGTAAGGAAGTATGGGCTAGGACTTATGAACCACTCAATCTTGAGGATCCAATTCTCAAGAAGAATTTACCCTCAATAGAACAACCTCCTAAGTTAGAATTGAAGATACTGCCTGAACACCTTAAGTATGCATTCTTAGGAACAAATGAGACTTTACCTGTTATCATTGCTTCTGATTTAACATCAAAACAGGAGAGTGATCTCATTAGTACTCTCAAGAAGCATACCAAAGCTATAGGTTGGCAAATGGCAGATATCAAAGGAATTAGTCCTTCTATATGCATGCATAGAGTCATTTTGGAAGAAAATTCCAAAACAAAGATAGAGAGTCAAAGAAGACTAAATCCTATCATGAAAGAGGTTGTGAAAAAGGAAATTATTAAGTGGCTAGATGCTGGAATCATATACCCCATATCGCATAAAGTGCTTGGGTAAGTCCTGCCCAATGTGTACCAAAGAAAGGGGGTGTGACAAGAATAGCCAATGAAAAGAATGAGTTGATACCAACTAGAATCACATTATGAGGTGGAGAATCAGTATGGATTACAGAAAACTCAACAAAGCTACCAAAAAGGATCACTTTCCTTTACCATTCATAGACCAAATGTTAGATAGATTAGCAGGGGAAGGAATTTTATTGTTTCCTAGATGGCTATTCAGCTATAATCAAATAGCCATTGAGCCTGAGGATCAACACAAAACCACCTTTACATGCCCTTATGGAACCTTTGCCTTTAGAAGGATGCCATTTGGCTTATGTAATGCACTGCTACATTCCAAAGATGCATGATGTCTATTTTCTCAGATTTCATTGAGCAATCAATGGAAGTATTCATGGATGATTTCTCTATCTTTGGAGAAACATTTCAAGTTTGTTTAGCAAATTTGGAACAAATTCTCAAGAGATGTGAGGAAACAAATTTAGTCTTAAACTGGGAAAAGTGCCATTTCATGGTACAAGAAGGCATAGTGCTAGGACATAGAATTTCAAAGAAAGGTCTAGAGGTAGACAAAGCTAAAGTTGATGTCATTGAAAATTTACCACCACCAAATACAGTTAAAGGTATCAGGAGCTTCTTAGGCCATGCTGGTTTTTATAGAAGGTTTATCAAAGATTTTTCAAAAATCTCAAAACCATTATGTATGTTCGCAACATGATGTAGAATTCAACTTTGATGAATCTTGTATAGAAGCTTTTGACAAGCTTAGAAAGGCATTGGTGACAAAGACCAATTATAGTAACTCCGCATTGGAGCGGGCCATTTGAATTAATATGTGATGCTAGTGACTTTGCAGTAGAGGAGCGATCCTGAGGCAAAGATATGATAAGGTCTTTCATTCCATATATTATGCTAGCAAGACATTAATTGAAGCTCAAGTGAACTACACGATCCACTGAGAAAAAGAATTATTAGTCGTGGTGTTTGCCTTTGAAAAATTTAGATCTTACTTAGTTGGCACTAAAATTATTGTCTATACCGATCACTCTCGCCATTAAGTATCTAATTTCAAAGAAGGATGCAAAGCCAAGGTGATAAGGTGGATTTTACTCCTACAAGAATTTGATCTAGAAATTAGAGACAAGAAAGGAGTAGAAAATCAAGTAGCGGACCATTTATCAAGGATTGAAGGAGAATCACTTGGTACACAAGGAGAAGAAATCAAGGAAAGTTTTCGGATGAGAAGCTATTGGCAATCACGGTCAATGCAAAACATGAAAGCGCATTTGCTATAAGCAATGCAGAGCATCAAATGCATCCGCACCATGGTTTCTTGATATTGTAAATTTCCTTGCAAGCAAAGTGGTACCAGTGAGTATGACATATCAACAAAGGAGAAAATTCTTCCACATGGTTAAACAATACTATTGGGATGATCCATTCCTTTACAAGATGTGCCCCGATCAATTAATGAGGAAATGCATACGAAGAAGAGGAGCAACAAGCGATGCTTACTGCATTGCCATTCTGCACCTTATGGAGGACACTTTGGAAGTACTAGAAAAGCAGACTAAGGTATTACTGATGCGGTTATTTTTGGCCTACTTTATTTAAAGATTCTTATTTTATGGTCAAATCATCGTGATAAAGGTCAAAGAGCAGAAACATCTCGATAAGCATGAAATGCCTAGAACAAATATTTTAGAAATTGAATTATTTGATGTTTGGGGCATGGATTTCATGGGACCTTTTCCACCCTCTTTTGGCAATTTATATATCTTAGTAGTCTGTTGATTATGTATCCAAATGGGTAGATGCAGTAGCATTACCTAATAATGATGCTAAATCGGTGAGTAAGTTTACGCAAAGAAATATATTCACTAGATTTGGAACTCCTAGAGCTATCATTAATGATGAAGGTTCACACTTTTGCAATAAAATCATAGAAAACCTTCTAGCCAAGTATGGAGTTAAGCATAAGATAGCTAAAGATACCATCCTCAAACTAGTGGACATGCTGAATTATCCAATAGGAAATTAAGAGAATGCTAGAAAAAATGGTTAGTCCAAATAGGAAAGATTGGTCTTTACATTTGGATGATGCTTTATGGGCATATAGAACAAGCATTCAAAACACCCTTAGGAATGTCCCCTTACAAATTAGTCTATGGAAAAGCATGCCATTTACAGTAGAATTGGAAAACAAATCTTATTGGGCTATCAAGAAGCTCAATTTCAATTTGAACAAGCGAGTAAAAAGAGAATGATAGAGCTTGATGAGTTAGAAGAAATTAGGCAAACCTCTTATGAGAATGCTGAAATCTACAAAGCTAAGACTAAGAAATGGCATGACAAGAAAATTCACAGAAGAGAATTGAAAGAAGGAGGACTAGTTCTGCTATACAACTCTAGGTTGAAGCTATTTCCTGGAAAACTAAAGTCAAGGTGGTCAAGACCATTTAAGTTGATAAAGGTTTATCCACATGGAGCAGTAGAATTATTTGATAAAACCTCAAATACTGTCTTCAAGGTGAATGGTCAGAGGAGTTAAAATGTACTATGGTGAACATGTGGTGAGAGACAAAATCACCACCCATTTGAAAAATCTCTAAGTGAAAAGAGATAGTCAGGCTGACAAGACTCTTAAAACAAGCGCTTAATGGGAGGCAACCCATTGTTTTTAATTATTTTTGTGCAATTTTATGTTTTTAGTTGTTTTGCAGAAATGCAGAGGAAACTAATGCGGTGCATCAAATGCACTGCATTGAGGAAAACGCGTGCCTGCATCGAAAATTATAAACTTGAAGAAAATTGGTTAAGTGTGAATCATAAGGCTTCGGGAAGATCAAAGGAGGTTAAGTAAGATTAATGACACATTGGTAGCCAAAGCAAGACACTTGGCATGATGCATGCAAAGACGCAATGCTAACGGCTACCTAATAAATCCACTAACTTCCCTCTTCCCGAAACATAAAGCCTTCATTATTACCAATTTACCCCTTCATTCGCAAACTCTCACAAATTCTCTCATCATCGAAACACAAACCACCCTTCCCATTCTCAAATCCAATTTTTTCTCAAATCACAAAAGCAATCAAAAACCTAGAATTTCAAAGCAACTACAATGGTGAAAAAGCAATCAGCACAGAAATCATCGTGCAAGGGGCGTAACTCCCCAAAAAAGAGAAGAAAGCCATGCATGCAGGATCATCATCATCAAGAAAAGGCAAAGCCAAGGAATCATCAATCAGAACTGATGACAATGTTCATTTGTGGAACATGCATCTATTGCCCGAGAGAGGGTATGATTTGAAGAAGGCTAGCCCATCATTCATGTCAACAGTGGCCAATCTCAATTGGGATCACTTCGTGCTACCAAGAGGAGGCTACATTGAAGACATAGTGAGAGAATTCTATGCTGGAATCACACCACAAGAAGGAGCAGAACATTCCTACACTTCCATGGTGAGAGGTAAAATTGTACACTTCCATGCCAAGAAATTAAATGAACATTATATGCTGAAATATAATGGGAATGATTGTGAGAATAGAGTGGCCAATGCCTTTAAGAAAGAAATGGAAGAAATAAGGAATAGGATTGCTATACAGTAATGTTTGGGAGAAATTCACACCTAATGAGATTAAGCTTAGAAGTAATTATTTGATAAATGCATTAGGTAATTGGCATTTGTTCATAGCTAATTCAATTCTGCCTACATCACATACATATGCTATGACCAAAGAAAGATTGATCTTGCTAGATACAATTCTCTCTGAAGGACATGTAGACATAGGTAGATTGATTGCTAGGGAAATTCTTGCATGTTCAAATAAGTCAAAGGGATTTCTGTTTTTCCCTTGTCTTATTACTGAGCTATGCATGAAAGAAGGAGTCCCTATAGCTGCTAATGAACAAAGGAAATTTCCCCCTGGTAATTTGAGTGCTGAAGTGAAGGAAAAATTGAGGAATGTAAGAGGCCCTGCACCTGCAATGCAAGAGCATTACATGCAGAAGCAGAGGGCTGTATGGAAATTTCAAAATGATCAACATGATTGGCTTCAATTGGTCTTTGACAAGATATTTGATCTTGTGGGCCAAGTGAATGCCCCTGAATTCCCAAGTTGGGTATTGAGATGTGAAGGTGAAGAAGAAGAAGAAGAAGAAGAGAAAGAGGCTGAAGAAGAAGGAAAAGGAAAGGAGAAAGTAGAGGAACCTAGCACTAAGAAGAAAGTGACTAGGAAGCAATACAAAGTACAAAAGAAGGTTGTGGTAGAACCTGTTGTGGAAGAATTATATGATTAAGAATCAAATTCGAGGATGAGGAATTAAAAGAAATGGATAAAGAGTTAGAAGAAGAAGAGGAGGAAGAAAGTGATGAGGAAATTGATGAAGAAGAAGAGGAACAAGCTAGAGGTGTGATCCTAGAGGAAATTGCTAGGCAGAAATATGCCAAACCCTCAGCATCAACCCAACAACGAGAAACCCCTATCACTTCACAACTACCAAAACACCCATCATCTCACCAAACCAAGAATCCTCCTCCATTCCAAAATCACCATTACCCTCCTCAATGATCCACCGGTCCTATCAAAATCACCACCACAAACAACCCCTCCACCACCCTCTCCAAGAAAAGAACCACAAGAAACAACTCACACAGAACAACCAACCCTGTTATGCCAATGCACTCAAGCAATACCTTTTCGACCCAAGCAACATTATTTCTAATGTTGTATACGCTCTTGAGAAAGAGATTGTGCGGGAAAGAGAAGAAGAAGGACTCAACAAGGAAGACAAAGAAAAGAATCATCCGCAAGGAGACGAGAACTCAAACTGTTGAGATGCGAGTGATGCTCTGCATCACTTTTCTGCCGCATCACAAACAGCCAAAGCTGTGCATGATGAGGCAACTATCAAAATGGTTCGGAACAAATGGCACAATGTAAAAGGGATGCATTACACAATACTCAAAAGTTCTTCAAGCAACTCCGCGGGAAGGCAGCAAAATTAACACCAAAAAGGAAGAAAAGTGATGCGATCAAGATCGATGCACTGCATCGATTCCATGCAACAAGTTCCGCAACTACACCGTAGTAGGAGGTGCATCCGCACCTCTGAAGCAACACCTAGCAAGCCCAAGGAGAAGAA
Source organism: Oxytropis ochrocephala (assembly GCA_020916435.1). NCBI lineage: Eukaryota > Viridiplantae > Streptophyta > Magnoliopsida > Fabales > Fabaceae > Oxytropis > Oxytropis ochrocephala. Next base: position 19,347,262 of record CM037088.1, read on the forward strand.
GCGGAAGGTGAAACACACTCCTCCATCCAGCAAAGCACCGAATTAGGAGTGGAGCCAAGAAATGAGTATCATTTACATGTTTTCACCTACTAACGCTATAACTTGTGTTAATTCTGTTTTGAACTATTTCCCTGGTTGTACTAATCCCTCTCCCCTATTTTGAACAAATGATTCACTACAAGAAAAACTTGTTTTAGCCACCAGCATTTGCCACGGAGCTTATTCCGTCAGTAATTTGCCACGGATTTGCGACGGCATGTGTAAAAAATAAGAGCGCGAAATTTCCCGCTAGTGTTTGCCACGGGTTTGCCACGGACTTGTGAAAGGACAGAAATTTGCCACGGAGATGCCGTGGCAAGTCCGTGGCAACCCACTACAAACACACTTTTATTTCTCTCCCACTCTCGAGACCTTTCAGTCTTTCACTCCCACTCTCTCATTTCATTCTCCCTCTCTTACTCTCTCCGTCTCCGCACGACCCACCACCCCACGACGGCACGACCCACCACCCATCCGCCTCCGTCATTGCTCAGCGTGTCCTCCGTTGCGCACCACCACCATTTCGTCCCCCCCTCTTCAAGCGTCGTTCATCTCCACCACTGAGAAGAAGAATCGCTCCACTCCACCGCCAATCTGAACCATCATTATAGACAATGACTTCTTCTTCCTCAAGGGTATGTTTTATTCTTCTATTACACTTCTATTAAACTTCTATTGAACATAAAGCCCCTAATTTTTGATTAACTCGAAACCCTAACCCCCTTTTATCTTTGCAACGCTGTTCCTAATTGTGGTTGTGTTTTGATGTTTGTATGTTGGTTAGATAATTCCTAGCCAGTTGAAACGAATGGTTGATGATGGTAGGTCGTTGGATCGATTATAGTGATAATCTTAGTGCGTTAGTGGATGACATTCTTTGTTGATCCGGTTGTAAAGAGGTTACGTTAGAGATTGGGATGCCATGGAGGATTTGTTGCATTATGTTTTGTACTTTGGACTTGGATGGGAAATTGGCAATGAAGGACAAATACTCTTTCTGAGATCCACTTTGTACCCCTAAGGTTGGTTTTTATTTCATTTGAACTTTGTGTCACTTTGTAGTTCATTAAAATCCTTTTTATTTTATTTTATAATAATTTCGACTAAAATTAGCAAACATTACTAAAATGGATAATTTTGATATCATTGTTGCGTATGTGCGTGTGTTCTTGGGAATTTTTATGCTTCAGTTTATGAGTTATCCAACTACTAGACAATCGATTGTGTCTGCTTGATACACTCGCATGATCTTTCCTTGAAAAATGAGATTAAGGTTTACTAGTTTGATAGTATTCTTTTAATGTGTAGTATTGTACATATTTTCTTTTAACAGATGTATATATTAATGTTTTCCGTGCTAACAAAGAACAGATTAGTGCAACTAATGTTTGAAACATTCAACATATCAGGTTCTATGCCTCGAAACAGCAAAGTGTTGTCATTATATATGTTGTGGGACGTATCTCTGGATGCCAGATTGATATTGGTCATGGAAAAATAGGTATCTATAGTTGAAGGAATGGGATTTCAAATTTTGTTTGAGTTGTATGAATATGTATTGCATTTAACAGGATGTTTGTTTGATTTGCTTCTTTGTCAGATATATCAAGTTATTCGATTTGAATGTGGATTATGACATCTCTAGCATATAATCATGTGATATTCATGCACCTAGGGCCACATGGTTTGCTAAGTCTTTGGACATCTGTTGTATTTGTCTTCTCTATTGCAATGAGTAAAGAAATGAAAATGATATTAAGTTGCTTTATCAAGTATCGATGATAAAATAAACTATTGTTGAGTAGAAAGCTTGTCCAATGACATCTTTGTGACCAAGAGGAGTCAAAAGCATGACTTCAAAATTGGTCCATTGCTTGAAATTGCATGTCCACTTTATACACCATCATTGATATATATATTTGTTTATTTATTCATTGGTTTGTTCCCCGGTTCTCTATTATCTTCACAAACAATGTGAAAAGAATTTGATGCATCTTTGTTGGGGTCTGTGTTAGTTAATGTAATTGAATTATATGGTCTACTTGAATGTTTGAACTTGCTTGAGAGAAATCCTCTTAGCTTTCTTCGCTTTATGTTCATATTACATATCATTTAAAATCCCTCAATTTTACTTATCGATATATCTGTCTACAACAAGTACATATTTTGTTGCATATTCTAATGACACAAGGGATTGAAAAATCAAATAATATCAACACTCTCAAGTTGGTGTTAACCTATAACTGTATGCATGAAGCTTGTTATATATATGCTACCCTTGAACCCCAAAGAAATTTAGCAAAGATGTTTGCTAGTTGATATTTGGAATTCACAGAAGAGGTACTAAATAAATTCTTTGTAAATGATCCTTCCTCGGATGAAATGGCATTCAATCTATATATGCTTGGTTAGTTGTTGTTGAGAGATGAATTGGATGCGATCTGTAAGGTTTGTTTGATTGTCACAAAGAATTTCCTAGAGCCTCTTTTTGCGGACTTAAGTTTTTAATGTAGTTGTTTAAACTATTCAAGTTTACAAGTTGAAAGAGCTATTGCTTGATAGCCCACTTCCACACTTGATCTTGCAGCTGAACTTGTTTCTACATGAAATGAGATTCCCTAAGTAAATAGTACCCCAAAATTGACCTTAGATCACTAGGAGATCTTGCAATTTGAACTCTCTGTATGTGGTGATAACTTGGAAGAGACATAGTTCTTTTTTGATATTATTTGTTTATATTGTGGTTCTATATAGCCATTCTATTGAAGTTCTAATACATGTTATCAGTAACATGAATAGATGGTCTGAGTATTTTTTAGTTTGACTTTGCTCTTGATATTACCGGTTGTTGTGTGTAACTTTATCTCTTTTGGAATTTGTAACGAGATATTGCTCAAAGAATGGTGAGGTCTTGTTAACCACATTACCTCAAGAAGATTTGAATTTGGAGGCACCGATCTAACTACTTTCCTAGCTCAAGAGCTTGGTAAGTCCAATCCACTAGTGAATATCACTGTCTCGATGTTGAGAAAATAAAACAAACAATTCTCATGTTGTCTTTGAAGATGACTTAGCTTATAAGAAGACCCAAAATTCTTGCCCTGTGGAGACACATACCCTTCCGATGGGACAGTCCGGCTTTTGCTTCATCTTGTTTGCATTTTAATATGATACTTGCTCGTTTACTTCTTCCCGATTTATGTTTGGTTGGTTCTTCAATCAATTTTGTTCTCTTTTAGATCTAACAATCGGAATTAACACTGGTTAGGCGGTGGGAAGTAAATAAAAATGAAAAGGGTGGGGAGGTGAGTTGAATCAACATGGCATGAGCGGGGTTATTTTTAATTTTTATCTTTGTTCTTGTTTAAACAAATCTCGAAACGTAACGAAGAGGTATGCTAATTTTGTTTTGCTTAATGCCTAACTTTGAAAACTAAAGGAAATTATGAAACTTAAAAGCAAAGAAAACATGAGAAGGAAATTATGAAACCGATGTTTTGCTTGATTACTTGTTCATATTTAGAGATGTCATGTTTAGGATTTGGTTGACTATTGACACTCTTCAATATTTTGGTCAATGTTTCATATCAAGTTTTAACTTCAAAGCAATGAAGCTTTGAGATCTTCATGCCCACTTTATATATATTTCGCTTGTTTATATTGTTTATGTAAAATATAGTCTTTGATGCGATTCACTCTGTGATGGATCTCTCTTTTGTGTATATATATATATATATATATATATATATATATATATATTGTAGTTATTTAACCATGAGTATAAATCAATACATGCGTATGAAAGTAATCATTTGTTCCATCGATTTTCTCGAATTTTGTGGCAAAGTTTTAAGTGTAGCTCTAATCGAAGTCTTGAAACTGCCTCCGATGGACAAAGGCAATTGCTGCAACTTCTCTACCGCATCTTCAGTTACTACCTTTTCAAGTGTCATTTTTGTTATCACCTTGATCTTGGTTTGTGTCTACTTTAATTGCAATGGTGCATGCACTATGGCTGATGATTAAAATTAGACCTGAAGTGGTAACTTTTGTATATCCTTATTTGATTACATTATTAGTCGATATTATTTTGTTACAATTTGAGTGATACTATGTATCTACTATCTAGATACTTTGCAATGGACCTGGAACTTGCATTCCTCTTTGTGCCATTGCATTTATATTCAAGGTTCACATTCCCTTCATTCTTCTGTTATCGTTTCCATAACGTCATTTATCCAATTAATTTGATAATTTGTGATGCGAAGTGTGTTTATGCTTTTGAATAGGTACTGGGAATCAGATGGTCATCAATTTTCTATGTTGAGAGTATTGCAAGAGTGAGAAGGCTCTCCTTGAGTGGCTTGAAATCAACATGAGCAAGACTTGGCTCAAATGCTGCAGAATTAATTACTTTCCATCATTCCAAAAGTAACTTATTAGGTGAAGCAAACTAATTCTCATCATTGAGACATAATAATAAGATAAGTTAATTTGGAGTGCTTTGTTTCTATATTGTGATACTGTTGCATTAGAAGTATAAGCTAGTTTAGATGTTTTGTTGGTTGAAATGTGTAGTTATTTTTGTTTTGGTTTTCTTTGTCTTCTTAGAGGATATGATCTTTTCATACTAGCTTTTGGTAATTGACAAGTCATTTTTTATTTGCGGTTGAAATTTGTCCTTTATTTGTTTCCTTGTTTGTACTTTGTAGCAAACAAAAGCTATCTATTGGGGCACATTAATGTGACACTTTTACTGTCTCCTTTGAAGTTCAAAAACTATTAGGCAAGGAAAAGAATCATCACTGTGATGTTTCTTTGATGTTTGTGGTTTTACTATTTTCTTAAACTTGATTTTAGTTAAATACTTTGCGATGTTTGGAGAACTGGATGGGTTCACATCGTGGTGCAAACAACAAATGGCATTCATTTTCAATGGTCTCTTGTTATGTCTTTGTTCTTGCTCTTAGTAATCAATTGAATTATTGAATAATAAGTATATATATGTATATAAGTTTATAGTCCTTGCCATGACAAATTGTCTATGTTAAAGTCTTGTATCTACAAGCAATTTATGTCTTAACTACGTTTATAACTTTGGTTGGTGAAAAGCTTGAGCTTTTAGTTCTTTTGTGTGCTTCTAGTATTGTTTACAATCTGCATTGTTGTTATGCTCTTGTGGTATGTATATGATCCGTGAATTAACTATTTTATTTAGTATTAATAATATTATTTATAGGAGTAGGTATCTCATGAAACTTTTATACTGCAGTCAAGTTGTTTTAGATACATCACTACCTTTCGAAGTAACAATTATAGCAAGATTTTATTTGTTAGTCCAATTCTTTGTTCCAACATCAAAGAGAGCTCAATTTTCTCGTTAAGGGTGTCAATCTTATACGCCCGCCACTAGGTAATAACTATTGCTTGGTGACTTGTCAACCCTTCGCATGTTGGTGGTTTAGTTAAATGGAAACTTCGAAAGTGACTTCGACTTTGCTCTCGAGTTTCGAGATTTTTTAAATTTATGTATTTTTGGTTGGGCTAGTGTATTATTTGACCGTTAAACCTATCCTAGGTTAATGTGTGCTTTAGAAGGAAAATATTTGGTCCGTGAAGATGCTCATGAGTCGGTGGATCAAAACTTCAAGGAACTTGATGATCTTGATGCATCCAGTTTTCATGTTCTGCTCTCGTGGCGAATGGAAGAGGATTTATTGAGGTGCTTTTTCTTCACTCTTACAAATTATTAATTGATAAAAGTAGGCAGGGGTATGGGCTATTTGTTATTCAATGAGGGAATAAACAAATTCCTATATTGCCCTATTTTTACTTTTATGGTACATTTCCTTGCACATTGATTGCTGTTGAGTGTTAGTGATGTCCTAGCTCGTAACTCAGTAAATTGATTCAGTTCTTATTGACATTGGAATACATACATTTGCCAGTGTGCCATAGTTTTAACTGAAGATAGTCAATCCTATATATTAGTGCTTTGGGTGAGCTTCTCGATTGAATTTTTATTATCTGCCAGGTTGAGGACCAGGGTTTGAGTAGCAGCTTTTTTCCATTCATAGTTGCGGAGGAGGATGTTTGCTCAGAGATTTGTGTGCTTATTATACTTGCAATAGGTTCAAACTCATTATACTTGCAATAGTGTTGCTTATTATTTTAATTATATGTTGCTGGATGTAAACTTTAACTGTTTCTCCTGAAAATGTGTTATAGATTTGGGATAGAAATGTTCATTTATTATTGTGGTTATTATGTTTTGCTTTATATAAGTTTATTAATTTTGATGTTGGAGCATTTATGTGTTTTGTATAGATATCACTATTAAATAGAATTTGGAGGCATAATTTAATTTTTTTTTTATTTTTTTTTTAAAATTTGCGACGGATTTGCCACGGAAAAATTTGCCACGGATTTGCGACGGAAAAATTTGCCACGGATTTTCCGTGGCAAAGCGTTTATGACAGCGCTTTGCCACCAAAATTTGTCTGTCGCAGAATCCGTGCGGCAAATTCATATTTGCCACGGATATTTGTACATTTGCCACGGAAATGTCCGTGGCAAACCACCGATTTTCTTGTAGTGATTTGTCTGTTTTGAACAAATTTGCAGTGAGGGCACTGCAACCCCTTAAGTTTGGGGGGGGATTTGCATGTTATGTTTAATTATGTTTGTTTCTATCTAATATGTTGTGTGTTTAATTAATATGTTTTAGATAGTAAATATATATGTTTTAAATAGTTTTTAGTTTGTTTAAATATTAGATGTACTTAACAAAGTAGTATCTAAATATTTTAGTAGAAAAGATCAGTTTTTCAAAAATATGGTGAAAACCCTATGGATGGAATTTTTATGATGAAAAAAGAGAAAAAGAAGCCTTATTTCTCAGAAAAACCAAAATTATTTTTACTTCAAACACTTCAAAACCGAGTTTGTGAAAAGAACCTTGCTATTTAAAAGATCAACTGATGCAAAGGAATTTTTGGTAAGCTTAGGTCAAAACAAAGCTTTACTAAAAAGAAAGAAGAGCTTAAAGAATCAAGTTTGGGGGTGTTTTATGAAAAACAAAGGCTGAATTTCAAAAGTATAAGAGTAAACAATGTAGAAAAAGAATACAAAAAGTGGACAAGCCATATCTCGAATCTTTTGAAACTATACTGTGCCTAAGTACATGAATGCATCCGGAGGTCAAAGACTTGTGCCATGCAGAATAAATGTATCCGGAGGATAGTTCAATAAATCGAACTGTGCAAAGTGCAAAGAAAAATATATGCATCACGGAGGTCAAAGACACTGTGCCAAAGTGCATTTGCATCCGGAGGTCGAGTGAGGAAGGTAATATGAGCTAGAAAAAGAAAAGCATTATCGGTCTGTTTGCATCAATGTAAATCAGATCAAGAAAAAGCAAAATGCTGAGAAAAAATCAATGCACAAAAACACTTCAAAGAAGTATTTGCATCTGCTCAAAAGATCCACACAAAAAAATAGAAAAAAAAAATGCATTGGCTCAAAAGCTTTGAAAGATTCAACCAAGCCCTTTGATTTTAAAAACTCCCCAACACTTGAGAAAATTTTGTGAGTCTAAACTCTCTTTTGAAAAATATTTTGGTGTGACCAAAGATGAACCAATCCTTTCAAAGGCTAGGAAGAAATTTTTCACTTAGTCTTGGAACCAATCTCAACTCAGTGGGTTCACACACACACAAAAGAGTTTGAATAGCTTTGGTAGTTTTGAAGAAATAAAGGCACAAGAAAGATATTGTTGAAAAATGAAGTTCATAGGGAACTCCTCATAAAAATCCAAAAATCAAGCTGATCTATCTTCTAGAATTTTAGTTTTTATAGTTTGTCTTTGTCATTACTTGCGGACAAGCAATGGTTTAAGTTTGGGGGTGTGATAACTCTATTTTATATAGAGTATTTCATATGTTTAAACTTAGTATTTGCTCTCTTTCAAGTAATAATAAAGAGTTTATATAGTATTTTATGTGATATATGATATCTTGAGTGATTTGAATGGTTATAGTTAGTTATAGGTCATTTTGGATATATTGTGGTATGTTTGATGTTTTTGTTGGTGCGATCTCAACGTCATGCTGCATCAGATCAATGCCTCTGACCGATCGCATCAAACCGCACTACTTGGTGAATAAGCAGCCTGTTTCATATGCACCCACATGCAATGTGATGACCTCCTGCCTGCTTCCCTGATGCCATCCAAACTTGTATAGTAGGCGCCTACCATTCACACATAGCTATAGGCATAGCTTTGAAGAGTCACCAACATAGGGACACTTGTTCTATCACCATGGAACCGCCCTATGTGATTAAGTCAAAGATTTCAACATGGATAAACCTCTGGAAAGCAACTACAGCTATGATCCACTCAAGATGACTTCAACATGAAGGAAGGAAGCACCTCACTAGAAGGCTATAAAAGGACCTCACATCTTCATTTGGAAATATATCACAATCCATAAGTTAGATCAAAATTTCAATATACATAGTTAGTTTTTATATTTTTAGAGGAAGAGGAAGGAATTCATAAATCCTCCTTAACTCATTTTCATAGTGTTTGTATAGTGCTAAGGAGTAATGCTAGTGCATTGCTAGAAGACTTCATACAAAGGTTTTCAACATTTGTAACTTTACTCTTGTTGTTTCTCTTTTGTGATTTCTATATATATAAACATGGTCTATTCGGTTTATATATATCTTGCAATGTCTCTTGTTAGCTAAACCTTTCTTAGTTGGAATGTTCTAATCATTTAATGAGCTTTTAAGTAAGTATGTTGCATGTATGTATGTTTGTACTTTAGTTCTTGCTTGATAATCTTTTCAAAACTTATTTTGAACTTGATCACTTAGAATAAGTAGATTTGTAAATGACAGGACATGGCTTACAATTAAGAACTCAAGAACTAATATGGGTGAGTGTTTTACATAAAGAAAACTTTGTGAAAACCATGCTAAGTCCTAGACATAGGATAGTATAGTCCATAGAATAATTGTGGGTACTTAAAATACAAGAGTGAATTCACTTAAGCAAAGTGAATACTTGTTAGGAGGCAAGATTGGCACTAACACCCCTTTCTTTCTTGCATAGAACAAGGATCATAAGAGCTGGTAATGATACTCAAGAAAGTGACCGAAAGGCACATAGCTAAATGCTGTGACATTGATGCTGTTGCATCACATACTGCATCATACACTTATAAGTAAATTACTTGATGAAGACATTCCAACTAGCTTTTCTCTTTTACACTATCAACATTCTTTTTTTAGTTTTCTAACTTAGTTGTGATCATCAAACAAAATCCAAAATTATTTTGTTACTTAGTGACTTACACTTTATTACTTTATATTATTTTAAAAGTGAGTTTTTCAATCTCTGTGGGTTCGATCTTTTTACTACTTGTTTTTGGACAGTGTATACTTGCACTCAAGTGTATGTGGCATTTCCACACACCAGTATGTCCGTCTAAAAATATAGAGTCGGGGTATATTGGTAAACAGTGGGAGTACAAAAATACGCAAGATATATTTACCATTTTTTACTTACATACGATTTGATCAGAAATATTTTAGAGCTCGTCGTATTTACCTTCCAGGAGATAGATACGAATTCTAGCAAATTTCGCATCGTATTTATCTAGATACGATTCCCTATCAGAAGCTTCAAAAATAGCAAGTCGTGCACATAAAGGGATTTAAAAAAAAGTACATAAAGGGGCTAAAAAAAAAAAAGAAAAAAAAATTTGCCGCTCAAAACGTGAGAAATCACGTTAGTGTACTAATATATAGGGATTACCCGTGCGATGCACAAGGAGGTGATTAATAGGCCTACAGATGTAGTTTCGAAAAAACATCAACATTTTATAAGAGGGGTATAACAATACGCAAGACATATATAAGACGAAGAGGCAACAATAGCCCTTGGTGGGATGAGGCAACAATGTCGGTCCAAAAATATAGAGTGGGGGTATATTGGTAAACAGTGGGGTACAAAATGAGGGGTACATTTTGATAATAAAAAAAGTGTTGGACAAAAAAAATTGTCAGGGGTATGTCGGTCCAAAAATATAGAGTGGGGGTATATTGGTAAATAGTGAGGTAAATGAGGGGTATATTGGTAAATGGTGGGGTACAAAATATAGACTGGGGTATGTCGGTCCAAAAATATAGAGTGGGGGTATATTGATAAACAGTGGGGTAGAAATGAGGGGTATATTGGTAAATGGTGGGAATAAACTTCCCACCAAAATTGGATTAAAAAAAAGTGTTGGACAAAAAAAAATTTGTCAGGGGTATGTCGGTCCAAAAATATAGAGTGAGGGTATATTGGAGTGAGGTACAAAATGAGGGGTATATTGGTAAATGGTGGGAATAAAATTTTCCAACCAAAAGTGGATAAAAAAAAATAGTGTTGGACAAATAAAAAATTTGTCAGGGGTATATCGGTCCAAAAATATATAGTGGGGGTATATTGGTAAACAGTGGGGTATATTGGTAAATGGTGTGGCACAAAATATAGAGTGGTGGTATGTCGGTCCAAAAATATAGAGTGGGGGTATATTGGTAAACATTGGGGTACAAAATGAGGGGTATATTGGTAAATGGTGGTGAAAAAAAATTTTTCACACCAAAATGACGTTAGTGTATTATATAGTAGGATCTTAAACTCTTATGCGGCTTGGCATAGAGTTACAAATCAATTGTGATTTTGCCGCCGGAAATTCAATTCCATTCCATGCCTTACGTCATTTTACTTCCTCTTTTTGAACCACAAAACTCTCAAAAAAACTACCACCAATCGTTTGCTAAAACTTTATGAGTTACTTTGACACATTATTTTACTTGCATGCTTCCCACATGAAAATTGAATTAAATCATAGCCAACCAATTCTTCAAACTTGAATCGACCAAGACACACACACCCTCTTTCACAAATACAATTTTAATGAGGAAGCCAATTTTTGGCCAATTGGCTTTTTCACTTTGGTTTTTTTTGTTTCCTTTTTTTTTTACTTTTTTTGGTACCATCTCATTAGTGTGCAATTTTCATCGGCTTTATCGATGACTAATGTACACCGGGGAAGTTAGCTGGCCACGAGTATCAGGTTTTGTTGGCGTGTGTGGTTATATCCTCCCAACAGAGTTTTACTGATGACTAATCTACCTTATTTTTTATATTTTTATATTTTAAAGTGAGATGCTAAATAGTGTGTTTTAGTGTAGACAAAATTATTTTGTAGCCACATAGAGTTACAAATCAATTGTGATTTTGCAGCCGGAAATTTATTGGCCTGTCGCATTTTTTTTGGTTCTATTGTTGTTTGCTTTATCCTTTTAATTGTAAAGTTACGTTACGTGTATTTGTTGCCATAATATTTTTACTTCATCAAGTATGCTGCTAACGTAATATTCAATTATTCATTCCGAAAATCCACAGCCAATGAATAATGACATTATAGGTAATTGTGTTGTGAAATGTTAAAAAACTATGACCAACCATTCTTCTTTTATTTTTTTAACATGTTATTGGTACACATTTTCTATTTGCCTTTGTCGATGACTAAATCTACGCTAGGGAGTCTGGCTGATCACGAGTATCTGACTTTATCGGTCTGTGTGATACTCCTCTGTCAATAGATTTTTTACCGCATCCAAAGTTCTTCTTTTATAGTTGAAGGTTTTCTAATTTTTTTATTTTTTTATGTTTTAAGGGGTACTTTACAATCTCAAAAAACTATTTAATTTCATGACAAAACACATAAAGTGCGTTGCTAAACCTTGTGATTTGGTGTATTTGATGGGGAAAAATCATTATGTAACTAAATGCGTAAAATGAAATGCTAAATAGTGTGTTTTGGTGTACTTGATGGGGACAAAATTATTTTGTCGCAAAATGCGTAACATTAAATTTTATGCGGTGTATTTTGAGTACTTTAGAATTTAAAATTTTTTTAAGTATTCAAATACTAGAAGTTTCTTCATAAATAACCAGTTCGGTAAAAAATAATAAGTTTGTGACAAAATACGTAAAGTGCGATGTTGATAGTGTATTTTGGGGAACTTAAGGGTGCATGAAAAAATTTAGAAGTTCAAATACGTGAAGTTCGTTCCTCAATAATATGTTTGATGGAAAAAATTCATGACAAAATACATAAATTGTGATTCTAGACAGTGTGTTTTGGAGTACTTTTGAATCTAAAAAACAATTACATGTTCAAATTGGTATTTTCTTCTTTATTTAGATAATTTCGCATCAACAAGTATTAGAAGCATACTTAAATTTGTGTTTAGTTTTAAATCAAACTGTGCATGATACCTACATACGTGTTTCACTTTCTAATTATGTTGTATTATTTTCTCTTTAATTATGGGTTAAGTTTTTATATTTACATTCTTTTGGCATAAACCGAGTATCGATGCATGCGCAACTCTAGAGACTAATCCTCAAACCAGGTAGGATCTGTGTATTATGTATTAAGTTTTTATAGTTACATTTGACGAATATAGATAACATTATTTTAGGTTGTTGCTTATGTTACAACTTTAAGCTGTTTGTGTTATGACTTGATCTAATATGTGTGACTTTTGTCTTTAACTATGATGTCTTTCTAATACTTAAAGTTTATTTGATGTTGTTATTTATTTCTGTTTTGTTTAAAAGTAATTCATTTAATCAATAGTCGGACAACCCGTCTATCGGACGGGAGGTGAGGCTAGTTTGTATTTGGTTGTGAGTGACAATATCCTTCCTAACGTAGTATTCACAAGCAATGACAATGTCATTTAGTTGTTTGAGACACTATAAAAGAAATTACAACCGAACCAATCGGAGTGGTTGATTCGGTTGAACCATGACTCGACACCTTACATGATTCGGTTATTTCAACGGTTAAAAACGATTTTATCCGATTTTTAGCGGTTTATAACGGTTGAACCATGACCCAAATGTCTCGTCGGTTCAATGTCCGGTTCGGTTTTCAAAACATTGTTTACAAATAACATTAATAAAGTTTTTGAAAATTATTTTTGCACAGTAAATTTCAACACTTTAATTTTTTTTTTGACTAAACACTTACAACTTAATAATGTGGACAAAATAAGTGATTATTTTGAGAAAATACCTATTTTTCAACAAAACATTTGTAGTCTCTAGACTTATTTATAAGAAGAAAAAAACTTCTCCACCAAAAAAAAACTAATGCAAATTAAGGAAGTTAAATGTTCATTTAATTTGGTCAAAAAAAATGTTATGTTCATTTAACACTCTTGATTTCATGAAAACAATCAACATATATTACTTTTTTTTGTTGAGACCAGGGTATCCACCGCCGAATCCCCTCGCTGGATTGGAGACACCTCGAAAGGTAGAACAGTTGACCCAGAGATTTAAAGTTGCTCCATATATTACTACTGTGTAGTTAACTATTTTTTTTAGAATGTGCAATGTTAGTTGATATGATTGTAATCTAGTTGACTATGCTTAGTTTGGGCTTTGACTTGTATTAGTAAGCTAGTATAAATACCTCAGTTGTAATAAACTCTACATAGTGCATAATAAAGATTTTTCAAATAACAGTTTGTTATAACTGTTTCCCTCTCTCTCGTTGAACTGTGTGTGTGTGTGTGAATCGCCATTGATACAAGCTCCAACATATGGTATTCAGAGCATCGTTGAAGCTCGACGATGGCGAATTGAGAGCAAGTGAGGTGAGTGAAACCTACATTTGCGAGTGAATTGGTGAGCGAGTGAGAAACCCTATCACCTAGCCTAAACACGAGCGAAGGTGAGAAATTGCAATGGCAAATATGAACGGACACTTTCCGGTGAATTTTCCGATACTTGACGGCAGAAATTACGATCCATGGAGTATGAAGATGAGAGCGATTCTCGGTTCTCAAGATGTGTGGGATTTGGTGGTAAACGGACTTGATCCGTTGCCGGAGAATCCAACCGCTGCACAACAAACGGCGTATAGAGACGCGAAGAAGAAAGACTGTAAAGGACTGTGTATCCTTCACCAGTGCGTGAATCCAGGAATTTTTGAGAAGATTGCGAGGTGCGAGTCGAGCAAAGCCGCTTGGGACATTCTAGCGAGTTCCTATGCCGGCGATCAGAAATTGAAGAAGGTGAGGCTCCAAACCCTAAGAAGACAATACGAATTGATAGGAATGGAGGAGAACGAGACGATTGCTGCGTATTTCACCAGAATTCAAGCGATGACGAACCAGATGCAAGCATGTGGTGAAACACTAACTGATGATTCAATTGTTGAAAAGATCCTGCGATCTGTCAATTCGCAATTTGAGCACATTACAGTGGCGATTGAACAATCAAAGGACTTGTCAACTGTGAAATTGGAGGAATTACAAGGCTCTCTCGAAGCGCATGAGCAACGAATGAATGAAAGGAAGGCTGTGAAGGCAGGTGTGGAGCAAGCGTTGACTGCACAAACTATCAACACCAGAGGTGGAAATCAACGAGGGTGTGGCAGAGGAAGAAATGGCTACAGAGGTGGAAGAGGTAGAGGTAACAATTTTAACTCAAATTCTGGTAGAGGAAACACTAGTAATAGCAACAGTAATGATAGCCAAAAGAACAATAGTTATGAAAACAATAGAGGTAGAGGAGGTAGAGGTAGAGGTGCTAGAGGAAGAGGTGGTAGAAAATTTGATAAAAGTAGTATTCAATGTTATAATTGTGACAAGTATGGTCACTTTGCTGATGAGTGTTGGAGTAACACTAATAATGATGAAGTAAAATTGGCTGAGGAGGAAGAAGAGAAAGAGGAAGTGTTACTAATGGCTGTTGAGGAGGAAATAGGTGAAATAGATGAGAGAGTTGATGAGGAAACTCTGTTAATGCTTACTGTGAAGGATGAAGGTGAACACAGCAATAGAGATGAATGGTTTTTAGACACTGGTTGTTCAACACATATATCAGGAAGAAAGGATTGGTTTGTTGAAATGGATTTTACTGTGAGGAGCAGAGTGAGATTTGCAGATGGCAGAACAATGAAAGTGGAAGGTGTAGGGAAGGTGAGAATTAAGAAGAAAGATGGGACTGTATGCTTCATATCTGGTGTGCTATATGTGCCAGGTATGAAGAGTAATTTGTTGAGTATTGGCCAGTTATTAGAAAAGAAATATAGAATGGTGATGGAGGATAATGAAATGAAAGTGTATGATAGTGAAGGAAGGTTGCTGATTAGGGTAGGACTGTCAAAGAACAGGACATTCAAGGTTGAACTAGATGTAGTGGTTCAACAATGTTTGGCTGCTACAATCCACAAGGATGAATGGTTGTGGCACTTCAGGTATGCACATCTGAATTTTGGTGATCTGAACAGGTTGGAGAGTAAAGAAATGGTGAAAGGTCTTCCTCAGATACGTGTACCTAAGGATGTGTGTGCAGAATGTATGGAAAGTAAAATGCCAAGAGCTTCTTTCAGTCAAAGTGTGCCTGGTAGGTCCAAGAGTAAGCTGCAAGTGGTCTCCTCGGATGTGTGTGGTCCAATACAGGAAGAAACACCTGGAGGTAACAAATACTTTGTTACATTTATAGATGAATTCACTAGGAAACTTTGGATTTACTTGATTAGGAGGAAGAGTGATGTGTTGAGTGTATTCAAGAAATTCAAAGTACTAGTGGAGAAACAGTGTGGACAGAATATAGAGGTATTGAGAACTGATGGTGGAGGAGAGTATGTGTCTACGGAGTTCAATGATTTCTGTGAAAGTGAAGGGATTACACATGAAGTTACACCTCCATATACACCCCAGCATAATGGGATTGCAGAGAGGAAGAATAGAACCTTACAAAACATGGTGAGGTATATTTCAAGAGTAAGAAACTTCCAAAGTATTTGTGGGGAGAAGCGATAAATATCTTGCAACATATATTACGAATCGTTGTCCTACAAAGAGATTAGAGCATGTGACACCTGAAGAGGCCTGGACAGGAATTAAGCCTAGTGTGGCTCACTTGAGAGTATTCGGGTCTGTATGCTATAGACATATACCAGACCAGTTGAGAACTAAATTAGATGATAAAGGTGAGGCAATGATTCTACTTGGATACCATACAACTGGTGGATATAAACTGTTAAATCCAGTAAATAACAAGGTGGTGATTAGTAGAGATGTAATGTTTGATGAGCAAAAGGAATGGGATTGGTCTAGCAATGCTGAAGTCAGTACTGCAGACACAATTGGACAAAGTCACATTGAATTGACTAATGATGATAACTTAGAACAACATCAAGAGAATGATGAAGAAGAAGCTGGCAGAGTTGAGATGCCAGGAAGACCAGCTAGACAGAGACAATTACCATCAAGACTGAATGATTATGAGGTGATGACAGATGGAGAAGTAAATGATGAAGGGGATATAGTGCATTTTGCACTACTAGCATAAACAGAACCAGTGAATTTTGATGAAGCTATGAAGAATCCTAAATGGCTAAGTGCTATGAAGGAAGAAATAGCTTCAATAGAAAAAAAAAAAAAAAACATGGCAGCTGAGCACACTTCCTAAAGATAAAAGGACAATTGGTGTGAAGTGGGTGTATAAAGTAAAGGCGAACCCAAAAGGTGAGGTAGTGAAGCATAAAGCAAGGCTGGTGGCAAGGGGATTCCTACAAAAACAAGGTGTTGACTATGAGGAGGTCTTTGCACCAGTAGCAAGAATTGAGACAGTGAGATTGGTGGTTGCACATGCTGTGATGAGGGGCTGGAACTTACATCAAATGGATGTTAAGTCAGCTTTCCTCAATGGAGAGCTAGAAGAAGAAGTATACATTGATCAACCACAAGGTTTTGTGAGAAAAGGGAGTGAAGATAAAGTGTTAAGATTGAGAAAAGCTTTGTATGGATTGAAGCAAGCTCCACAAGCTTGGAACAAAAAAATAGATCAAACATTGGCTAATTAATATGAAATTTGTGAAGTGTGTTTCAGAACATGGAGTGTATGTGAAACAAGGGGGTGATGATATAGTGATTGTGTGTCTCTATGTAGACGACCTGTTAGTAACAGGCAACAGTGACAGAATGGTGACTGAGTTTAAGGAAAATATGATGAAGAACTTTGATATGAGTGATCTTGGGGAGGTCTCATACTTCCTAGGCATTGAGTTCAAGAAGGTTAAGGGTGGAGTTGTGCTTAGCCAACAGAAATACACGAACACTACAAGAAAAATGGGTTTTTTTGGCGGATTTTTCCGCCAAAAACACCAAATCCGCAAAAATGTGTGTTTTTTGGCGATTTTTTCCGATAAAAAGGTGGTGGCAACGTATTTCGGTGGAATTTCATGTACTTTCCGCGGATTTTAAGTCATTTCCGTGGATTTTTGCGGGGAATTTTGTGGATTTCCCGATTTCTTTCGCGGATTTTTCCGCAAAAAAATTTTTTTATTTTTTTAAAAATCCGCCGCAAATACATTAAAATCCGCTAAAAATTTTTTTTTTTTTTTTTTTTTAAAAATCCATATAAATACATTAAAATCCGCCAAAATTTTTTTTTTTTTTTTTTTTCAAAAAAATCCGCCGCAAATAACCTAATTTCCGACGAAAAATACTTTTTTAAAAAAAAATTTAAAAACATTTTAAAAATTTTTTATAAACGTTTTTTAAAATTAAATAAATTTTAAAAAAAATATAAATAACATATTTAAATTAAAAAACTCAAATAGTAATAAAATGTTTTTAAAAAATAAATAAATTTAAATTAAAAATATAAATAGTAACAAAGAAACAAAAATCACCAAACTCAAACAAATCTTAAACAAACAACACCACAATTAGTAACAAAGTATAAGTTAAAACAAAATATAACTTAAAACAAAGTCTAAATTAAAACATACCTTCAAAACAAATTTGAGAGAAGTGTTGAGAAATAGTAAAGATTTAATGTGAGGATTGTTAAGAGAGTGAAATGGTGAGAGAGTGAAGTGTTGAGAGAGTGAAATGTTGAGAGAATGAAGTGTTGAGAGAGTGAAATGTTGAGAGAGTGTTGAAAGTGAATTGTTGAAATCAGATTTATTAAGGGAGGATGAAGAGAGTCGTTGGAATCGAGGTCATTTTCGGCGGATTCCTTGGCTTTTTCGGCGGAATCAAGATTGCTTTGACCGAGGTAGTCATTTTCGGCGGATTCCGAGGTCATTTTCGGCGGAATTAAGATTGTTTTGACCGAGGTTATTTTCGGCGGATTTTGTTGGTTTTTCGGCAGATTTTTAAAAAAAAAATAAATAAAAAATTTTGGCGGATTTTAATGTATTTGCGGCGGATTTTAAAAAAAATAATAATTTTTTTTTTTTAAAAATCCGCCGCAAAGACATAAAAATCCGCCAAAAATTTTTTATTTTTTATTTTTTCTGAAATCCGCCACAAATACCCTAATTTCCTCCAAATTTTTTTTTTTTTTAAAAAATCCGCCGCAAACGTCAAAAATCCCCCACAAATGTCAAAAATCCGCCAAAACTTTTCTGGTGGATTAAATCCCCCACAAATGTCAAAAATCCGCCGGAAAGTTTGTGGGGGATTAAAATCCGCCAGAAAGTTTTGCCTTGGATTTTCAGTTTTTCTTGTAGTGGAAGGATATTCTCTGCAGATTCAATATGCAGAATTGCAACTCTGCAGAAACACCTGCAGAAGCTGGATTGAGTCTCATTAGAGACATTGATGAAGAAGAAGTGGATAGCACTGAGTTTAGACAAATTGTGGGGGCACTGAGATACCTTTGCAACACCAGACCAGATATAGCATTCTGTGTTGGTGTTATTAGCAGAGTTATGGACAGGCCGAAATCATCACATCTCATGTCAGCAAAGAGGATCATGAGATACTTGAAAGGGACCAGCAGTTATGGTGTTCTGTTCCCAATAGAGAATTGTGAAAAACTAACTGAATTGCATGGATACACCGATGCAGACTGGTGTGGTGACAAGAATGACAGGAAAAGCACTACTGGTTTTGTGTTCTTTACTGGTACAGCACCTGTGTCATGGTGTTCTAAGAAGGAAAATGTAGTAGCACTCTCTTCTTGCGAAGCAGAGTATATTGCAGCAGCTATGGGAGCTTGCCAAGCTGTTTGGTTGAACACTTTGATGCTAGAACTGAATATGAAGAAGAAATCTGCCATAGAGCTGTTTGTTGATAACAAATCAACAATAAATCTTGCTAAATTCCCAGTAGCACATGGCAGATGCAAGCATATTGAAACTCGTTATCATTTCCTTAGAGATCAAGTCACCAAGGGAATCTTGAAACTAAGCTACTGCAGAAGTGAAGATCAATGTGCTGATATCTTCACCAAATCTCTCAAGAAAGATAGTTTCAAGAAATTCAGAAATTGTTTGAACTTGATTGATTGTAATAAACTAGATTAAGGGGGTGTGTTAGTTGATATGATTGTAATCTAGTTGACTATGCTTAGTTTGGGCTTTGACTTGTATTAGTAAGCTAGTATAAATACCTCAGTTGTAATAAACTCTACATAGTGCATAATAAAGATTTTTCAAATAACAGTTTGTTATATCTGTTTCCCTCTCTCTCGTTGAACTGTGTGTGTGTGTGAATCGCCATTGATACAAGCTCCAACATGCAAGACTTTCAATATTAAAAATACAATTAAAAGTTCTTTTTACCAAAAACAGAACTTTTTTTTAGAAAATATAATTAAATACATATTTTTCTAAAAATGACAAATGTGGATAGTTTGTTATGGAGTTTGGGGGGGGGGGGGGGGGGTGTGTTTCGTCAACGTTTTCAAACTTTAAAAATAAATTAAGTCAAACAGATTGTTAGCAATGCACATTAATTGCCAAAGGGTGTAGAGGTAGAAGAATCAAGGAACTAAAGATGAAGTAGTAGTTGGCAATGTTGCTTGTGATCATAACAAAGGTGTGATTCTAACCTAAAAGTTTTTTGTCTTTTTTTCAACGTGCTTGAATCAAGAGAATTGTGCACTAATTAACAGAGCTAGGTAGGTTCTGCAGAACATAACCCTCTGGCAAATGTGGGCAACTGGTCATGACCAGTGTGTCTCTAAACTCCTGTACTCTGTACTCGTTACTCAGGTTAGGTTTAATTTAGTCACAAGACCCTAATGTTGGTCTACATCAATCTATACCAGACTAGACATTACGGCTTTAACAATTGTGTAATTGGTATCCACCCTTCCATTCCATGTCTGAGATTTTTCATTTAAAGGATCGAAAATAAATGTAAATAGTAGTATTTTCTTTTGCTGTGGTACAGATCTTTGGAGTTGATATTTAATTTGGTTTGTCCCCCCCATTACTTATTAATAGTGTTTTTGGTACAATGGCAAGCAGAGATCAATTGCACATACAACTAATTAAGTGCCTCTTTATGGCTTTTTTTTACACCCCCTCGTTATCACTCCCACCCCCATAAATACTGTTTCGGACAAAAATGTCTCCAGAAATAGTGAAAATTTCGGAATTACCTTAGAGAAGAGGTAAATCCTGTAGCGATAAATGATCCGGGTGACTTCTTGCTCGTCACCCTCCAGCTGCACCTTCGTTGTTATTTTTTCTTTCAGAGCTTCAAAGGTGATGTCGTCGTTAAGCTTGCATAAAATGGGGTTTGGACTCTCGAAATGGACACCATTTTCTCTGTTTTTGATTGTGCCCTGATGGTGAAGGGCAGTGAGTGCAGAATCACGAGAGTATTGTGTATTCAGAGTGTCCATGAGAGTGTTGTGTGTGAAAGAAGTGAAATGATATTTATAGGAAAAAATGAAACCTTAGAATGGATTTCCACCGTTGATGAAAGTGGTCGGCAAAATCTGGACCGTTTAAAGTGTCATCAAAATCTAGATCGTTCAAAAGTGGTCGGCAATATCTAGACCGTTAATTAGTAATCCAATAAAAAAATGTTTTATTACTTTAAAAAAATGATTTTTTAACTACGTTCTGGTCAGTCCAACACAAGTAATGGTTCGCGTGAATCGGTGTGTCATAGGTCACGCATCTCGGTCATACTACCTCTCTTTCCTTAGGATCATCATTGCGGGTTCTATACAACTGACTAATATTGCTCAAGTTGTTCTTAAATCTGACATTCAATGCTTCAAGACTTTTGGATGCTTTCACTCCCAAAGACAGATGTTCCCCAACAACTGACCGCTCCTCCTTGGTAAACTTACCAAATATAGCTGCTCCAAACAAAGTCTTATGAGGCTCATGATTGTGAATCCCATACACCACTCTCACCTTCCAATCAGAACTAGGAGGTAACATTGGTTTAGCTTTCAATTGAAACCTACAACCACATCTTTTTGATTTGTGTCTACTAGCAGAACACCCAACATCTACTCGACTGTATGTGCCCCGTCTCTCACAGCCATAAACAACCTTGTTCTTTTTCCCTTTCCCATTCTCCGTCGTCTCGGTTCGAACAATAACCACAATGATTTCGTTCGCTTTCCCGGTATCTCTAGCCCAACGTGTCATTGCATCTCGAGTGGGAAATATCTCAAATGTCGTAAAGGCAGCGGTTAAATCCATAATAACCATCTATTTAAAAAATATATAAATGTTATATAAAAAAAAATTCCGGAAAAACCTTTTTTAGAGGTATTTCCGGTTCACATATTGTGAACCGAATTACCTCTGAAAAAGGTATTTCGAAAAAATTATATTTAAAAAACAAAATTTTGAATTACCTTTTCGGGGATAATTAGGTGCTCAAAAATCGTGAGGAAATACCAACTTTCTCGCGCTAAAACGGAAAATTCACCTCCGAAATACCTTTTTTATGGTAAATCCGAAAAATCCTATAAGTGTGGTGGGTGCAGTCCGTTTTTATAAAAATGACAGGGGGCATTTTGGGGTTTTTCCTATTTATGGGGTGGGAGTGATAATGAGGGGGTGGGAAAAAAGCCCTCTTTATTTCAACTTTCCCTAACCGTGAGTGTGCCCAAAACTGAGTTTTATAGAATGAGGTATTGGCTTGCATTGAAAAGAAAAAAATAGTACTATTTTTACCGATGAAAATAATTACTTACTTTGGGGAGTGTAATTTTGCAATGGAGTATGTTTTCTCCATTTGTGGTATGGAGTATGGACGGATTTCTCCATGGTGGCAATCATGGCCGCTACCCCAACCAAACTTCTAGCATTATATTTCGTCTATAACAAAATAAAAATAAATTTTAGGTTTCTAAATTGTAATAAAATATAACAAAAGTTGACTTTTTTATCGTACATAATGATAATATATCAAAAATGTTATTTTAAAAGCAAAAGAAATGGATATGTAACCTCTTGTTAAAACATTTTGATAAATATCAATCTCTAAAAATACCACAACAAGCAGTTAGACCGGACAACCTTTGACAATACCATCTGTACTGCACTTTATCATGTAAGGAGCAGGGGAAATCCAAATAACCTCTTTGATGTTTGAAGAATTTATGTAGTTACCAGAGACATTGAAGACCTTTAAAATCATAAACTTAGGAAAAGACGAAGACTCTATAGATTTAGAGACATTTCATGCTAAAGTTACATTGGAAATAATTAAGTTGACAGTCGGTGTTGTAAGAGGATCACATGATTATCAAACCTAGCATGATTCGTGCAGTACCAAATTGTCCAAAAAGTGTTAACAATCGCAGTAGAGAAAATATCATTCAATTGAGGGCTCCAACCATGAAAAGTCGAAGATAAAATGCTCTGAAAAGAAAAAGTATCAATATGGATACTCGGGATACCTTCAAGCCAATTCCAAATATACTTGGAAAAAGGGCAGATAGGGAAGAGGTGTTGAGAGGTCTCTATAGCACTACCACAAAAACTACAGATAGAAACAACACTACAAGAAAAATGGGTTTTTTTGAGGGAAATTAGTGTATTTGCGGCGGATTTAAAAAAAAAAATTTTTTTTTTTTAAAAATCCGCCGCAAACACATAAAAATCCGCCAATTTTTTTTTTTTTTGAAATCCGCCGCAAATACCCTAATTTCCCCCAAAAAAAAAAATTTTTTTAAAAAAATCTGCCGCAAACGTCAAAAATCCCCCACAAATGTCAAAAATCATTAAAACTTTTCTCGGTGGATTAAATCCCCACAAATGTCAAAAATCCGCCGGAAAGTTTGTGGGGGATTAAAATCCGCCAGAAAGTTTTGCCTTGGATTTTCAGTTTTTCTTGTAGTGAAACGGTGCAACCTCTAATCCAAAAATGATCAACAATTGGGATTTTATTATGAAGAGTCATCCAAAGAATAAAGGATTTTGAAGGCGAGATTAAATTCTTCTAAACTGTCTTGGTCCAAGGAACTACCTGTCTAGGAGGGTTGTGGAAGAGAAAGTAATTATTGAAAGGCAAGTCTTCCAAATTAGAACAATCTCACATCAGTTGATCCTCCACCGAAACAGCGAGAATGGCAATATCCTGAATTTCAAAATGAAGTTGAGGGAAATGATTAATGAGATCTGCAAGGATGGACCATCTACCGTTCACTATAAAATCAGTCAAAGTAGCTTTAAGGTTCCTATGCAAATTAGCAAGTATACCAATAATATCCATAATGAGCCTAGAGAGCCAAGAATTAGTTCAAAATTAAATTTATCCCAACACCATTCCCAAGCTTCCAAGTTGAATGCTCAAGAATCACAAAAATACAAGATTTATAACCGCCTTATTAATTACTTTGATAGACCTCAGACCTAAACCACCTTCTTGAATCAGTTTGCACACGTTGCTCCAAACAACAGTAATAATTTTCCTCGTATTAATGTCCCTTGTATATAAAAAATTTCATTAGTTTAATGTTGAACATGAAAACTTAGAGACTTTTCTAAGTAATTAAATTAAATGAGATGACTGATATCCAAGAACACTTGAATAAGATGATTTGTGCCTCTTCTAGCTTAATGAGTGTGCAAATAGTTAAATTTGCTTATATTTTCATAGGTGTATATTTCATGGTTAGTGGCATGCAAATAAATACTCGCTGTTTGTAAATCTTATTTAAAGCTTTAAGTTTATTATCTAAGTTAGTGTTCATCTCATTTATTTTTTTCGTATAAATTGGATATCCTCTACACGCAACCCGAGAGACTAATTCCTCGAAATTTTGGGTATGACCACAATGGCGCCAAAGTTCTTCCTCAAGAGATTTAGCATCTTGTTGGATTTTCAATGATGGATTCGAACACAATGGCGTATAAATTGTTGTTGTTGGTTAGGACAACAACAATGGAGCTTGCACACGAATCTGTTTGTTGAGGCCACGAACAGAGACAGTTTGAGAGTGGTGGAGGCTAAGTATCTATCACTCACTGGGTTTGGACTTTGGCTAAGTGTTTAGTTTCCTAGATCTGGACCTAGAACCTTGGTTAGGACAACAAAAATGGAGCCTTGCACACAAAATTGTAAGAGGCCATGAACAGAGATAGTTTGAGAGTGGTGGAGGCTAAGTATTTGTCACTAATTGGGTTTGGACTTTAATTGGCTAAGTATTTAGTCTCCTGAATTCGAATCTAGTACCTTGGTTAGGGCAACAAAAATGGAGCAAGCACACGAAATTGTCTGTTGAGGCCATGAACAGGGATAGTTTTAGAGTGGTGGAGGCTAAGTATTCGTCACTAACTTTGTAGGAACTAAACCAACACTATTGACTCAATGGCATTAGCTAGTTTGGGGCACGAAAGGTCGACTCAGTACTCTTAGACTTGATTCTCGCAGTGAACAAACTCAGTATTGGATAGTACAATATTTGCTCATAAAAAACACGAATAATAAAAGGAGTTAGAGCCAAAAGTGATGTTGCCTCTCCACCATACACGTTGGGCGTGGGGGGATTGAGGACATTGGGGCATGAAGGCCAAAACTGATGTCGGCTCAAACGGTAGGGTGCTTCAGTGATGTCGTATGATGAAGAGGCAACAAGAATGACTTCTTGCTCAATGGGATAGCATCTTGACAAAACATGAATAGCTAAGGTAAGCTAGTACAATTTGTAATAGACTTCCTATTGCACCGGTTATTAGTTATCACCGCGCGCGAGTACTAACAGTCACATTCACAGATTCCAAAACAAGAAGATTAAATTCAAGATATATATATTATAAGAATAAACTCACGGCACCAAACATCCTTCTTCAATGATTTACCGATTATGTGCTTATTTTGCTACCTACAACTTCTATCTTGACTAGTAATTAGTACTATTTTCCAACTTCTATCTTGACTATGCTAGCTGCTTAACACTCTGGAAATGGATTCCAAACACAAGCATGAAAAGGGATCTAGTAGCCTATGAATATGTAGCAGCTTTAGAGCCATAATTAGCTTTAAAATCCAAGATCCGAAAGCGCTCTCTCTCTCTCTCTTTCTGTTGACGGTTGGTTAGGAATTAAACTTCTAGGATCTAATTAGTTTTTTTTAGATAAGCAATGCTTTCATTGAAGGGAGCATAAGGAGTGCCCAACCCTTACAATAAAAAACTTAAGGGAAGGGGGAGGGTCTCCTCAAAACCTCACTGAGCCAGAACCCATTGGGAAAAAGACTCAAGCGAGGAAAAAGAGTACCCCGTGCAATAAGCACACCAGTGACTAACTCACTGTTTCTCTCCCTTCTAAATAACACATAAACACCAAGCGTACATTACAATTATTACAACGTATTCAAACATCCCATTGGGCAGCTATACCAGTCTGACCAATTCACCCTGCAGTTCCTGCCCCTCCTTGCCTTGAACCAGCTCCACGCCACATCCTTAATTCTTGCTATTATACCAGTCACAGAGATCACCTCCCCTTTGAAGATAACTTTGTTCCGTGCTAACCAAACAGTCCAAATAACCGTCATCCAAATAAGATGTCTGACCTTGCTGCGTTTTTTCCCTTTCACAAATTTTCCAAACTCCATAAAATGGTTGACAATATTTTCCACATCACCCACCACAACCCCCATCCAAGCATAAACTCTTTCCCAAATTAATTTAACAACCCAACATGACGTAAATAAATGTTCTGTACTCTATTCGGTCCAAAATATAAAAGAAAAAATTGAGTTTTGGTGGTCCACAATATAAACAGTAAACATAATTTTTGAGGTGTATTAAATGATCAATCCCAAATTTGCCCTTATTTAAGTGGTGTAGTTAATAATGTTATCAGGAATGGAGGGAGTAATAGTTAATTTCAATGTCATTTGTTGCTATGTGATATGTCCGGTTTTTTCTCTTATATTGATTGGGGTTTCTTTTGGGGTGCACGCTACTTGGTGTCCTCATCTTTGTTATATTGTCTTGGGTTAAAGTTTACCTATTATTGTATTTTTTTTCTATTAAATTAAGTGACCGCATCGCAGGTTGTGCGCTTGGAGACCGAACGGAAAAATATTCGGCGCCTTTAATATTAGGTGTCCTTGATACCTTTAGAGTATGTTTGGGTAGGGTAATTTTTTCGGGGAATTGAAATATTTTGGTTCAAAAATTTTGAATTAAAATATTTGAATACCCCCCAAAAATTACATTACCTCTTAAAAATGTTCCATCCAAACATAAGGTTAAATTTATTTTGGAAGAAAACAATGAGAGAGAAAATTGTATAAGACGAGAGAGAAAATATTTGAGGAGAGATATAGACACAAAAGGTTAAAGGTATGAGTGCATTTCCCACCATAAAGACACTCAGTCGTTTATGGTGGCATGATGTCCTCTGTTAACACCTCTCTGAGACCTTTTTTGGTAAAGATGTATTGATGGAATTGGTAGTTGGCTAAGACTAAGTCAAGTCATTGCCTCTTCTATGAGTGGTGTGTGGATCCGTTGGATTGTATTTGTAGGGGTTAGGAGTAATTTTGGTGGATATACTACACTATGTAGGTTTAACCTAATTATTTGCTTTGGATATTGGATCTTTGGTTTTTCTCAGTAGTGCTTTTTGGTTTTCTTTGTAGTCTTAGAATGTGATTTAGGCCTAACTCAACCCCACAAAATCGACTTGTAGATCGTGAGGGATGCCTCCCACTTATAAGCTCTTTTGAGACCATATCTCTAGTCAATGTGAGACTTGGGTTTTTCCCAATACACCCACTCATGCCCAACACTATTGGGCTTGATGCGTGGATAATAATGATGGGTGGCCCGGAGGATCTAGGATAAGCTCTGATACCATCTTAGAATGTGATTTAGGCTTAACTCAACCCCACAAAACGGCTTGTAGAGTGAAGGATGCCTCACACTTATAAGCTCTTTTGAGACCATATCTCTAGTCAATGTGGGACTTGGATTTTTCCCAATATGTAGCATGTCTTGACTTGTCAGGTGTCTCTGTATACAAGTTTTTGTGTTTCTTAAAACACATATTATATATTATATATATTTTTGCTGTAAAAAAAACCCAATCCCCCTCTCCGAGATCAAATGTAGAGAATTCAGATCCCACACCTAGAGTAATATGGTTAATTTATATTTAGGCCTTTTGTTTTCGTACCCCCCTCATTCCTTCCCACACCCCCATAATCCAAAAAATTCCAATAATACCCCTGCCTTTTTAAAAAAAAAAAATTCAAATTTTTCGGAATTACCTCAAAATAAGGTAATTTAGGTTCAAAAATAATTGATAATTTGGAATTACCTTTAAAAGCAGTATTTCCGGTTCATAAACATAAAAATTTTTGGAATTACCTCTAAAAAGGTAATTCAAATTTTTAATTTTTTATTAATTTTTTTAAACTTTGTATATTGAATTAATATTTAAACGCGTTATATTTTGGAACTATGATACTGAACGGTTTACGATTTAAATAACAATACGTCAAAATATATAAATGAGCAACATAAAAAATAATATAATGTACAAATACAACTACTATGGGTCCAAAATGTTTAACAATGTTTAACTATGGGTCCGAAATTTGTAATTTTTTTTTTTTAAAAAAAGTTTGTATTTTGGTCTTAAGATTTAAACGCGTTTTATTGGAAATATGATACGAACGATTTACGATTTAATAACAATACGTCAAAATATATAAAATGACCAACATAAAATAGGAGTACAAATACAACTATGGGTCCAAAATGTCTAAAAATGATGAAAATAAGCACGTGAAGTAGGTGAATGGGCGACATCTAGAGGCATCCCGGGCCAATCCGGGACGCAGCTTGATGCGTATATATACGATTTGTTTTAATTTTTATTACTAAAAGGCTACTAAAAATAGTCAAAACTACTCTAAAAAAATATAAAAACACCACTAAAAATCTACCAAAACCAAAATAAGGCTATACAAATTTTTTAAGATTTTTGGAGACTATGAAAAATTAAAAAAATCGTAAAAATAGTAAACGATGGAATTTGGGATTTTGAGGTTGTTGTCCCGTAAGAAGTCCCTTTTAAGGAGTCTTGATTCTTGATTTATTTCGCTTCTAATGGTTTGTGGTTTCATTACGATCCGAGTATGTTGTCCAGAAAACCGATTTTTAGCCTAAATTATTCGTTCGAAAAAAAAATTAAATTTTGAATTACCTCGTAAATAGGTAATTAGGTTCACAATTTGTGAACGGAATTACCTCATTTCGAGGTAATTCGAAATCTTTCTAATTACAGGTAAATCCGAAATTCCATTATTTTTTGAGGTAATTCCGAAATTTTAGAGGTAATTCCGAAATTTGTAATTTTTTTTTTTTTAACAAAACCATGTAATTTTTGTAAATTTTCAGGGGTATTTTTGTCCATTTGGGACATTATGGGGGTGTGGGAGGGAATGAGGGGGGTACCGAAAATAAAACCCTTATATTTATTCAAATATGCATGTACTAGCACTTACGTAAATATGAATGCATGATGTTTTATTCATAACACACATATACATATACAATATATCACAAGAGTAGATTGTGTTTTCAGTCATTTTTACATAGTTCACTACAACAGAAAAGACAATAGGTAGCGCTTTTTTTGTCCCTTTGGTAGCGATCATGAACGCTCCTAAGCCTTGCGCTCCTATTGCCAATCAGCCAAAGGTAGCGCTCCATGCATAAGCGCTACCAATGAACAGGAAAGAGTAGCGCTTTTTAGTATAAGCGCTCCTTATTTTGAGATGCGCTTAATTAGACCAAAGGGAGCGCCTGTTGTAGAAAACACTCCTTATTCCCAGATGCAAGAGTAGCGCTTTTGAGTACAAACGCTCCTTATTCCAAGAATACCATTAGTAGCACCTTTTAACCATAAGAAGTGGAAGAAGGCGAGATACTTGGTATGGATAGCGGTTTTGTGGGTATTATGGACGAATAGGAATAGAGTTATATTTAAGAGGGTGCCTAATGTTAGCAATATGATAAAGCAAGTTAAATATTTGGTTTGGTGTTGGTTCGTTCATAAAGTAGATCCTAAGGTTTCAATTAATTTTGAGAGTTGGTGTAATTGTCCTCTAAAAGAGCTATCATTTAGAGCTGATAGTATAGATTGAGTTTTGTAATTGGGTTGGTACCCCTTTACCATAATTAATGCATTTTTGACTTATAAAAAAAATAATATATCACAAGAGTTACTCAACCCATCTACATAAATAAATCTACATAACAAAAACCAGTCAAAAGACAAAAAAGAGGCTACAAAAACCACCACTAGGAACCAAAAACACAAGGAGTGAGGCCTACTAAGACTCTATTTGGCAATAAAATAGCGGATAACGGATAAACTAGTTTAAATTTAGTTTGTTTTGTGAATAAAAGATTGTGTTGGTGTATTGATCAACATGAAAATAATAAACGGGTTTTTCAAAACCTCCAAATGGGTAGATTAAGTAAATAAAAAACGAATCCAACTCATATGAAGTGAGAAATGAACTTTAGATTAAAAAGTAACTAATCTCAACGACTAATAAAAAATTAAGGGTTTGTAAAAAAAATGGTTGTAAGCTCTAACACATTTATGATTTTGTTAGGATGGGACTTCCCCTAAATATTGCAAAAAAAAGAGGTCAGAAAAGAGCTAAAGAAGGGACTAAGCCAAAACCCTTGAAAGAAACAGATTACCATTAGTTTTCTTACCAAGGTTACTTATTTTACAATCTAAAGTAAGTTGATCACTTTAGAGAATCCAAATCTATAAAAACCTTATATTATCAAATGAAACAAAGTTGTCAAAAAAATGAAACGAATTTGTCTCAGTTATCATGTTCAATATTTATATTCTTTCAGTGTTTGAAAAATTGGTAAGACTCCCTAATAGCGTTAACATTAAGATCATTAAGCATAGTATTGGAAGCAGGTTGGGTCACGAATATTATGCACATAAATACTAAATTAAAATCAACTAACACGATTCTTTGGTACTACACTTTACTAAATTTAGATACAATTTTTTTGACTTCTTTTATTTATTTATTTAAAAATTATTTTGGTTTTTTTTTCATAAAAATATTTAAATTTAATATTATGCATGAAATTTGTTTCCCGTGCATCGCACGGGTTGCATACTAGTAAATCTACATAACAAAAACCAGTCAAAAGACAAAAAAGAGGCTACAAAAACCACCACTAGGAACCAAAAACACAAGGAGTGAGGCCTACTAAGACTCTATTTGGCAATAAAATAGCGGATAACGGATAAACTAGCTTATAGTGGATCAGTTGATAGCGGATAAGCCAGCAGATTGAATTTAAAATGTTTGTTAAAGTTAGCGCGGTTGAACTAGCTTATAAACATAAAATGACATAAATATACATTTGCAGTTATTGCTTAGTAATAAGAGAGAAGATTCATTTAGGCTCTGTTTGGCGTGTCTCATCCGCTAGCGGATAGCGGATGAAAATAGCGGATGGAACTAGCGAGTGAAGAGTACACAATCATGTTTGGTAAGCACTAGCGTTTAGCATTTTTCGGGTAGCGTTTAGCGTTTTTGAAACGCTATTCAAGTAGCATTTCAAAAAACGTTAGCAGATAGCGTCTCACTTTTTTTGGCATTTTTACCCTTGTTATTGTTCTTAAATTTCTTCTCTATCCTTATTAAATAAGTGTAATCATGAATTAAATAATATATCTTTTTATGTCATTTTACATTTATCAGCTAGTTCAACCGCTAGTTTTACCAAACACATCATTTGCTATCAGCTAGCTCATCCGCTATCCGTTAGCTCATTCCCTATCCGCTAGTTTATCTGTTATCCGCTACTTTTTACCAAACAGAGCCTTAATGGAGAAGAAATAAAGAATTTAATTAAAATGATCAAGATAAAAATAGGATAAAAAAATCAAACGTTGTAAGCTATAAGTTCAAATGTTACTTCAAGTTGCATTTCGAAAAACACTATAAGCCAGTGAGAAAAATACTATAAACTAATCATGTCAAATACGTACAATGAGCTTATATTCTATAAACTAGCGGATTGACGTTGACACACAGAGCCTAAGCCTTAGAAATACAATTAATGAGATTAACAAACCATTCATAGAATAAGCATACAAGTGTGTTACCCTAGCTAGAAACCACTTCCAAAAAAACTTGAAGCGATCAACCATATTTCCCAATAAGGGCGAGCTATAAGAGAAAATACAATCATATTTTAGGACCTAAATGACCTAAAGAATTGTATTTTCTGATGGTGTCTACTTGTTCTTCTTGTTTAATTTAAAATTTTGCCCACAAATGCGGTTTTTTTTATAAGTCAAAAATTTATTAACGATAATATAATGGATACTCCAACTCGTACAAATACAATGGTAGGGCCAATCTAAGTATATTCATTTAACAAAAGACAATTTTTTGCTAGATATTATAATATCTAAACAACAATTAAGTGTCTGAGTACCATTTCCCTTTCAGCATGTAATTTAATTGTAACTTGTAAGCCTATAGAAAGCTTAGAACTTCACCCATTAAGAACACATTTAATAATGTTGCATATAGAAGCCATTGGACCCATGCCATTCACAAATGAATGATGACACTATGGTCTCTTTTTGGGATGAGGAAATCCCATAGATAGAGACGGTTCTGATCGAATCTCCTTCAGATGGATGCAAATGGATGAAGTGAAAGGAGTTGACAACCATCAATTTCACCAAAACAATTTGAAATGTAAAAGATTCTAAATATAATAGCAAGAGATGAATTAGCTATAAGATACATATTAATATTATAAGTGACAAAAGAAATAGAAAAATAGTAAAGGACAAAGGTGGTAGTAAGGAGGAAGAGGAAAGTCTGCTGGCTGAGATGTTTTTTACTGACTTAAATGCGTATCAGAACTGTGTTAGGGCAGCGAGATGGAGTTGTCAAATCACCAAAAGCAAAACTTGTTTATACAAGTATAATAATATCTCTTTTTTTAATAAATATTAATCATAATACAATTACTATTATGGAGTTTCTTCTTTTCTCTAGTTACACTGACTGTTGCTTCAATGAGATGAGAATTGAGAGAGAGAGAGGAGCCCTAAGGAAACGGAAAAAAGCATTAGGGTTTGCTGCCACAAGACACTAGTGGGGCTTTCCATTCATCGGAAATTTAGGGAAAATTGATTTTAAAAAGGAAGTATACAGCAGAGGAGAGGACAAGAGCCTCTTTAACTATTGAAAACAACAGGTGAGTGTGTGAAAGCTATCACCCCATGCACACGTCCCTTTCTAGTTCCTCTCCCCCACATCTGCCGCCTCTCTCTCTCCCTCTCTTTCTCTCTCTTCCTTACTCACATATACATTGGAATACTAACCACAAATGTTTTCTAGCTACCTAGCTATATTAACTTGCCCATGTTCATCTACAAATTAATAACCCCTTTGTCTTGTTCATCTATACGTATAATATAATATATTATGATCATGTGATCGATGATGAACATGACATATACATATACATATCCACATGCATGGATGGGATGGGATGACATACATGTGAATGAATAGGCAATTTGGTTTCCTCCTCTCATAATAATATATATATATATATATATATATATATATATATATATATATATATATATATATATATATATATATATATATATCAGTTCTGTTTGTGTGTGTCTGTGCACCTCTCTTTCACGACTCATAATCAAAAAAGCATATCCAAGGTGTGGTGGTTAAGCTGTCTATCATCTATCAATCAATCAATTCAAAGCCATCATATATCAATCAAGAGACCAATCATCAAACCCCCAAAATATTAAAAGGAGACTTCCTAAAATGTCGTCCTCTTCTTCATCCACACTTTCACTGGACCACCTCCCTCCTTCCGAGCAACTTTGTTATGTCCACTGCACTATTTGTGACACCATCCTTGCTGTAATAATAATCAACATCATTACTTTTCCTCTTTTTATTTGCTCTTTCCACCTCTCTACTCTCTACTCTAGGGTTTCTCTCCCTTCCTCATTACTAAATTATCATCATTGATTTTCCTCATTGATCTCTCTTTCAGGTGAGTGTTCCCTGCACAAGCTTGTTCAAGACTGTTACTGTC
The DNA here is from genome assembly GCA_020916435.1 of Oxytropis ochrocephala. Classification (NCBI taxonomy): domain Eukaryota; kingdom Viridiplantae; phylum Streptophyta; class Magnoliopsida; order Fabales; family Fabaceae; genus Oxytropis; species Oxytropis ochrocephala. The sequence continues at coordinate 19,380,770 of CM037088.1, forward strand.
CGATGTGGTCATTGCACTAACCTTCTGCCAGTCAACATGCGTGGACTGCTCTTGCCATCATCTCCCAATCAATTTCATTTGGGCCACTCTTTCTTCTCCCCATCTCATAACCTTATGGTACTTATATATTTGTTTCTCTCTTCTTTACTCTTACTCTTTGATGAATTATATAGTTTATGCTTATGTAGCTAAATTTACAGCTATGTAACTCTTGTTCTAAAGAGATGGAAATCTTATATCCTTGGTTGTGTACCATTCTTTTTGCAGCAGGAGGAGATGCCAAACCCTACTCCAAATTTTCTTATGAACCACACCAATATACCAAATGATTTTACCATGCCTGGAAGGACTGTAGCTGATGAGCTTCCAAGGCCACCCATCATTAACAGACGTAAGATTTTATATCTATACTCTTTTACTTGCTATAATATTTTGCTGAACAAACTCATATGTTTCCCTCGGTCAAAACGATGGTTCTTTTTCTTCTTCATCTATGATCTTGTTATCTTTAAGTTGAAAGCCATGTTAGCTAGGTAAATATAATAGGGTTATTTTTTTTTTCAAAGGAAAACAGTCCATATTGACAGCCTTGAATCATGTACCTTTGGTCCGGTTCTTTATAGTAAAAGGAAGATGGTCTTTTATGGTATTATCACGACATTACCTTAAACTCTTCATTGTTTTTAAGTCTACATACATGCCCTAATAGAAATTAACAAGTAATGACAGGCTTAATAAATTGGTTTTTGTTATCAATAAATTAAATGTCAAAGAGGGTTTACTAATTTGTAGTAGAACTGAGCGTAATATATACCTGTATCTTGAGTCTAGGGCACAGCTACCCTTTTTAATGAGAAAAAGAGGTCTAATATTAGCTAGCCAGTCCTTTTTCACGATGCAATGTTTAGATATTTATAATCATATTTTAATTTTAGTTAGGTTGATCTCTCTAGTTACATAGTTAAGTTGTTCTCTAGTTACAAGCATGCACTGACATATAAAGAAAGCTGATTTTATATATGGAAAATATGTGGTGGAGAGAGAAAAACATATAACGCAGTTTGTTATCCCCCGGAATTGTAGTTGTTTAACACACTTATATAACATTCAGTATCATCAGAATCAGAGGCATAGATATGCAGACAGAGTCAATAATGATTCATGCCAGAAAAATATATATGTAACTAAATTGAAAGATTGAATGAAAATTCCAACAAAAAGTCAAAAGAAGTGATTTTGATGTTTATGACCGTGTGCCATGTCCATGTCCATGTCCATGTCCAGCTCCTGAGAAGAGACAGAGAGTTCCCTCCGCATACAACCGCTTCATTAAGTGAGTATTCATTACTTTACCCCTCTCTCTCTCTCTCTCTCTGAGTCTTCTTTTTTGAACTTCATATTCAATTTCAGATATATATTAATATTAATGTTGTTATTAAAGGCTTTAAATCTGAATGGTCCATGTATGTATATCTGCAGGGACGAGATCCAACGCATCAAGTCTGTCAATCCTGATATAACCCATAGGGAAGCCTTCAGTGCAGCTGCCAAGAATGTATGAATACTCCCTCTAGGCTTATTTATGAGAGAAAATAACAACTAAAAATCACCAAATTCTTCTTGTATTTTTCAAGATGATTGCACAACCTCAAAACAAAAAGACCTTTTTAGTGATACTCATTTTCTATATAAAATCAAGACAATTAAACCAGTTTAACTGTCTTCTTAATAAATTTGTGTAAAGTTATGTAAGTTAAGTAATTTTGTTTATAAATATCACAAGAAAAGTAGCTTGGTTGGTGAACTAATTAAGACGGTCCAAGAAATACACGTAGGAGGTCTAAAGATTCAAACCTAAAAACTAACACTTCTCCCGCTAATAACTAATTGGCAACTAACAATTGCCAAAAAAAATATGTTTATAAATAAGCTAATATGTTGTTGATATAATCTAAACCTTGACCAGTTAGTATAAATATCCATTCTCTAACCTTTGCAATGTACAGTTTGTGCTTATTATTTATAATACTGTTGACATTTTGCAGAATAAAAATTGTAAGTTTTCAAAAAAGTTATGTGAATTTAGATCACTAGAATCCATATTTTGAAGGCTATGATGGCATTTTCCTGCCCTGTTTCCAAAACTAAAATAAATGATATGTAGTTTTCTAGTTGATTTTGGACTTGTTCTGACGTGTGACGTGTTTTTATGTGTCAGTGGGCCCACTTCCCACACATCCACTTTGGTCTCATGCCTGAACAGACTATGAAGAAGACAAATGTGTGCCAGCAGGTGAATTATCGATCATGCACCCTATTCTTGCTAAAATGTTACAGACAGACAAATAATGCATATCCCTGACCTGACTTTGATTAATAATGAGTGTTGTGTTTGGTTGGTTGTGTTGTGTCCTTCTTTTTTGTCCAGGAAGGAGATGATCAGGTTCTCATGAATTATGCATCTGCAGCTAATGTTGGTGTTTCTCCCTACTAATGGAAGAAGCTAAAGTTGTCCATGTCCATCAACAAACATTTCAAGCTAGCTCAGGAAACTTTGATTCCTTAAATATATGCATCTCTCTTTTATGGCCAAAGAATGTTTTTATGTTTATACCTAAGGACTACTACCTCTTTTCGGATTCTGCATGCATGTAGTTAGTTAGTTCGTTTCTTGCCAGACCTTAATTATTAACTTTCATGTCCCTCAATTTCCCTGTACTACTGCACCTGCTAGTTACAATTATCTAATCAATAATTAGCCTTGTTTTCTACTTTGTCTGTTGATCCTTTCTGTGTTTTCACACCCAGCTACAAATGCATTTTTTATGACAATACATTCCAGACCTGTCCCACCTAGGTAGTTCACACAGCGAAGTGTTAGAAGTCTCACATTAAGTAGATAAGACGGGTTAATATGATACTCAACTCTTCTACATGACTTCAAATAAGTCACTTGCTTCTGAAAATCGATCCTCCATGCTATAGAATGAGAAAATATCTTATAATATTTTGGTATTATGATAGAATATCATTATCTCATAGATCAATTAGTTTCTAAATTACTTAGTTACTTACATATTTTGTCTCTTATAGTTTACCCATTTATATATCATTAGGAATCTTGGATCCTTATAAAAAGGGTTAGTGTGCTTTGTCTTTTGTTTCTGTGAATAGGAAACTTTATTGATTAACTCGGTCATTTATAATGGTGGTCGGATAGCTTTTTGTCTATCTCAGCGTGTCTTTTGTCTAAGTGTTTATGTGTCTATCTCTCTTCCTATTCTGAACCATTCTCATATCTGTGGACACTTTTCTTTACGCCGATTCTTCTTGAGTACTCAGATAGGGACTTACATCCTTATTGGATCGTGGGCCGAGCTACTGGGCTCGTGTTGGGTCCAATCAATGTAGTTCGGCCTGAATTCTCATGACGGCCCACAGCCCCCAAGCGCGAGTTATGCAAGGAAAAAGCATTTAAGAAGGCTTTGGCAGTATATTAGAGTTGTATAGTCACACACCCTAATTAACATCCGGCGTGGGGATCCTCGAGTAGGCAGAAATAAATGCCTTGGCCAAACATCCTTTTGTTAAGTCCCTTTTGTAGAACCACCCCTTAGGATACCTTTGTGATGTTAAAAAGATATGCTTTGCGAGTTTCATTTCGACTAAGGGGGACTCACCGAACGACGTCTAGGAATGACAAGTTTGTCTTCCAAAGGGAACATCAATGGCTATAAGGCGTGGGAGATGATTGAATTGACACACGTCCTAAATGTCAAGAAGTTCCTGATCATGCCTAGGAAGATGTGAAACAAAGTGGCGCCATTTAAAGTGAGTGAGAGAGAGAGAGAAGGGAGGCAATGGGATGTTAGACTGAAGAGACGCGTGGGAGCATGTGGGCCTTCCACAAGGTGCGATTGTTTGTTGCCTCATTTCCTTTCTATTTTTAGCAGAACTTGGGTTCATGTTGTCTTATCTATTTCATTGTGTTCGAGAAAGTTTGGAGAGGTGCTCAAGATTGTTTGTTGATGCTTACTCAAGTTCCATCAATACTGACTGTAATATATAACTTCAAAATTTCTCATTTCATTCCTTTGTTTTGCACGCTTAATAAGAAATTTAGGAACTGGGTGAGGAGGGTAGAGAGGTTATCGAAGTTCCTTCAAGTTTGGAAATCATTTGGGGGACCTAAGGGAGACTAGGGTTAGGTATTTAGAGAGGTAGAGGTCATTTTGACCACTTCATGAATATTTTTTTGAATGACAAACATATATTATTAAAATATGGGGGTACAAAGGGTACCCAAATCCATACAAATAAACCAGGATAAAGAAAAAAACTGATTAACAAAAACAACTAACAGTGATAACCACATAGTAAAGGCAAGGAGCAACTCATAGTAATTAAAGGCAAGGAGCAACTCCGCATCTCGCTAGAAACCATCTTCAAGACAAAACTTTAATCTTCTCTAAAGGTCGCACCATCGCTCGGCTAGTGTACCTGCAAAGATATAGTTGTTTCGCTCCTCCCAAAGGACCTAGACAACCACATGCCAGATCAAAGCCAGTCGTTGTTTGCACTTGGCACCATAACCAAAAGAGAAGAAAAGAAGGAAAAGTTGAGAGAGATCTCAAGGTACAACCCAAATTCACCCCACCCATTTGCAATTGCATACCAAATCAAGAGGGAAAAATCACAGGTGCGAATAAGTGTATAGAAGACTTCTGATACTTAGCACAAAGGACACATTAAGTAGCACTAACATCATTAATAACCCTCCTCCTAAATAGATTCTCCCTAGGGTATCCTATCAAGAATCAATTGTCAAGAGAAAGAAACTTAGATGAAGTCAAACTCGATCTTCCAGAGAGAACGAAACAACAATATCTCATGAACTGAAAGGCGGATGCCTGGCGGGTTGGTGATAAGAAGGAGTAAGCGATTTAACAGAGTAAATCACGTCGATTGCCTCCTCCAAAGCCAAGCATCCGGCTCTAGAGTAGGAAGGATGTGTAGTAGGCTAAGTAAGAGTTCCCTTAACAAGCCCTCCTCCCAAACAAAAAAAATCTACCCTCCAGTCAAACTCCACTTCAGTGACCTATCTACACACCTTGCAATCTCCCCTACACAACAATATTTCTGTTTAGATATTGAGAAGATCCTTGAAAATAAATACAGATGGACTATGTCCCCACCACGTATCATGCTAGAAGGAAGTGGAATTCTCATCACCACCTTCCGTACAAGTGACTCCTGAAACCAATCTGTCCCGCTGTCCCCTAAACTCTCCAGTCTACATATGTCCCACTACCACATGAAAACTTTAAATGAAGCCCCACACTGAATAAAATCCTCCCGCTCCCATGAACGCACAACATATTTGGCAAGGAGGAAATCCTGCCAAAAAGATGGTCTACCTTCCAAAAGCCTAGCTCCACTGTCATTTCCCTAACAAACTTAAGTTAAACAAATTTAAGTTCTTCACCCTGATGCCTCCTTCCGATTTAGACTTACACACTTTTGGCCACTTAACCCACGCAATTTTCCACACCCCCTTTGCTCCACCTCCAAAGGAAATCCCTTTGGATATAGACGAGCGACTTCTACACCTTATTAGACATCTTCATGAAAGACAAGAAGAAGATAGGGATGCTACTTAAGACATAATTAATTAAGACAATCTTGCCACCAAGACTGACATACCTATTTTTTTAAGAAGCCAACTTTCTCCGCAACCCGTACAAAAGAGGCGTCCAGGTAGTTGCTCAGTGTGGATTCCCACCAACCGAGAGTCTAAGATACTTGAATGGCAAGGAGGCCACTTTGGAATGGAGAAATCATTTCGCAATAGCCAAGAACTCATTACCTACATTCACCCTAATGAGGCCACTTTTTGAGAAATTCACCGAAACTGGACACTAGTTCAAAGAACCTAAGAATCAACTTCGTTGCCCACAGATTCTCTACAGTAGGCTCTCCTATGAAAAATGTATCATCCACATACTGAAGATGGAATTTTGTAAATCCTGAGGATCCCACTTGAAACCCCTGAAAACCCCCCTATGACAAGACACTCCTGAATTTACACCACAATGATAAGATCCTTAGGTTGTATAGGTATGGGAACGCGAGGGATTTTGAGAATCGATTGGTACTACTCTAAACATTAGACCTTTAAAGTTAAGTGTGCTTAAGTTAAAACACTTGTGGGATGAATGACCTTCTGAAAAGTTTTCTGAAAAGCGTGTTAATGAAGACAAAGCACGCTAAAATTTGTATATGATAATAACTTGCTTGAATCTCATGGATGGATTCCGGTCCAATGTGATGATTCCTCCTTGGAGTTATATATCAATCAACCAACCACCTCCCCTAGAGCATGATTGTGGCAGCATCTTTCCATCTGCTTGATATCTTTAATATGTACACCGTTGATCTTCCTACATTTCCTTTCTTGTTTGATTTCTAGTTAATTTGTACAAAATCACAAGAAAGAAAGAAAAGAAAAAAAAGATGTTCGTGGGAAATGGGTTGGAAGCTTGCAGCCAAGCTTCATTTGTAGATAAACACCTCTAAAGAGAGTTGGAAAGATGAAAAGTAAATTTTTAAAAAAAGCACACATTGTAGATAAATTAAATAAATGGGTTGGACTAATTTCTTAATTACATATAAGGAAAGAGGTGGTACAATAATGTGACTAGGCAAAAGGCTATTGAGTTTTGATATATCCCCCTATAAAAGAATTTACAGAGCACATTTGCAATTGTAATACACAAATGACTGCCAACATTACTAACAGTATTTCGTGCTCTGTACTTTATTAGAGCTTCAAAAAGTATGGGATATTAATTATGATTGGGAAGCTAGAAATGCATTCTTTAGCTCCAACATCTTAACACGCTCAACTCGTGTTCCCCATGCATCCCAGGCTTTTTTAAGCATGTACATGTACATGCTTATAAAAAGAAGAGACCACAAACCAGATTCCAACATTTTCAACTATGCTATGCGCACTATATATACTGAGACAGTGAAACCTTCAATTGGCGATTGTTTGCTAGTCTGAGATTTTGTTTTTTATTTTTCAAAAAAGGCAAACATATTACATTATGTAAAGAGTAGTAATGTACAATAGAATCACTCAAAACGTTTACATATATATAGTCAACGATACAGAAATGGAGAGACAGAAACACCGGTAATAGCAGGGTAAACCAAGACGGTACATAATAGTAGACACCACTTAACTAATAGTAATACTCATATTTCATGGAGAAACACTTTAAATGGTCGACCACAAACCAGATTCCAACATTTTCAACTATGCTATGCACTAGAATTTTATGTAGGAACATTCTCCTATTTTGGATTTCTCATGTAATTTAGAGGGCAGCATGCCAAAACATAATCAAGCTTTTTATTTTTCAGATTGAAAAATCAATTTTTTAAGGGCCCGTTTGTTATAGATTAAAATATAAGTGATTTTGTTGTTAAATAATTTAGAGATTAGTTTTTAGAGATTTTTAAGAAAATGGGAAGTTGTTTTGTATTTGTGTAACATACTAAAAATCACTTATTTAAAAAAAATCATTATTAAAAAACTGATTTTCATGTGAAGCTACTCAAAACAACTTCTCATATGAAACAGTTTTTAGATTATTTTCAGCTTTTCATTTTTTTAAGAATCTGTAACAAACGAACAACATGTCGTCATAAGTGATTATTATTTTTTTAAAAAATGATTTTTTTAAAAAAATAAGCCGTAACAAATGGGCTCTAAGAATGATTTTTTAAATATAAGTAATTTTTAGTATGTTACACAAACACAAAACAACTTCTCATTTTCTTAAGAATCTCTAAAAACTAATCTTTAAATTATTTAACAACAGAGTCACTTATTTTTTAATCCGTAACAAACGGGCCCTTATTTTCAAAAAAAAAAAAAAAAAAAAAAAGAGGTTGCATTGTTTAAGTTTGAATTGGTTTTATCAACAACAAAAAAAACTAAATGGAATTGGAATAGTATGCTATGGGCCTACTACCGACAAGATCCACGCATATGGGGTTTTTTGTATGGTAGGAATTGAAAATAAAAAACAAAAAGAAGAGAGGGCACTGAGGCCTTACAAAACGAACACTAGAAGCATTCTAATGGAGTAGAGGCTCAATACCAGAAGGAGGATCCTGAAAATAACTCTAAGAGCTCGATCCCGATGCACCTAACTTCGCAAGGAAATCTGTGCACACATTCCCCTCTCGCAAGGTATGCTCGAGAGAAACAATCCAATCACGACTCAACAGATCCTTCACACTTTAGATGATGGAAGCGTAGGCATGCCAAACAGTTCACGAATCCTTGATCAGCTGTAACGAGTTCAAGGAGTCAGAATAGCAAGTAATAGAGCAGTAACCCTTATCCCACGCATATGGGGTTGGAGACACCTTTTTGTGTTAAATTTTGTAATTCTTGCTTGAGTGCATGGTAGTCACCGAGGGTTCCTCCAAAAACATTTTGTTTTTTGTTTCTAAAATTTACGTTTATTTTTTTTGGTAATAAAATTTACATCTATTTTAATTTATTAGTAAAATGATGAAAAAAGGTTTTTGTAGTAAAATATTTTTTATAAGCAATGATTCATTGAATGAGCACTAGGAGTGCCAACTGTTCATACATTGTTTAGGCACAAAATAGGATTGTCCCACCAATTTGATATAGTAAAACTAGATTGACTACCCGCATTATAAATAAACCAGCTCTAAAAAAGACATTTGACGTGAATAACCACCAATAAAATTCTAGGTTCCTCATTCCTAAAAATACAACCATTCCAAGACAACCAAATTATCCAACTTGTAGTAAACTATTGTAACATAGAGAATACGGAAGGTTAATTGAAAATAATTTATTTATTTTGGAAATAACGAATACAATTTTTCGCCATTTTCAATCTTTTTTGAAAATATTAGTGTTGCTCTCTAAAACATTCTTAGCTTTAGGGGAACTACGTGGAAATGAAAGGAGAAAACAAGAGAATAGAAGTAAACATGTTCTAGATGTCATCTAGTTTTCTATTACAAAAGCAAATTCTTGTAATTGTAATGTCAAATAAATACTACGGTACACACTCTTCCCCCATTTACCTCACTAAGGAACCATTCTAAGAATACATTTTAAGTCTAACTCAACACAAAACGGTGAAAAATGTCCTTTCATTATATACTTTTTTGAGACTTTATCTCTAATCAATGTAGGATTTGGGATTCTGTTTCTCCAATAACCATGTCCTAGAAAGACCTCAAAGCAATTTAGCACCAAGCGGAATTGGATTGTGTACAGCTGGGTGTCTGTCTCTCTCCACATACTTTTTCCTATTTTTTAAGAACTTTTTTAAGAACTTTTTTAAGGACTGTGATTGTAAATTATACGTATCTATGGATCAGATTCATGTGACACAAAAAAGTGAAGACACACAATCCTTATAGGTCATAATCTAGGTCATATCTTAACAGCAGCTAGAAAAGCAATTTGGATAGATCCACAATTCTACATATCATTAACCTTGCATAGCGCTACAAATTGTTACACAATTATAGATGATAAAATTGAAGTATAAAAGATTATCATCGTAGTGGAAACCGCATTAGCAAGTTGCGGGTATGGAGAATGTGATTGTCATTACTACATCAATATCAATTAAAGGCATTAAAAGAATTACAAGTCCCAAAAAAATTAAACCTGGAACCACAAACATTGAGCTAATAGGAAGAATACAAGTTAAAATCACTGCCAGATTAATATAAACAAAACTAACAAAATAAAGAATTCAACCACAAATCTCACCTCTCTGCAAGCAACTAATACAGAGAGAATGACCAACCCAGAAACCACTTTTATCCGAAAATGTGGATTACGCCGCTTACAAACATCAGCAAAGAGAATAACAACTTCAGTCCATTCCCATTCATTGAAGCCGCTGAAGATTCTTTTTGAGGCCTGAAACAATACAATTAACAATTTAACAACAGCCAATTTATTTTCAAAGTTATGTTAGTTAGTAGAGTTTTAGAGAATGATGATATAACATACTTTTGCATTTTACTAAGTAAACCACAGAAAAGGGCATTGTCTGGAATAGGAAGCTCAGTCTTGTTAGTTGGCTCTGGGTTGACAACCCTGATATAGGTTTCTTGACCAAGATACCACGAATCAAGATTCTCTGTTCTTAGATTCCAAACTCCGACATTGTCGAGCGAAACCAAAATTGCTGTCCATGCTCCAGGATAAACCTAGATGAGTAGTAAGGGAAACAATTAGTTGTCTGTGATATGATTATAACAGAGATTCTACTACAAAAATTTGTTAGTGTTTGGGAGGTGACACATATATGAGACAGAAAATATACCTGTATTGTAGAGCGAGCTATTCCATCCCACTTGTTATAGGTACCCCTGCTATTCTCAGACCAATCACCAAAGTCCATTCTGCAGGCAGTGAACCATGTTACAAAAAATGCAACGTAAATATCGAATGGAACTTAAAAAAGAGAAGGAATTTGCCACTACCCTACAACAAAAAATGCATATCCACTCAAGTGATAGGTGTGCATCTTGGTATCATTGTTCTGCAGTATAATTTCCATAAATCCTCTAAAAGATCCATTAATTACTGATGTTTCTAACCGAGGTGATCCAGTTAGAGGCTTGGTGGGGAAATCAAGCTTGTATACTCCCTTTTTTTTGAAATGGTCAGCAAGCCTAATTGGAGTGTCAGGATTGACATAAGAGATTCCACTTAGCGTTGCTCGCCGCTTCCCATCAATTTTCACCAAGGGCTTATTTTTCAATAAGTAAATCTCAGTCACGTTGATAGAACCATATCTGAATGACCCTTGTGGATTTGGACGGGCACCACTTGCTGATACGTTCCATCTACATAGTTAACCACAAAATTTGCAACCATGAGTATTGAGTGGTGCATTTTTTTTTTCGAATTTGAGAATATAATTTACATATATTCTAGTGGAAATTCATAATGCTATATGAATATAATTGAAGTATAAAGAGACCTGATGGATCTTGCTTGGTTCATTGAGTAAGTTTTATCATATTGATCATCTGGACCTGGTGGTAAAGGACCTTTTGCATCCCCCTTGGAATTTGTATAGTGCAAGATACCAACTCCAGTAACTCTTTTCCAACGTGATTCATTGACAAACCTGGCACTTGCTACAATGTAGTAATCGCTACTTGCATTTTGATCCATTGTGATCAGAAAAGAATAAGATTGTCCAACATGAATATCTAAGCTAGTGTAGTTTTGTTGCACTGTATATGATCCCTCAGACTCCGCTAGAAGCAAGTTATGGCTCTGAATCCTGAAATTCAGACTTGTTGATACTCCAACATTATGTACACGAAGTCGGTAAGTTTTGCCTGTTGCACATTTTGAATAAAAAGAGAAAAGCCATCAAAAATTTAACAAGTAAACCACTAGCAAGAATGTCATAACACCAAACTTCCAGCTATTCAAACCAACTGTATTGAAGCATTAGCACAAACACAAAAACACCAAAGATAGTTAACTTCAACTAGCATCTCAAGGAACAGATATTTACACTTATGAAAACCACAAGAAGCTTGTCTAACACACCTTTACTCTACTATATGACTCAAGATACACAAAGACATTATGTAAGACTTCCATTGCTTCTGTATTTAATTCATTAAAAGCAAAACAACCAGAACATACTGGTCCTAAAGATTAAAGAAACCAAACACTAGAGAAATTATACAAGCTATGTGTGATATTTAAGTGTCTCACTTGGTCACATAGAACTTGTTTAGTACTGATCATAAAACACATCAAAACCATCCACATCAGTATTCCAAATAAACAAAGTGTATCATTTTTTCATAATCAAGACCATACCAGGCTGGACATCAATTTTTTCAAAATCAATTCCTTCAGGAACAAGTGTGTCATTATATCTATAAGGGCCTTTCCCGTTTATGAGAACACCATCTGGCATGCCAAGATCTTTTCCATCATCTAGAGCCTTCCTCAAAGCCTACATTCCAAACCAGAATCAACAACAAACAGTTTGACCCGCGTTATTTACATTAAATAGAAAAACACTAATTGACATCTGAAAGAAGCATAAATTTTCCACAAATACAAGCAAAACACACTACTACTACTGACCGTGTGATTACGCGTGTACCAATCTCCAATAAAAAGAACAATATCCCCATGTGGAGTATCAAAAGGAACTGAAATAACAGGGCGGTTGTTTATAATAAAACCCCCAAATCCACCAGATGCTCTTTGCAAATGAAGTGAAGGAAAGTAGAAAAAGCTTCCAATCTGATCCTTCACTTGAAACTGGTAAGTCCAGTTCCATCTTGGAGGAATGGGACAATTAGTTCCTAGAACACCATCCTGCCATGAACTCCTCCTTTGCTGAATCCCAGACCTATCTCAATCATCACCAATGAAAATGAAAACGAAAATCACAATACTTTTAGCCTAATGATTTTTCTCACCAAACAAATCTAAAGTTCTGAACTTCTAAAAAGAGTAAATAAAAAACATACCAATGAATAAGGAGACTCTCGTCCAATTTGTTTCGGACATTGACAACAACGTTGTTGTTAGTTGTTACGTTGATTGTAGGACCTGGAAATTTATCATTGATAGCAATGACCTACAGAAACAGAATCCATTACCAACAAAAAAAGCATGTAACTCTTTCTCTCTAACAAAGTCAACTATCACATTACTATTTATACTTATCAGTGTCAAATGATGCAGATCTGGAAGTAAATAGAGAGAGAGAGAGGTACCTGTTGAGGAACTCCAAGAGGAGAGGCGGTGATGTAGGAAACCTCAAAATCGTAAGAAAAGGTAGCATCCTCAGCGGAAGAGAAGGCAATAAGGAAGGAAATGTTGACCAAAAAGAAGAAGAAAGCTCTAAGTGAAGAAGCCATTGAATGAGAAAAACCTTTTGGTGTGTCTCAAAAGATTTTAGTACCAACAAGTTATGAATAGCCTTTTAATTTCTCTTTCTCTAAATTTACATTATCAATTTTAGTAACAAGAAAAAAGGACTAAGGAAGAAGGTGGTATAGAGCCAGGTCTGGATGTGGTGGAGAGAGAGAGAGAAGAAGCGTCTGTGTTCACTGCTTTTTAGCCGTGGTATGAAAAAAAAGGTGTATTTTTCTAGTAAACACTGGATGTTGATGAGTATGAATGCCTTCTAAGGGTGACAGCCAATAGCCAGTTCATACCTTTCCAATTGTATGCTCACTATTTGACTCTTGTCTCTCCTCATTTTAGAAATACACTTTTTTATGATACTAGTAGGTTTGAATTTTAAGTAACGTAGATTATGGCTCTGGTTGGTAAAACCGATCTGCTAACTTATAGTGGATTCGTTAGTTGTAAGTGTTTGGCAATACCAGCTTTTAGTGTTTTTCTAGTAGTTTATAGCGTTTTTTGAAACGCTACGTGAAGTAGCGTTTGATCTTATTTTTTAACTAGTTATCAGTGTGTAGTATCCAATTTTTCAGCAACCAATTTACACTAGGGAACTTAACTTGCGAGTGTAATCAGCTTTACTCCTCAGTATAGTTCTCACCTCCCAATAAAATTTTTGTCGCACCCACAACTAAATAAAAAAATTGATAGACCACATTAGTTACTCTTTTGTTATTATGTTATTGATGTGTAGTATCTACTAACTTCATCAACAATTAATCCACAATGGAGATATTAACTGGCTACGCGTAACTGACTGTATGGGTTAGTATAACTCTTCTATCTCAATAAAGTTTTTGTCACACCACGAGACTATAAAAATAAAAACTTACTAGAGTACTACTAAATAAGAAAAACTTTTGTTATTTTGAAAATTTTAATTTTTTTTAATAAGCATTTTTGAAAACTTTAGTTATTTTGAAAACGAAGCCCTACCAATAATACCCAATTTTTTTTTTATCATAAAAAATTCTCCAAATACAGTACCTTTTTGAGAGGTTTGACGGATTGCCGTTGTTGCACTTGGCACTGTAACCATCGGAATTAATTAGATTTAATTTGATAAATTAATGAAATTTAACGGTCGATGATTGGGCCCTTCCTCCTTTCCCATTTGGTTTGATAATGGCAACGGCGTAATTTGCGTTGTAACGGTCGGATCTCTGCAAAAAGCGCCACATGCTTGCCAGCCGGGAACCATTCCGTAAATGGGCCCACACTAGGCGAGGCTGGCTGTCTGTGGGCTTGGTTTGGCTTGGCTTGGCTGGACTCTCTGCGTAATTACCGTCTCATCCTGACTTTCTGGTTTTGACTTATCTCAACGGTCCCTAATATTGATGATGCATGCCACGTGAGTCCAGCCGAGTAAAGTGTTCAATATGGCTATAAAGACAGCTTCAATTCCTCTCTATCTTTTTCATTTTTTTCCAGATTATGAACAAATTTTATTTTGACATAAAATACCCTCATCTGCCGTTAATCAGTCAAAACAGAAAACGTTTCAGCTGCAAAACAAAGCATATAGAGAGCTTGTTTGGATTTCATGAGGAACCCACCAGTTAAATTTCTAAATATGGTTCTTGCTTAGACTCTATTATTATTATTATTATTATTATTATTATTATGTGAATAGACATTTTTTTTTACAAACTGACAGATATCCTGGATTTATTAAAAAAAATACAAAAAAAAAACGAATGGAGACTAGACCAAAACATTTGTCATTAAAAAAAACAATAATAGAAAGACCCCTAAAACACTATAACATTATGTGAATAGACATTAGAATAAAGTTTTTGTCAAAAAAAGACATTAGAATAAAGAAAATTTGGTAATTAATAATTTAAGTGGGTCTTCATAAGATTAGCATACTCTATGTTAGAGCTGGCAAAATGGGCTACCCGGCCCACATCGGGCCGGCCCGTATCGGGCTCGAACTTCTACGATCCGGCCAAAAACTCGGGTTGTAATCGGGCTCCAACTTTTTTTGTGGCCAAGCCCTATACGATACTTGAGCGGCTGCTTTTTTTGCAGCCCGCATTGTGCGCTAATTTTTCTTATTTCTCTTTAGCGCATTGTATTATAGAAAGAATTGAATATAATTATCATCACTTTTCAATCTTTTAATGCCACTGAAAATTAAAATTGGATAATATTCTTCTTAAAAGTTAATCATGAAAGGCTTATTAATTATTATCCATTTCTGATGAGTGTAATTGTAATTCTGTAAGGTTATAATAACAACTAATAACTTGTGTTTCCTTTTTAAAAAAGAGTATCAGACTATCAGTATTAGATTATAATGAAATGCAGCAAAAACATCAATTTACATGGAATAAAGGGACAAATGCACTGACCGATGAAAAATAAAGTCAAGAGACATTGCATTTGGGTCTATGAATTTCGGTCATTGGTTCTGAGTTGGGAAACAATATGTACATTATTTTCTAATTCACGGGCTTGCGGGCTACCCATGGCAGGCGAAGGCTAGCTTGCGACACTGCTCTAAGCTTTTGTGGATAGGGCTAAAAAGCCCGGGTGTAAAAACGGGCCAAATTCCTTCGGCCCAAGCCCTCCCATTTATCGGGCTAGCCCGACCCAGTCCGGCGGGCTTGGCCCATTTTGCCAGCTCTACTCTATGTTTTAGACAGAAATGACACAAAAATCATTTAAGGGTATGTTTGGGAGGGTTTTAGAGGAGAGGGTTTTAGTGGTCTATTTTTTAGTATCCAATTGAGATTTTGAAAAAGTCATTTACTCTCATACCCTGAGTTGGGTGTGTATGATACCTTCTAGGCAAAATAGGCAAAATTAGTTCAATATTTATTTTTATTTTAAAATATTTAAATAGAAAGAAAAAAAAAGGTGTCATTGAGTATTTTGCCTAAAAGGTATCATACCCACCAAACTCTAGATGGGTATGGAAGAAAAAACCTTTGAAAAATTATAAGAATAATATGATAGATAATAATAAAGCATTGTTAATCACACGCCAATTTTGTTTGAAAATCAAGTCATCCCCTCCCCTTTTAAACCCTCCATCCAAACATAGAGAAATAACACAAAATTCATGGTAAGTGATGTATTTTGTAAAGTGTTGTCATCCATACAACATCACTCGTCTGAGCACATTCAATACAAGCTCCCTCCTTTTTTTTTGAGATCAGAAAGTTGAGGTGAGTTGGGCTCCGGCTCACTGGGGATCGAAGCGGCCTCGAGGCGCTTTTGAGCGCTACATGAGCAGATCTTACAGATCACCCACCAAAGAGGTCCTCACATCGACAGCGGGAGTTGAACCCACAACCTTATGAGCCAACTCTTTACCAACTGAGTCAACCTTCATTGGCTACCGGCTCCCTCCTTTGTTTGGCGCAATTGTTGCCATATATTTCTTTTTATATAATATCTTTTTACTCTACAAGTTTTGGTAAAATAAAATAATCGTAAAATAGTATTGTAAGTTTCAAACAAATTTTAGTCAAAAAAAAATTTCCAAACAAAATACTCCTTTTGATCCATAATATAAAAAATAAAATGTGTTTTTTGTTGTTGTGAAAAATAAAAAACAAGTCATAATTTTAATATGTATTAAATGATAAATCTCATATAAGTGTTCTCTCTTTAAATAAGACGATTTATGTTGACGAAGCACGTGCTGCATCTGCGCGTAATAGAGGATCAATATCTGTATTGAAAGAAGAGGTGGAGGAGGCTCCCTATTCGAGGCCCACTTGGACGTAGTAAAGCGCAATGGTGAAATTATCATTGGCGGATCTATGTATCTTTGAGGGGGTTCAAGTGAACCCCCCGAAAAAATAAAATTAACACTGATACCCTAGGAAAAATAATTTTGCATCTTCTGAAAAATATATTATGCACCCAAGTTCTTAATTTTGCACCAAAGTTCCTAATTTTGCATCACTCTAATGCAACAAAATCACTCACACTCTTATATTTTATATTTAAAAAGTTTCTCTTTCTTTCTTATTATTATAATTCTGAATCTGTTAGTGCTATTTAATTGGTAATTTGTGCCAGGTACCTGGGACTAGAATAGTTACCGACAAAACCGGTGAATACTGCGCACCAAGAATGTCACGGTAATAAAAGTTTCGGTGGATATCTGCAAGACCAAGAATACGATAGCAAAAAAAAGTCTATTTAATTTGAATTTGTTTTGTATTTTTTGAATACATTGATTTTTTTAGTGCTATTTAATTTGTATTTAAGAACTTTTTTTAGTGCTATTTAATTTGTGTTGGTCTAGAGCAACACAAGTTGAACCTGATAAAGTCTTCGTTTGAAGCTAACACTAGTTTTGCTTGTTGCAACAGCAACTGTAGAAAGTTTTCTCTGCTATGAATATTGTGAAGAATATGTTGCGTAACCGAATGAAAGATACATGGATGAACGACGGTTGGTGACATACATTGAGAGTCATGTATTCAATAAAATTGACTGAGCTTATTTTCAATGATTTCAAAATATGAAATAACGTAGAGGACAATTATGAAGTGTATAATTTATTTATCTAAATATACTATAATTGTTTTTATTTATGTTTTTAGCAAATCGTGTATTTAAAAAAATTGACACCCTGACCTTGGGGTCCTGGATCCGCCACTGGAAATTATGGATTCGAACTCGCATTGATCTACTTCCATTTTAAATAAGTTTCAATATTTGTTGGGGTAAATCAATGGATCACATGCGCGCAATTACAAACACTAACCCCTCAAAGTAGATTCATTTAAAGAGATGACATCTTCCACCAAAATAATTGTTCATACACACATACCCGTAATTGAATACATAACAGATGATTAAGGAGTCGAAATATCTATCACTTATACTTATGTTAGTTAAGTTTCAATATTTTTTGTGAGGGTAAATTCATAGCTTAGATTAAACAACCAAGAACATCGATCATTTCAGATAATAGTTTGATAGAATTGGTGTGGGACATTCCCCGTCCATTTTCCTATAAGAAACGTAATTAGTAGACAGGTAAGCAAGTTCATGAGCAGTCCTATTCCTAGTTCTACTAACAGTTGATGATAATATCCTATCGCTGCTGCATTAAGAAGGACAAATGATTGTCAAAAGAATTTTTTACCCTCACAACCTTTGTGGCAGCTCCGCCCCTATCTCTGATTTGGGTCCTAGATTTGTCACTACTTGGACAGCTTTTTTTTTTGGTATTTTTTTTACCCCACATATCACCGATCTATCCCAAATAATATGGAAACCCTAAAATACCCTAAAAAAGTATTTTGTTTTAAAAAGGAAAAAAATCAATCGTATATATGTTATTTAACTTATATACGACATTAAAAAAATAGGAATCGTATATACGTCAGGTGGGGTATATACGATTTGTTAAATTACAAAGTCGTATACACCCCACATCTACGTATATACAATTCTTTAACAAAATAAAAAATAAATAAATCATTTAAAAAATTAAAAATATAATTTTTTTAGAAAAATAAATTAGATATGAATATTGATCGTCTTTTAGTTCTGTTTAGTGTATAGTTCGTTAATGAAACCACAGCCATTAAATCCGAAAAAAATCAAGTATCAGGACTCCAAAAAAATCTAAAATTTTTGTATATTTTGGTTTTATTAGATTTGCATAGCCTTTTTCTAACCTTTTTTAAAAAATTAAAATGAAAAATAATTTTTTTTACTACATATATACCCTAGAAACAAATTAAAATGCAGAACATATATGCAGCGCTTCTTAGGAAGCGCTACTTATTCTAATCTTTCCTGACCTAATTCCTCTCACTCCCTCACTCTTTCACGCAAGCTTTCATACCTACAACCTCTCATGATCCCTTGTCAACCCAAAGATTCCTTCCCATCGCTGACTTCCCTCAATCTCACCCGCGAATCCGACGCCAATTTTTCCAACAATCTTGCATCTCCGGCGTCAATTTCTTCCTTTCCTCTCCAAATTCTCAATCTCCCTCAAATCCTCCTCCTCCGCAATTAAAAACGTCTTCAAAGGGAGTCGAACTTAGTTCCTCCCACTCAAACAGAATGTTTTCAACCATTAAGTCATTCACAAATTTGTGACATGTTTGCAATGTCAAAGGTATTTGACTTTTATTAACCAATCACATATTTTGGAAAGGCTAAAAGGTACGTTTAGTCCCTGCAAATGTCAAGAAAATCCAGTTTAGTCCCTGCAATTCCAAATTTTTTAAAATAGTCCCCGCAATTAGTAAGCGTTACTACTTTACTTTAGTCCTGCTTTGTTACTTTACTCTTAACAAAGGAGGGACTAAAGCTGGATTTTCTTGACATTTGCGATGACTAAAAGTACCTTTTAAATGGAATTGTAGGGACTAAAGTAAGTAATGAGGAATTTAAAGTAGTAACGTTTACTAATTGCAAGGACTATTTTAAATTTTTTGGAATTGCAGGGACTAAACAAGCTGTTTGGCTCAGAAGGACATTTGAGTACAAAAGTACTTCTATTATGTGTGACAACAGATAGATCAACAATCAAGTTGCCAAAGAATCGTATTCTTCATGGAAGATGTAAACATAAAGATGTTAGATTTCACTAATTGCATGTCCTGAAGGAATAAGTAATAGAGTTGGTGTTCTACAAATCTGAGCATCAAATCGCAGTTATTATGACCAAACCATTAAAGCTGAAGGACTTTCTACAACTGAGGGAATGACCAGGAGTATGCACCTACAATGAAGTAAACGTAGCTACTAATAGCACCTAATTTAAGGAAGGATGTGTAATATCATGTTTGGGCTTCATGTATAATGGACTAGGCCCAATCCAATTCTTCGTTTGTGGAGGAATTGGTTTAGGCCCCAACTTCTTACAACCCCCTCCCTACTCGGTGGACACTCCTAAAACCAGCAAAAAGACTAAATTGACATTAATGAATAACGTGCACACCTTTTTTTTCCTGGATATATGAAGGTTCTGACTACAAGTTCTGAACCAATTCAGATCTTAAGCACCGAGTCTTATGTATTTACAGACACCCCTCAAATTTCTAATTTTTTAAGGGTTCAGAAGTTTGGAATCGAACCGATTCAGAACCAAACTCCCAAATCTGTTACATTGCAACACCCCCCAAATACCTGATCCAAGGATTCTGGGTTTGTAGTTACATTGCAAGTAACAATCCAAGAAGACTTGTGAATCTGCAAATACCTGCTCCAACAACAATAACGGAGAGAGGGTTACCTGCAAATATTTGAGTAAATGTCCTTGTGAAGAGACTTGTCAAATTCCTCAAATATTTCATTCAAATATTCAAAGATTTCTGTCAAATCACAAGTCTTAGGAATCTGCAAATATTTGAGTAAATGTCCTTGTGTGGTTGCAAGAAGATGAATATGTCACGCATGCATAGTTGACGCTAATCTGATGGTAGAGATGGAAGCCAAACACATTGTTCGGTGCTAAACTACCGAAATGGTTCGGTGCTAAACTATCGAACCAGTTTGGTACTTTGGTTAAAATGCAGTGTGAGGGGTATTTCAACGTGAGAGTATATATAAGGGTTGGAGCCTGGAGGTGTCCCGTGAGTAGAGGAAAGTTGTAAGAAGTATGAGTCTTGTTTTACTTGTTTAGTTAGAAGCACTAACTAACTCTCATGTAATATAGCCAAAATTGGCCAATAAATGAATAAGTAATATAGACCTAGCCATATTTGTAATTAGTAATATAGAACACTTTCTGTCTTATCCCCTTTTTAGCGGCTTTACTTTTGGAGTATAAAATGTAAAGCCTGTTTGAATTGAATTATTGTTAAACTTCCTTCCAAGATATATATTCTAAGAATAAACTTAAAAAGAAGTATAACAGATTTATAATACTGAAATGGAGAATATTATTAACATTATATTTCTTCAATGAACAGATTCTTTGCACGAAACTCATTACACATGGTGATATCAAATTGCAATAAAAAAATTTCAAATAATTGAACAAAAATGGAGGAATGGCCTTTGTGCAAGAATCCATGTTATTGAGTCCATTGGTGATCAAATCATCACAGTTGCTGAGGTACAATTTTCTTTGCATATTGTGATTATGTATCTTTTAATCTCCGATTCAATTTAATCAACTCTTCTGATCAGGATGGAATGGACGTATAAATGCAGAATTCATCTGCCAAACTTTGAGAGAAGCTGTAACAGTAGCCTCAGTAGCATTGTTGAATAAGAACAATCTAGCAGCTCCATAGATTGCTCTTGTTGGATAAACTCTAGATGTCACACATGTCCTTCCACCTTGTGCAAAACTTTCAACAATAGAATGGTCCACCTAAATTATAATAACAACCATACATTCCATTAAATATTAAAGTTCATTAGTTCGTCTCTATGAAGTACCAACATAAGACACAGATATCATACACGACACTGACACGGATTGAAATGCTCAACTTACCAATATCCTTAAGGATAACTTTTCGCCTTCAAGTACTGGAACTACACTCCCAAAGACTTGTTTATGAACATCATTTGCTATAGAAGACCTACAAAAACAGGTTAAAAAATTTAATAATAAATTTATTTTCTTCAATTAAATTATCAGGTAATTTTAAGTCCAAAAAACATATAGTCCAATAATAATAATACCTTGATTGATCAGAGCAGAAGGAAGTTTTAAGATTTCCATTGCTTCCTTTAACAACATAAAAGTAGACAGGGGTGTACTCAGAAAGACCTTCATCTGCCAAAACAAGAAGACCAAAAGGTCCCAAAGCACCACGTTTAGCACTTCCACCACTTGTGCTGCACTCATACTCTAAATTGGATTCAGCAGTTTTCTTCAAAGCTTCCTTGTCTATCTCAAACTCAGCAATAATGTCCAACTGTTTCATAAGCAGATACATTGTCATGTAATTGAACTTTACGTTTAGTCATGTCTATTTCTAAACAATGAAGCACTCACACATGCACGGAAATCGGGCACGACACTGACATGGACACATAGACTCTGGTAATAATTTGAAAAATGAGAGTAATTGAAGTGTCTGAGTCGTGTATCTGTGTGGGTCTCGACACAACACGTGTTGTGTTGGACATCGATCAGGTCTTCAACCTGAAGAGTTGGTGCTACTGAAGCATAAGAAACTTGATAACATGAAGACAAAGACAAACCTGTGTGGCTGTTTCAATATCAAGTGACACCACTGACCCTGGCTTAGCCTTCAAATTCTTAAAATCATCACTTCTTAATCTCAAACTCTCCACTTCTGCAACAGGCCATTGAAGTAAGTTGCTGCCAGTCTTTTTATCAAGCCTCACAGTTCTTGGAATACCCTTTACAATTTAATATTTAACAGTGTCATTATCAGCTAAAATAATAGAGTTAGAAATAAGATATGAAACCAAAAAAAGGTGTTATAGGTCGAAATAATGCAGTTTAAGATTCATTGAATAACGGATGTAATAGGTCAGATACATCAACGAACCTAAAACTGCATTATTTCTTATAATATACCTGAAGTGAAGCCCAACCTTTAGCCACATCAGCATATTCACTATCAGATTCACCAATCCAACCCCACAAAACTCTCCTCTCTTTTTTCTGATCAAAAAACGTCTTGGAAGCATAGAAAATACCATAATCATATCTCAAACCAATACCAACATCATTCTTAAAATCATCAGCAATAAACTTAACCTTCTTCTCATCATAAGTCCCCAAAGCATAATAATCATGTCTATCATCATCAAGACTAACTTTCATAACATGTTTCACCTCAGCACCATTAATAGAAGTATCCAAACCATTCTCAGCTTTCTTAGAAACAGGGAAAAAATCCACACATTCCCACATACCAGTACCAGGAACAGCATGAAGCAAATCTTTCTTAAGCTCATAAGTCTTAAAATCCTCAGTATCATAAACCAAAGCAATACCAGTTTTATTAAGCTTAGAACCAATAGTAATACGCCATTTACCTTGAGAAGTAAGCCAAGCAGTAGTTGGATCACGAAAGTCCTTAGAACCAATACCTGGTGGAGGGAACAAAACAGGATTTGAAGGGTATTTTAGCCAATTTACAAGAAGAGGATCAGAAGGGTCAGCTGGGTATGCTAGATTTTGAACTTGAACTGATTCGTTGGTTGAACCAGTGTATAACATGATTACTTGACCATTGGGTAAGATTGTTGCTGAACCTGTCCATACACCATTGTTGTCATACCATTGATCTGCTACCATTGCTAGTGGAAGGTGAAGCCAGTGAATCATGTCTCTTGAAACTGCATGTCCCCATACTATGTCTCCCCATACTGCTCCGTTTGGATTGTATTGGTAGAAAAAATGGTACCATCCTTTGTAGTACATAGGACCTGAAGTATTATTATTCATAAATTGCAGTAAACAAACATGTCAAAAATAGTGTGATAAAAAATAAATAACTAAAAGGGTAAAAGAAGCACGTGATAAAATTAAGATAAATCATGGTCCTCTAGTTAGTTGTATAATTGATGATGTGGTGTCAAAATCAAAGGCTGGTATATGGGTCCTAGTAGGATGAGTGCAATTATTATTTCTTATTACAGTCGATTGATTAAATTGAATCCACAAATAATGGAACAACGAGTTAGGCAAAATTGAAAGAAGTTGAAAAGACAAGAGTGTCCTTACCATTAGGATCTGAAGCAGAGCAAAGTAGCAAAAGCAGGTTCCATCATCAATCCAAGCCATTAATTATCACCCAACAAAAAATTAGGAGAAAAATTAGCTTGAGATAAACAATTAGTACTAATTATTTGCCATCATCATTCAGAAGTAGTCATTACTTTTCATTTTAAAAAATTCAACTAAAAGAAATCATTCAAACAAGCTGTTATAAAAAATCACTTTTAAAAAATAAAATATAAAAACCAAACTAACAATTCCTTTTGGCTAAGGCTTGATAATCACAAAGGTAGTTCGTCAATTTTACTTTTTGCATATTATTATTATAGAATAATAATTTTCCCAGTTCAGAACAACGAAATTCCACTCCATAACCATTGGAAAGGCACAAATAATAAACCGTGATAAAGACACTAATTTATCATCATTTAAAATTATAAATAAAAAAAATAAACAACTTAGAGATTTGTTTTTTGTTTTTGTACTTTATTCATCGTATTGTATTGTATTGCAGTTACGCAAACAATTAAGAAAAAGGAATGATTACTGATATGATTTGAATTACCATTCATCCAATTGTTTTCTGGCTGGAAATGAAAAGCAGTTCTCTGCCACGACAGCATGCTGTTATTCCAAGGAAAGGACTCCGTCGCTCCGTTGACGGCGGCGGAGAGAAACAAGTTTGACTTCTCCGACACACCAGCAGAAACACCACGAGAAACACGGTGCCATTTCGATGATGGCACCGTGTTTGTGTTCAATGCTTCTTGGCTGGGTGTCGAAGATGACACGTCAGCATGAGGTTCATGTACTTTGGAGGAGGCGCTGTAGCCACTAAAGGCGACGAGGGAAGCGAGTAAAAGAAAACCGCAAACGATTAGAAGAAGCTCCTTACGGTGTCCGCGTTCATGGTGGGGCCCATTGAGAAGAGGAATGTAGGGAGAAGAGTTCATGTTATGTTATGTGTTGTTATTATGATATAATGTGAGTAGTGAAAAGAGAGGATGTGGGATGTATTTATATGAGGAAGTTCCAACATTATAGTCTGGATTGATCGAGGGAGGGAGAGAGGTTCACAATTCGCAGGTAAGGATCTCTAACTTTTTAATGCATACTTCCCTCTAACTTTGTATATCTCTTTCTCCTTTAATACATTCTCTCTCATTTTATTTTCCTCCATTTTTATTTTTCTCTCTAATCAAAAAAACACTAAAGTTAGAAAAAATTAGAAGAAGCGAAGTTAGAGGATACTAATCCCAATTCACATGAGGCATATGAATGATGAGGGACCCACAAATGGGGTTAGATTGTTAGACATCACATCAATAATTGGGGTTTGGCGGCCCTACTATTTTCTATTTCCTTCCAATCATCTCTCTTACTTTTTTGTTATTTATTCCTACATTGCTGATTCATTGGTTTCAAAAATAATAATGTCCTGTTTTTCTAGTTAGAATCTCTACTATTACACAGTTAGTAGAATCACAAATAGTTGTCGTCTAATCACAACATTGGGGTGGGTTTACTCACAAGTAATTTTACACTTACCTCAACTAATAACATATTTAATAGGATTTAATTTATATATATATATATATATATATATATATATATATATATATATATATATATCATTGTTATATAAAATTGTTTAAAACATTAATCAATTATTACTTTTTTGGTATAAACGGGTTTTTTTTTACAAGAATCGCATTTGCGTGGATTAACGCTTCGAGTTGGCAGAGACCACAAATGAATGGTAAAAACTCTCCCTCAATAGATTTAACACGACTACAAGCCAAGACTAGATTCGAACCCACGGACATTAGTTAAGCTAGAGAGACCTCCACCATCTTATTCAAGTGTTTTTGGGTAAACATCTATCAATTATGGAATGATACGTCATAAAAAAATGTTTGATTTTATATCAACTATTTTAAAAATCACTCATACCATGAATTTTTATTAGTAATTGATAAAAAACTTTACGACGATGATTAATGCTTACCAATTAAACCCTATTTAATATATATGGTAGCAAAATCAATTAAATTGATTAAAGAAATTTAAAAAGTAGTAAAGTTATTTCATTGAATAGTTACTTAAAAAATTTGATTTTCATATCATATCATTTTTTTTAATCAAATTTTCATATCATATGAAATTTTGAATATGTAACATAATAAATAGTCTTACAAAAATTAAAAAATTATATGTATTTAGACTAATTTTTTTTTGACAAAAAAACATATTTGAAATACATATACTTTTGCTGCTTATATTTTGGGATAGAGGTAGTATACATATAGCATATCAAGTGAGAACTCTAAATATTATTAGAAACGAGGAATTTTAATCGTAATCGTCATGTTAAAATTAATATTTTGAATTACGTCATTAATTACAAGATCTCATGTGATATTGAATTAAAAGGGAAACAATAATGTGAAATTTTGTAATAAATGACGTAATCTAAACCTTTAATTTATTATGTTTTTGGTACATAAAGAGGGCATGCGCCTAGGAGAAGAGAAAAAATAAACTAATCTATTCTAACATTATTTCGAGGTATGGGAACCCCAATCAAATCATCAGCAAGGAGTCCTTGAAGTTCAACTGGAGGGAGGACTAACTCCAAAAGGTCATAATGAGTTAGTCGATTTCTGTTGTTCGCAAGTCAATCCGCACACCTATTTTCCTCACCCCAAGTATGGATGAACTTGATTTCCCTAATCAAGCTCCCTCATTTTGTTGATACAGTTGATAAGCCTGTAATTGGAGGTTGTATACACTCTAGGGAGTTAAGCATGTCAACCAGAGTCTTCGAGTCACTCTCCACAATGATCTTGCGAATTCCCATTTGTTTAGCCAAATTCAAACCCAGCCACATAGCCCACATCGCTGCATGAAGAGCATTACATGAACCAATACCGTATCACCTAGGATATTCTGGTTACTGCTTGCTGCTATAAAGCTGATTTCCTTAATCATTTTGTGTAACAAATCCAGTTCATTGATTGGTCTTTGAAACCCTTCCTCGAAAATCGCTTTGTTTCTTCATTGCCAAAGGAACCAACTAGTGACCATGAACATTGTTTGCCATGTATCTCCCTGGATTGAGTGAAATTTCGCATTAATGTTCTGGAAGATCCATTCACTTCTATTTAGAGTGTAAAAGTTCATCACCTCAGCTGTAGGAAGCAGACGAAGCCATACTCTAGTGGCATAGATACAATCCCGCAATACATGCATTAAAGTTTCATCTCCCATAAGGCAGGCACTACACAAAGGTGTAAGGGGTGCCACGAATGTCTCCTAGAGTTTGTCAATAATAGTTTAAATATAATCGTTAATTTAAATATAACAATTATAAATAAATAATATCATTTCTAATCATAAATAAGAGTTCTCATTATATATATATATATATATATATATAGACACACACACAAAAACACTTCAGCGATGAAAATTTCTACTTGTGCGTACGTAGGGATTCCCGTAAGGAGTGCCACATTCAAGCCCCCGGTGGATGGGGAATTTTTCTAATGGAGATGGGGATCGCATTAGTTGTTCTACTTGTTTTGTTGTTTAACAACTTTCCAGGGAGAATGCTTTCTCCGCAAGATCTATTGTCATTTAATGACATTGGGAGAAAATCCCCAATGCATAATTTGGGAATGGAATAGGGATCTGATCCTAACCCGAGTACATTACATAAATACCCTTATCGTTGATCTAATTAATTTTTTAGTCTTTTATACATGTTTTTGATTCAAAATATTAATAAAATATTAAAATGTCCTAACTTTGTGTTTTAATTCTTAATTCTAAATTTTTTAATATTAAAATACACAAGGAAGACTATCTTTTATATTTTTCTATATTAGAATATTAAGCTATGTTTTCTTATTCTTACTTTTATATTTTTTTCAATTTTATTAGATTTTAATTTATATTTTTGATAACTTTTAATGATTTTTTAGGGCTCTCATGAGAACTGCGGGGACAAAGATGGAGGAAAAAAATTTCCCACGATGTGGATTGTAGACAAGGAAAAGTTTGAAGGGGGGGGGGGAGCAAGGATGAGGAGTGGAAGAATACTCCCCGTTCTATGTATTGCCACGGCTACTTCACCGCATCTTGCATCAGTCCTAGATGACTTGGTAAACTTAAGGCAAAATTGCTCCTGAGATCTCTTAATTTATCTTCAGGTTTTGAATAGCTAGACTAATTATTATTTTGTAACAAATAAATCCCTTATATTTTTTTTGTAACAAATAAGTCCCTTATATTTTTTTGTAACAAAAAAGTCTCTTATGTCTTAAAATTGTTGCATCGTTGCTCTTTTTTCAGGTTTCGAATCCTATGTTAGCCTTAGAAGCAACGAAAACCATACAAAGTCGACAGAACTAAAGATATGTTGGAACTCATCCTTGATGACAAATTGACGATGAATCTTCTAAATGGAAGAGAATTATGTGAAATCAAACAAAATGGATTATAAAGTTTTTATTAAAAGTTTGCTAAAGTTTTAAAACACTATTTTATAGTTTTTCTATTTTATTTTTAAAAATACATCAAAAAATAAAATAAAACTAGTTTCAATTTTGCATCCCTTTTTTGATAGATTCGCTACATATATCTAGAGCCTGCTGGATCATGTCGGGCTAGCCCGCAAAAATAGAGGGTTTGGGCCGAATAAATTGAGCCCATTTTAATATTTCCGCTTTGAGCCCGATCCTAAAAAGCCCGAGGCCACATCGGGCTAGCCCAACCGGCTATGGGTAGCCCGCAAGCCCACAAAATTACACTATTGCTATTAGAAAATTGGAGTATTGTGTGTTTATTTGTAGTACCGAAGTAACAAATTTATTTATTGAGAATTTTATATCTTCTTTGAATTGAAAGTTTATGCTTCTGTACTTCTAAATCTCTAAGTCTTTAAATTAAATTTTTGTACTACATTACACATATTTAAGGACTTTTTATGTTGTATTACAGGTTCAATTATGTGTTACCATCTTGTTCAAATCTTTATCAATTGAATTGAAATCTTATGCCAATGAAACGTGAAGATGAGTAGATCCCTGTCACAATATATAGTTTGCAATTTATCCACTATTGCTATTGTGGATGTAATTCTATATGCCACCGCAAATTTGCCAAATAACTTTTTTTATTTCTAAAAAGCAGTTTTTTAAAATATAATCGCTTAACATCAATGGGTTAGCCATAAAACCCGCAAATTCGCATAGGTCGGGCTTGGATTGTAAATGGTGAGCCGAATATCAATCGGACTTTTTACCCCCATAAAGCGGCGCGTAAATTTGGCGTCTGGTAAGCCAAGAAATCCGTTTTGCCAGCTCTACATATATCCTTGTAATGCTTACATGGCTAAATCATATATGCTTCTATTTATTTTTTTTGACTGAATCAAATATACTTATATTAAGTTGAGTGATATCTATACCCAAACAACTAAAGCCATGTCATGTTTTAATTTGACAAATCGTTTATTAATCAGAGGATAGACAGCACAGCAAAAGGGGAGTACTGATTGTAATAATTTGCATTATTATATATTGAATTTTGAGGCGTGTAAGGTGAGGTGTAGACATATTAGCAACAACAATAATTAAAAATGTGCATTATTTTCACTAAACAATGATAAATATATATATAGTTGATTACTAATTTATTTAATTTGATTTGATATATACACTTACACGAGAGTCTAATTATTCATATCGCCTAGTCCTCTTCTTGATTCGGCAATGAGTTTCAGTCTGATTGTAATTTTGTGACAAGTGTCCCTGATAATAACTCATTGCTGACTCAGCTGGTCCTCCCATTTTATGCCACCTGTCAAATTTCAACTTCAACTTCAACTTCAACTGCATCCAATAATTGAATTGAAAGCCAACACTGATTGGTTGGCGTGGCTTTTCTATTTACCAAATACTCTGTAAGCCACATGTAAGTAATGATATATCATATATTTACACCATATATTGCTTGTTCAATCCATTCCACAAATGACATAGTCCAAAATTTAAGTCATTTTATTTTCTTAGGGTTTTGTGTGGCTTCTATTGTTTCCGTCCCACTATCCCTTCCAATAATAATGTTTCATTATTGAAAAATCAAACAAAAATGGGTTGATCCAGATCATTACACTATTAAGATGATTATATGATATATGTCCCACATAGGTTAACATATAATGCATGTTTCCACATGTGGTGTTAACACATTCCACATGCCCATCATTATATTCTTCAATAATGTTTCATATAACAACTCACAACCTAGCTAACTCTCATATATTTACTGCAATTTTACCACCAACACATAAATTGTCAGTACTTGTTTTATTTATATGTTTCATTCCACTTGAGTCCAATTAATCTACTGTATCAATATCAAACTGCAAAGATCCGTGTGCAGTGCTACATAGAATAACAAGGGTGATGATAGCTAGTATCAAAACCATGTGAATGTTTTTAGACAAAGTTGATCCACCGTTTTAGTATAAAATTCATCAAATAATTAAAAAGGTAATTTTTAAATAGTAGTCACTAGTTCTGATAATTATATATAGTTTATGGCTATGATTGGATTTATATGGGCAATACCACTAGCTATAGCTGTTATTTTTAATAGATAAATTCGTAGATGTTTGGCCACAACGGTAATTGGAATACTGAATTCTCTGGTGGTTGTGGATATACCAACATGAATGCTGAATTATAGACCATCGCTCAAAGACTCAATATGGTTCAACAAAATGGGTACTAGAATTTGGCTTGCGAAACTGATTCGTTGACTGTTATGAAGTTCATCAATGAGAGAGTTTCTACTTCTCACTCTCATCCGCGTATTATTAATCACATTCGCTCCTTTTTGGAACGTGGTTGGCAGCTCACCTTCCTTCATTCTC
Organism: Oxytropis ochrocephala; assembly: GCA_020916435.1. NCBI lineage: Eukaryota > Viridiplantae > Streptophyta > Magnoliopsida > Fabales > Fabaceae > Oxytropis > Oxytropis ochrocephala. The sequence continues at coordinate 19,411,394 of CM037088.1, forward strand.
TTCGGGAGGGTAACTCTTGTGCGAAATAGTTGGCAAAGCAAGGCTCATCTATGGAGCATGTAATTCATTTGTGGAATAATTGTCCATCAACTATATCTTCATCTCTACTTGTGGATGTTGTAGGAATTGCTAGATTAAGAACCTAATTAGATTTTCCTGTTGCTTTTTATTTTTCTTATTGATCAAAAAAAATACTAGTGTATTTTCAAATACTACTTGAAGCAGTGTTTCAACTTATAACTTACATTGTGTATCATTTATAATTATTAATATAGTTTTGTTATCTATTTACTCTATTAAATGAAGTAAGAGATTATTAATCTTTTTATCATTTCTAATTTATTAAAAATGTATTTTTTTCATGTCATTTTATATTTATTACTTAGTACAATTGTTAATTTTTCCAAATACTTGAAATATTTTAATTTGTAACTATCTTTCTTGCTATAAAATTGTCTATGATCATAAACTTGTTTGTTTTAAACTAACTTATTTTGGAGAAAAAGATGGACAAGCACTCTAAGCAGGGCACAAAAGATTGACGAGAGCGTAAAGCATAGAAAAAAAAAGGACAAGTGCCTAAAACATTTAACTTTTTTTAATTAGTTACATAAATTTTAGGATGAAAGGATGACATTTTGGTCTAATTAAGATGGAGAACTCTTTGAGAACTTTCGAAGGAAAAACCTGGCTGGACATGTGTAATCGGTTTTGCCGATCCATGTGATTATTCCCAATTTCAATGGAGTTTTTGCCACATGCTAGACTCAAATTTGAAATTTTAGAAGGCTTAAAGGCATGTAATTTTTATTTTTTTAAAGCTCTACAAATACCAAACGCACAGTTTGTTCTCGACGTTAGTTTTTTTGACTAACACAGATTAATGGATCTTGATGTGTACGCAACACATGGATGTCAAATCATCATCTCTTTCATTCATCTTTTTCTGAAACTCTCTTCGTTCTTCTCTGTTAATATCTCTCAACACCTTTTGATTAATTGAAACCTTCACTGTTTTTGATGATTGTTCTTATATAATATCTCAACATCTATGATTGAAATACCCATAAATTGAAATAAGCGATAAACGATTCTGTGAGGGCGTTGTTAAAGATAAGCATAAGCCATAAACGAAAATACCCATAAATTGAAGATTTCGTTTTCAATCAGATTCGATTTCAATTTTCCCATTTCGATTTCAGATTCGATTTTCCCATTTTCCATTACGTAGAAAAAGGAAGATAGATTCATATTCACATACATAAAAATTTCCATTTCAGATTTCCCATTTTCCCATTTTGATTTCAGATCCGATACCTTTAAACAAAACCCATTTTCCTAATTCGTTTATCGTTTTGAAGATGAAGATTTGTGAAGCTGTAAAAACGATTTCAAGGTTGAAGATGAAGTTATGTGTTTTTCTAGATTTATTTTAACTCTCAAAGATTTAAATTTTAACTCCCAACGATTTAAAGTTTTTAGATCTGTTTTTTCAAGATGAAACCTTCTTTCTCTCGCTCACACGCCATGAAATCATCTCTTCTGGATTTATTGTTTCTTTTGGTGTGATGGGTTGGAAGTTGTGATTTTTTGGGTTTTAGTTTGTGAGGTTTTGATTTGGAGATGAAGATTGAGGTGGATTTAGGAAGAGGTGGGTTCTAATTTGATTGTGTATTGATTTGAAGATGAAAAAGCTATGGGTTCATAAGAAGATGAGAAGAAGAGAGAAGAGAGAAGAACAGAATCTCAAAGAAAGAGGAATGAAAGAGATGGTGATTTGGCATCCATGTTGGCAGCCACTAACGGTGTTAGCCAAAAACTAACGTCAGGGACCAAACTAGAAGCGTTTGGTATTTGCAAGGACCTTTTTAAAAAAATTTAAATTGCAGGGACGAAATTGGAATTTTTGGATATTTGCAGGGACCAAATGTACCTTTAAGCCATTTTAGAATGAGAGCTGAACCCGATTACCACTCGGATCAACCTTTTTTTGGTACGTAGACGGAATGGTCACTACCACCACTAGAAACGCACACACAACTGTGAAGTCTCGGGTTCGAACCCAGAACATGATATACAACCTAATAATTTTGGCATTTGCTAGTTGAGCTAAACCTTTGTTTGTGATAAAATGATACTTAGAGGCTCTAAACATTTAACTTTTTGAATGATATATTTAAGAGAAAAATTATAGATTAAATACTACAATATTATTAGAGTTCGACTTATGATACTAGATAATAATTTAGTAATTGTTATTAAATAAGTATAATAGTAATTTCTTCATCAATGAAAAAATTCAATGACCACACCAAAGTGATATTGTGGCAAACATGTATCAATAAGTGTTTTCATTTACCTGCTCACTCACCACACAAAAACTAAATTGTGTTAATATGTACTAATCATTATATTATTGTATAATGACCATCGAAAAATTTACAAGTAACTATTATTCTTAGTATCATAAAACATTACCTTTGTAAAAAAAAAAAAAACCAGTTGCCATATTATTCAATGTGGATAAGGTGCGTCTGAAGTAAGAGAGATTCAACTCAAGTGGTGCGAATCTATGATTCAAGAGTGGGACCATATAGAGCTGCCTTCAGGGATCCACTGTCCAGTTGAACCAACATGCATCAATGGCGTGGTCGGTTTTGGGTTGGGATCCTCTCCATTTAATGGAGGGTTTAATTTGGAGAGAGAGTGACACAATGAATATTTTAATATTATTTTTAAAATAATAATAAAATATTCATTGTGTCACTCTCTCTCCAAATGGAACCCTCCATTAAATGGAGAGGATCCTAACCGTCGGTTTTGCAGCTTCCAATTCCAACGTGTACGGGATTATGTAATAACTGGATTGGAGGCTTTTTCATCTTGGGGTGGCGGGCTTTGCCACTTGTTTCTCACCAAAATAAATAGGGTTTTTCTTTTGGACCCACCCCATCCTCCCACCCCCACCCAATACCAAAAACCCCAAAACGCCTTTCAAACTTAATTTTTTTTTTTAAAAATAAATAAATCGTATATACCTGCTTTGAGTGCACGTATATATCGATGGCTATTTTTTGTCCAATCGTATATACGTCATCAAAGGGTATATATACGATGCACTTTTTATTTTTTTAATAATTTGTTTTAATTTTTAGGCTTTAAATATCATTTCTCCCTGCAAGAATATCGGCAAGATAATCCATTTACCCCTCAGTAAAAACAAAATTTTTAAAAGCCCCTTGCAAATAATAAGTGTTTCTAGTTACCTTCACAAGAGAAACAGTAAACGATTTATATTTTTGCGAGTGTAATAAGAAATGATTATACCCATTATACACTTACTTTATTTGTCAACATAATCTAACAAAGAGGGGGGGGTAAGTGTAAGCGGTTTATATTTGTAAGGGCATTTTAAAACTTTTATTTTTACAGGGGGTAAATGGATTATGGTGATATTTGTAGGGGGTAAATGATATTTAAGCCTAATTTTTATTACTAAAAGGCTACTAAAAATTCGTTAAATAGTCAAAACTACTCCAAAAATTATAAAAACACCACTAAAAATCTAACAAAACCAAAATAAGGCTATACAAATTTTTTTAGATTTTTGGAGACTATGAAAAATTAAAAAAATCGTAAAAAATAGTGCTTGATGGAATTTGGGATTTTGAGTAGTAGTCCCATAAGAAGTCCCTTCTAGAGGAGTCTTGATTCTTGATTTTTTTCGCTTCTAATGGTTGTGGTTTCATTACGATCGGAGTATGTTGCGAAAACCGATTTTTAGCCTAAATTATTCGTTCGACGTATAACATAAATCACGTTTTAACGAACTACACACAAAACATATTTTCAGGACTCATATAATTTTTATTTGACTTAAAAAAATTTAAAAAATACAATGGGGGTCGATATACACTTGGGGGGTATATATCGACCCTATGCATTTAGGCATCGTATATACACTCCCAAGGCGTATATGGTGGGGGTTTGTCAATCGTATATATACGCCTTGGGGGTGTATATACGATGCCTAAATGCATAGGGTCGTATATATATACCCCCGTGTGTATATACGATTGATCAAAATTTGTAAAAAAAATACGTTTTGAAAGGCGTTTTGGGGTTTTCAGTGTGGGTGGGGGTTTATGGGGATGGGGTGGGGGTACAAAAGAAAAAACCCAAATAAATATTGGAGGTTTTTTTACAGATCAAGATTAATTCAACTTCAACACCATATATTTAAGTTAATTTAATCAATTTCAACCACAACTACGAACACCTCAATTTGTATAAATCCTGGTCTTCCAATTGAATTCAAGTACTTGAAGTTGAATCAATCTTCTTTTTGAGAAAATGGTTGAATTAATCTTAGATCCGTCAAAAAGCCTTCTATATTCTTTTTGTATTATTATTATTATTATAAATGTTGTTGTTACTTAACCTTCTTGTTTTTGAGAAAACAGTTGAATTAATCTTGATCCGTGAAAAAGCCTCCTATATTTTATGAGAAAACAGTTGAATTAATCTTAATTTTGATCAAAAAAATAAATGTAATAAATATTTTTTTTTACTGTAAATATTATTGTTCTTTTATATGTGTTACTTTTTCTCTAACTTGTACTTGAAAGCAATGTTATCAGACCTGAATCGGTCATCGACCCAGTCAAAGATTTGGGTGCTTTGATCGACCGTGGTCTTTGGTTTGACCACATGACCCGGACACGCGTGAAAGCTCCGATACTCAAAATAAAGCCACATCCGGTATCGGATGCGTGATTCGGGCCGCGTCTTTGGTATCGGACACGATCGAGCATCGATCGGATACGCCCGAATACGTATTATGGGAGTATCCTGAAATTTATATTTATTTTTTAAGCAAAAAAATACACGATACGTTTCAAATACGCGAGGGACACGTTCGGGATACGACACCATTATCGGATACGCAAGCGGGATACGCACGGAAAGGATACAGGCATATGGGATACCTCCATGTGTTTTTTAAAAACTCACGTTTCTTTGGATCCTCCCCCGTTTCTTTACCTTAAAAAAATATATTTAATAATAAATTAATAAAATAAGAACTTTGAAAAGTAAAAACAAAACAAAACCATAATTTTATAATTAGTACATTGAAAACGTGAAGGAGATAAATTGGGAAACGAACGGCTTCACCCTACCCAGTGGCGGCGGATCTTAAAAAATATATTAGGGAGGGCCGTAAAATAAACTATTATAATATAAAATTTAATACATGATTCATATTAAGACAAAGTTGATCATCAAAACAATAAACAAACAGACCTTAAAGTAATTCTACGCGATCCAAGTGACTTGAAATCTTCAATAATAGACTCAGAACTAATGTTTTCACTAATTTCCCTTTAAATGTAAACTGTCATGCTATCAGCTAAAAATCCACCTTCCATCTTGTTTCTCAACCTAGTCTTGATACTTTTCATTGCTGAAAAAGACTTCTCAATTGATTTCATCGACTTGATTTGGTGGATATGTCCATATTGGAGAACGCTTTTCAGGGATCACGTTAAAGAATTCAAAAATCATCCGTGCTATTCAATTTTTCAATTCTTGAACTTCAACAGTTGAGAGTAGAAGTTATCACTTCTTCAACTCTCGCAACTTCAATAGGTTGATGCGTAGAAGTTATAACTTCTTCAATTCTTGGAACTTTAACCGGTTCGGATGTAGAAGCTATCCCTTGTTCATCTCTTTCATCCTCACAAACTTTCCTCTTAAAAAAATAATCAATTGTTCTAGTACTCTTCATCTTTAGAAATCTAAAATCAACAATAATCAAAAATCAAATTAAATTATGAAAAGAAACAAGCAACAAAATCAAGTTAAATTGTACAAAGAATCAAACAAGCCAAAATCAGCAACAACAACTCATAAATAGAATAACTTAGGTCTCAACAACAGCAACAACAATGAACAATAAATTAATACCAAGTTGCAGATTTGTTCCTTCATAAACAATAAATTAATAACAACAATGAACAATGAACAATAAACAATAAAGTTGCAGATTTGTTATCAAGCAAAAGCAAGCAATAACAACAACAATGAACAATAAATATTATTACTTGTTATATCCCAATTTTGTCCGTATTCTTTTTCCGGTTTTTAGTCGTTTATTTTATTATTTGTTCTGAAGTCGTGCAATTGCGAGAATCACTAAAAAGGTGTCTCATTTACCAACCCAAGCCAATCTCAACTAACCTCTTCAACTAAGTCGAAATGTCGTTGTTTAAATTAAGAATCTTGTGCGAATGATCGATCTTTTCGCACATTCTTTAGTTAAATTTTCGTATTTGGGCCTAGTCGAACTCAATTGGGTTTATTCGAGTCGTTTCCTTGCAAATGAGCTTATTCGAGTTGTTTTCTCGCAATTGGGCTCATCATTCCGACTTCTTTTCTATTTTTATTATTTCGTCCTTATTTTGAGCATATACATATATAGTCCAAAAAAATATCAAAAAAATCTATTTAATTTTATTTACATTTTAAAAAGTGTCTAATTGTCCAAAATGTCTAAAAATAGAAAAAAAATGATAATATTAAAAATACAAAAAAGATAAAAACGAAAATTAAATAAAGGAGCGAAAGATCGGTAATCTCCGGGTCCGTTTCTTGCTCCAAGATCGCTCAACAAGCCCACGTTATCGAGAACTCGCAAAGGCCCAGTCAAAACCAATTAAATGCTAACCCTAAGTTTTTAATATAAATAAGCAGTCAGTCCACAGTAAAATAGACACAGAAACCAAGGCAGAAAAATAGTGCGAAAATCACCCAAAAAATAGGATTAGAGTTTCACATTGAAACCCTAATCCACTAAACACGGTTCTGAAGCTTTTTTGAGATCTAAAGAACGAAGCAAAGATGCCGGCAAAGCGATCATCTGACAGTAGTTGCAGTTGGTTACAATCATTCAAACAAGCAATCAGGAGACCTAATCTGAAGTTGGAGTGTAGGTGCGTTTTGTCATATACATTCATAAAATCTGCAAACTTAATAAGTACGGATAAACTATTTTTCCTAAATGAACGGCTGAGTCGGTTGTACAACCGGATTAGTCATTATTTTAGGGCCAATGAGTCGCATCTGATTCGGTAACCACGAAAACTTAATAAATACGAGTAAACTATTTTTCCCAAAAATAGGGGACTAAATCGGTTGTACTGGCCAGGGTTAGTCGGCGTTCTAGAACTAATGAGTCATGCAGATTCGGGAGTTCTAGAATACCTATTCTAAAACCAACTCACCTCACATCAAACAAACTTCTTTCAAAAAACCTCAAAAATACTTTCAAAAGTAGGGGACTAAGTCGGTTGTACAATCGGGTTAGTCGCCCCAGAATCGATGGTCATGCAGTTCAAGGAATCCTAGGACCCCTACACTAAAAAAACACCAACCAACAAACCTTTTTCAGGAAGAACTACGTAGCTTTGATTCCTCCATTGCATCCGGAGGTACGTAGGAGCAAGAGTCCACTCTTGTCAAGCACTAAAAACTAATAATTTTAATTAAGTCTTCTTTCTCTCACATTCCAATAAAAGGGTAAATATTAAATTAAACTACAGTTAATTAGACCAAAGGATGTCGTGGGGTGCTAATACCTTCCCCATGCATAACGACTCCCGAACCTTAAACTTTCCTTGTCCTAAACTTAAAGGGATTTTCCGAATTTGCCCTTAAACTAAAATTTGGTGGCGGCTTCCTTTCGAACTTCGAAGAATCCTTTCCCGGATTTTTCGGTCGCTACATTACTGTTTGTGGAGAGGAAACGAACGGGGTCGGAGAGGACGAACGGAGTCCGAAAGGACGAACGGAGTCGGAGCTCGGAGAGGAAGCGAGAGAGAAAGAGGAATGTTGTAGAGTGAGAAGTAGGTGGTGAGAGCCGAGAGCGGGAGAGAAAGAGGAAGTGAAGGCTGTTTGTGTTGTCTTCTTCTCATTGGTTGATTGCTTGTGTAATTTTAATTTTTCATTAAGGGTATTATTGTAATTTCCAGCATATGAATTTTTTCCTGGGGCGGGCCATGGCCCTGCCCAGCTCAGGAGAAGAACCGCCACTGACCCTACCCTACCGAAGTGTAGAACCTCCATCGCAGCATCATGTTCACGCAGCTCTCACTCTCTCTGTTCGCACACACAGTGACACAGTTCTTAGCTTCCAAGCTATCGTAGCTCTGTCTCTCTCTGTTCTCACCAGGCATCAGTTCGCAGCTCTCACTCTCTCATCGCAACTCTCCTCCTTTCTCTTAGCCAGCGTTTTAAGCTTCAATATTGAGGTATTTTGTTTCAATATTGTTTAATTTTGTTTCAATATATAAGCTTGAATATTGTTATACATTGCAATTTCTCTCTCTCTCTTTCTCTCTCTCTTCGCACTCAATTTGCTGTCTTAAGCTTCAGTATTGTTTAATGTGAAGGAAATGTCTCTTTGTTACTGATATTTGTGTGTATTTTTTATTGTAGTTTGAAAAATGTCTCTTGTGGAAGAAAAGTATTTCAAGTTCATTTGCTTCAAAGGAACCTCAAAATGACCATGCTCGACTTTGGAAATTTGTTGAGATATTAACGAAGAAAGAGGAAGTAGGTGGCAACAAGGCTTGATCTTGCAACTTTTGTGAAAAAGTGGTGAAGGGTTCATATTCTAGAGTGAAAGCACACTTACTCAAAACACCCAATAGTGGGGTTGCTGTTTGTTCTAAGGTCAGTGATGTTATGTTGGCTGATTTAAATCGAATTTGTGAAGAGGCTCAAAATAGATTAAAGCCTAAAACTGTTCCATTGCCTACTGAAAATTTGTGTCCAATACCACCAATGGTACCACAAAAGAGAAGAAGAGGTGGTATAGAAAATGCTTTTAATCTAGATGATAAGAATCATCTTAGAGCAATGATAGCAAGGATGTTTTATTCGGGGGGTTTATCATTCCATCTTGCTAGGAATCCTTACTATGTTAGTTCCTATTCATTTGCTGCAAATCACAACCTTTGTAGTTTTCTTCCACCTAGTTATAATGCTTTGAGAACTAGTCTTTTGAAACAAGAGAGGTCTCATGTTGACAAAATGCTTGATCCTATCAAATCTTTATGGCCGATGAAAGGAGTTACATTGGTTTCTGATGGCTGGACGGATGTGCAAAGAAGACCATTGATAAATTTCATGGCTATTAGTGAAGGATGTTTTTGAAAGCAATTGATGGTTCTGGTGAGTATAAAGACAGGTTCTACATGGCTAGCTTAATAAAAGATGTAATCAAGGAGATAGGGCCATCAAATGTTGTGCAAATCGTAACAGATAATGCTCCTGTTAGTAAGGCTGCAGGATTGTTGATTGAAGCTGAGTTCCCTAATATCTTTTGTGACATGTTCGTAGGAGGAACAATAGACATTTAACTATGCTTACCCATTTTGATCACAAGTATCTTTTTTGTAAATGTGATCATATCTATTGAATATTATGAGCAATTGTCAGTTAGTAAAGTGAATTATCTTTAGTTAGGTTTTATATTTTTAAATTTTAATTTAATTTTTTATTGAAGTATCCCTGCCGTATCGTATCTTGATTTGCAAAATTTTCTCGTATCCATGTATCGTATCGTATCCCGTATCGGGGCTTCATAGCCAGACACACTAAAAATAAGTCTAATATTATAAATTTATACATCACAAAGCCATCAAAAAATTCTGATTTCCTTATTTTATTTTGTGATTTCGATTCATAAACTTTCTCAATTTGGCGGTTTTGTCCTTATGTTTTTTATTCCAATTTTGGTCTCATAAATGATGGATTGTATACTTTTGGCCCACTCTTTCCGAAAACAAGATTTTTAGCACCAAGAGTGCAAAAAATCCATGATTTTGAAGACCAAAAGTGCAATTAAAATAATACGATATTTAAGTCCAAATTTTAAACAAATATCTTCTCCTCTACAATTCCTTTCAAATCCCTCACTTTTGGAGGGGAGCTGAAAATGACTTAGGAGGGTTTGTTTGTCAGCATCCTTAAGTAATGAAGTTTCCTACACTCGGTCTTAGTTGGGAATGGATCATTTCCTGTCTACCATAGTACTATCTTCCAAGTTGGGGTCTCATTTCCATGACTGATACCTTAATGATACAAGCACGAAAAGATTGAAGAGTTTGTGTATTATTGAGAGGTTTATCATTCACATCTTGAAGAACTACGTATGAGATCTCCCTAGTTCTCCTCCATGGGAACCTTTAGCCCTTACCTTTCAAACCAAGGGATCAAACGGCGTTTGCCTTCGTACTGATCAAGTTGGGAATAGTCTAGCTCTTAGGATTAAGGGGTCTACAAGTTGTTAACCTCATCAATTTACCTATGAGTGTTATATTTTCAATAGGATACATGCCCATCGAGGTTTGTTGGAAGCCTGGGTTTTGACAATGAGGTGATGAAGAGGCATTGAGGTTTGTAGAATGGATAGGTAGATGTCATAGAAACTGATTAGGGAACAATTGGGGGTTGATTGATAGGGTTTCAATGTGTACTAGTATTAGGCACTAGTGTTTTTTTGGGTCAAGAGAACATATTTCATTCATTCATAGCCTAAAGATCAGAGAATGTATTAGCTATAGTCATCATTCATTGAAGGCCCAAGCACTATAGCTAATACAGCTAATACAGCACTCGTATAAAGTATCCTAGACCCAAATCCAGTGTTATTAAAACTCTACCCTCTGCGCTCATATTCGGACAGATTCCGGTGGGGTTCGCACGACTTGCTGCATGTAAAACGAATCAAGACGCGCGAAACCAGTTGAGTGCGCCTATTAATTAGAAATCCGGTGAACTCACACGGTCAAACCAACCGGTAGGGTAGGGTTTTGAAAATTAAAGACTTGTGTTAATTTTGTGGTGAGTTTTTTTTTCTTCAGATTTTTAAGTAATAAATTTATACATATCATATTTATTTTTAGTACTTTTTAAAAGTGTCCTATTTCATGCGGCCGACCAAAGACCAAGTAGACCACTGCAGAACCAGTGAACCATTGCCTTGACCGGCACGATGACCGGTCCGGCTTTAATAACATTGCCCAAATCCATATTCTAACAACTAAAGCCCAATAAAACTCCTTAGAAAATCTAAGAAGGCCCATGCTTCTTAGTTACACACCCCCATCTAATCATCAGACACTACCAAACCTCCAAAATTTCAAAAATACCCTTAATGAAACTCTGCGTTTTTTATTTTTTTTTGTGCGTTTAGGACGGTTCGATAGTTAACCATCGAACCAGTTTGATGGTAAAGTATCGAGTATTCTAAAAAATTGGAACATGGTGTGTGTCTGATATTTGAGATGGTTCGATACTTAATGTACGAACTTACCTGTTACTGATCAGAATGGACAGAATTCCAAGTTTCATGTTTTGAACAAATCGTAAGACAGAAAAATGAATTTACACAGTATAGATATAGGGAAGAACAATGAGATGGAGCACGTGCTAGAAGGTAAGGTCCCACGGGGTACCTGTATATGGCCCATCATTGACAGGCTGAAGACATTGACGAGGCCATATCATGGGGGCTGAGGAAGTTTACCAAACAAATTTGACATTGTAGACTTTTTAACTATAATTATTTCGTTCATTCCAATTCTTTTTGCGTAATTGAGACAAATTTGAGAATGAGAGTGAAATGTGAGAACCTCGTTTGTATTGATTTTAACACGTGCAAAAATAACATCAAATTTGTCTCATTAACAGTGGTTCGGACTTAAACTATCGAACCGTCCTAAAATTCCAAAAAAAAATAATAAAACGCCGCGTTACATTAAGGGCAGTAACGTCTTTTCACGTGCTTGTGTAGTGTGTGATGAGTAGAGGGGGGGTGTAAGAAGCATGAGCCATCTAAGAAGCAACCACCAGCAAGCCCACACAGCCAACACACACTACAACCAACTACACTGTTGAAAGAAAATGGATTTGGCCCTTATGGAGTACAATTCATGTCTTGTTACAATTATCAAAATATCCTTCTGGAAACCATTCCACCACACTTGGTACTAGACTAACAAGAAAGACAGTCCCCGCGAAGATAGGTGCCGAACTCCATGCATGGTGAAGTATCGAAGTGTCAAAGAACTAAGAAAATCGTGAATAGGGAATTGAGATGAAGCTTGTTGTAGAACGGGTTTGTAAACTATATCTGGGTAGGAGTTGAGGTATATCCGTGGAAAACGTCAAGGGGATTAGGAGGGGGCGGAAGAAAATAGAGATAGCTAAGATGAATAGATAGCTAAGTGATCTAGACCATAACAGTAATCTAAAGCCATCTGGTGGTTTCGGTGGCAGCCATAGCTCTAGTGGGTTGTGATGGAGAGCGCAATCTAGAGGTTTGGGGGGAGGTCATCGGTTATTGGCATCGGGAACAATGGGGGATACCCTCCATTATTTCCACACCTCCTTCACTAGCTGAACTTAGCGACTATGAAAACTAAGCAGTAAATAGTGAACATATTAAGTGGAGAGATGCACAGGTAACAAAGAGATGGAGCAACGTGGAAGAAATGCGACATCTTTACGCTGGAGAACAGCCCAACAGACGTTGAGCAAAGGGTGGCGCCACTAAATCGCCGATTGAAACCCTAACAGACTAGGTAGAAGGCGTTGTCCAGTCTTCAGCACAAGTAACATATCTCAGCACAAGTAAAATATCTCACTGGGGGGTATGCTGGAAACTAGTGTTTAGATCTAATTGTACTGGCTAGTATCAGGTGCGTATCTTTGTCTCCTAGTGTCTAAGACTACTGCAATATGGTTTGGGCTTTGATTTCATACTCTTTCAATATATCTGCATCCCTTAAACCATTTTAAAAACAAAAAAAGTTAAGCTTGAGTTAAACGTAGGCTTTTAAAATTAATTTTTCATCTTCCACCAAAAATAAGATCAAGGCAATAACAACTGCAACAAAAAAACTGCTTTTAAGAAACCTTGGTCGACATGGAGAAAAATTGTTCAAGAGTTCAAGGGAAAACAGAACCCACAAAAGGAAGGAAGATTTCCTTCATCTGCTGTATATTCTGTTTATTTTATCAGGCAAAGACTATCGAGCGACATAAAGAAGTGAAATCATACATTTGGGGGTGGCCAAATTTTCCCAAATAAATCTTCCAGTCGCTTTGCTTGATCAGCATAACCATCCAGCCCAGCAGCCAGAAGTTGCACCGCTGCTGGCCCCATGGCATTTGCAAGGCTCATTTGGTCCCATTTAATAAGCTGTAACAAATGCATACTTATCAGCAAAAAATACGATTATTAGGCAATAGCCAAAACAAGAATGATATTCTATTGAAGAGTTCTCTAGCATCTCCATGATATAAGGCCGTTTGGATCGACTTATTTGGGTTTATCTACTGACATAAGCACTTATGAGACTGTTTGGGACAACTTATGAAAACAGCTTATGACATGTTCATAAGCTGTTTTCAGCTAATTTCCATAAGCTCCTCAGATTATCTTATGAAAACAGCTTATAGTTTATAGAAAAATAATTTAACATTATTTTACCTTGTATTATAAAAACAGCTTATGCATAAGCTCTTATACGATAAGCGCTTATGCCATAAGCACTGAATTAAGCTGTTTATCCAAACGGGCCCATATTCTCACCCAAAAAAAGAGTTCTCTAGCAAAGAAAACTGATCGACAAGCATAAGATTGCCAAAACTACTCATCTTAAATTGCAAGCAATGCCAACGTGTTCTCTCACAGTGGCAGATCTTCTTTATGACTAGTTTTAGTTTTTTTCATAGATATATACATATTTCAGAAAAGTAATAGGTCTTGGATCGAATGCTAACTTACCTAGCCCATTTCAGTTTTTGAGTGTCCATTTTATTAAATTTTTGTGCAAAATTAACACAAAAAATAGCTACATAGGAGAATCAAACTAAGAATAGACTTTGCCTAAAACATGCGGCCTAAACCACCGAAGCATGAGTTATCATACTGATTTGGAGAAAAGGTTTCATATCTATACTAATTGATTTGGCCCCCTCATATATATCTTAGTCAAGCTCCGCCGCTGTTCTCTCACATTGTCAATGGTACTACTAGAAATCTCAATTTAATAAAATTTCTACTCAATAGGGTGAGGGATGTTACCGTTGTCTAATTTGGAGAAGAAAATTGTATATCGACATTACTTATTATCAATTAGGCCCCCTCATACATATATATCATTAGTCAAGCTCAGTCAGTGTACTCTCACATCAACTTCTGAAAATTTTCTAGTCAATAGAGTAGTGGTAGTTACGGTTGTCTAATTTTTATTATGCTAGCTTCCTGATAGGAAATATATAAAAACATTAAGTTTGTTCCCACAGGGGAGCTTAGAAAAAGGTATGGCTTTGTGAACATGTTATCCTTCCATATAAATAAAACAAAAAGCTCTTCAGCAACCCAGGTTTATGTTTGTTAATGTCCAACACGAAATCTGACCTAGTCCTTGTCCCTAAAATAAATTATGGGAGAAACCACATAACATGCAAGAGGCGGTTTAAAGTTGTTCTTCACCTAATTGGTTCTTGGTTTTCCATTCATATAATAACTCAAGGGCCAAGAAGCATGACATTATGTTTTGCAATTATGACATGGAGATATAACGATTCCGACTTGATTGTGCAGTTTCAAATAATCGACTCCTACTTGATAAAGGAGAACTGAAAATGACAATGGAGGCTGAAACCATACCTCTTCATCATTAAACACGTAGTTCGCAGCCGACTGAGGGGATAGTCTCCTAACAAAAGAGTACTTCTCATCAGGAGATGCAACAGATTCTTTGAGAGACTGCAACACCTTCAAGGGAGCTATGATATAGTCAACCCTAGACAAGGAGCATTATAAAGAAAAAATGTTAATAGAATATTGCATAAGTCAAAGTTATATAAGGTATTAAGTTGGATATGACTGTTGGGAAGTCTTTGAATACCCCAAAAGGCTATACAGGTCCTGCTTGTTGCGAACCGCCGCTGCCATCAACTTCGACTTAAATCGATATTTGTGAATATAATTGTAAGTCTTTGTCGCCTGAAATAATAATACTAATGCTTTAAGACATGGGCTTTATTAGTTATTCTCATGACTGCTTTTAGCCTAGGCTTTTATTCTTGCATTGCTCACTTAAACCGGACCACAGTGATGCCTCATATCTCTATTCTTAAGTTTTCACCAAGAGCTTTATAAGTTTATGTTCACACAAGTAAATCTAAGTTCTAAGCATAGAACAAGACTATGAATAGAAGAGCCGTTTGGACAACAAACCAATGCCAACCCGGGATCCTCTCCTCTTAGCTTGGCAGATTCTATCTCTTTGTCATCAGAATGATTACGAGCCCAGTCCTGACAAATGACAAAGTTTAAAAAAGATACTCTGATAAATGTGATTAGACACACATCTAACATATAAAACAGAAATTACCCTGAGGCGACCAACAAAGATTTGAATAACAGAAGCACCAGCTTGAGCAGCAGCAGCAGCTTGAGCAAAGCTGAAGAACATAACCAGTCCATAGAGATATTAGGAAAGGATAAGATGGGAATGGATTCTCTCAAGTTAAAATTTCACATGACCTTGCCAAGTGACATTTTGTATCTATATCTCTCCTCGTAAGTATTCACAAACTTTGATAGGATGTCATCTATTTAATGTTTATGAAGAAAGAGAGATGGACACAAAGTTTCACATGACAAGTTCATGTGAAATTTTAGAACAAGAGGTTTTATATTCGTAAGGGATATTACAAAAATGTGAAAGGGAAAAACACATTCATAATATTTATAAGCAATTCAAATTTAACATCTAGAGTTTAGAGTAATGAATACCATTCTCTTTTTATTTCAGTGCATGAATTTTTTTTTCTTTGGTATAGAGATGCTTTTCATTTTGTTACTTACGGAAAAATTATTAGAGCTTTGGATCAATTTATGTGTTTTGGAAGTTCTGTTACAGAGATTCGGGGATTGCTTTTTATTCGAATAATAGGATTTGGGTTTATTTCCAAATTCCCAAGCTAATATGTACATGCTTAACCAACTTTACAAACTAAACTAGTTTAGAACTATCACTTCTAAGGATTAAGGAAATAATATATCAGACACGAGATTCTATCGGAACAAATGAAACATATCCTAGCTAAGATGATCACCCAACAGAACAACATACCATCATATGATTCGTACGGAAATTGTGTACAAAATGATAGACCCCAAGACTTTAAGCAGTAAAACAAAAGACATCCTTCACATGTTAACCTCAAGAAGAATTTTCTATAAACTACTACCTCTGCCCCATTTTTTTTGACGTTTAAAGATATGACACAGTAATCAAGAAATGCAATTAATACCTTAAATTTAATAAAAAATACTCCCTTGCTCCTTTTTACATGTTCTTTAAGATTGTTTTACACAAACCAAAGATACCAATAAATTGTTTTGTTTTGATAAAATTATTTGTATTTTTCCTATTACCCTCTAGTGTTTATTACCCATTACACTTATTTCTCTCTCAGCGATAAATAATTACGGGGATAATTGAGAAACGAGTGACCACTGTAATTTTAGATTATCAAAATTACAAATAAAAAGGGAACAAATGTCTTCTTAAAAATATACATGTAAAAAAGAACAGAGGGAGTATTATGTAATTCCCAATGCACCCTTTTTCTCTCTTATTAATTAATAATTTGGTTCTTTAATTCAAATATACCTTTTATCTCTCATTAATTGTCATGGGTATAAAAGGAAATAAATGCTTAATACTTCAACAAAACTACATACCTGTAAACAAAAGTCAAATGTGTCTGTATGCCCTCAGATTCCAACAATCTTGCAGCCTCTATTCCCTAAATAAAAAACAAACAAGCCATCAGCACATTAAGCAGAGCATCAGTGTTTCGAAATGAAGCTGGCACTAACATTCTACTTTTCCTGATTACTCACTTGCCAAGTTGCAGGAATTTTAAACAGCAGACGCTGAGGAGGGACATTACTATCGGTGTACAACTTCAACAGGTCATGCACCTGTAAAATTTTGAGAAGAGTAGCATCACATTTTTACCAAGGCACAAAATTTGTGTTTTGTTTTAGCACTAAGAATTCAAAAAATGTGAAGCTTTTTTCTGAACAGATTAAGAGTCACTTGCTGTCAAGAACTTCAAATTGTATACACTATACACAGTTTAGAATTCACAACAAGCACACACACATACACTCATCTCCTTAATTTGGGGATTGCTTGTACGCTACAATAAAACTAAACCATCTGTTACCTACATCTGTTACCTCCAAAATCATAGCTGTTTATTTCTTTACTATTAGGGAGGTACCATAGCACTTACTCATGGGTAAACAATTTCATATCTTTCTAAATCTGAAACATTAGAAGACTTTTGATTTTGACAACTTTGAGAAAGAAGGAATTGAACCTTCAAATGGCATCAACATTAAAATCTCATGTTCAAGATGCATTGCAATAGAATTTTAACATGATGTGTGTCCTGAAACAGAACCAATACCTTTCTGATGATGCCATGTGTGTCGTAAGCAAGACGCGCATCCACTTCTGTTGAAACACGGCCGGGGACAAACTTTGCCAAGTCACTACCCACATTCACTAAGGCCTACAATTTTAGCATCAAAACCACAAAATATAATTTTAAAAAAAAAACAGAAAGGTTTATTAAAAGAAGAAAAACAAATTAGGCATTACCGAGTAATTAGCCATGAGAGAAAAGAAATACCTTGTTGACGAAACAAGCCAATCTTGCATTAGGATTTTCAAGCCCATAACATTCAGAGTCAGCCAAAGCCATTTCCACAGCATTCTACAAGAAATCAAAAAAGAAAAAAGAAAAGAAGTAACTCAGCGAGCTGAGTCAGAATCATTGCATCATGTTTGGATTCACCTTTTGTGAGAGTCAAAAGTAATTCTGGAAACATAAAATTACTGTTGGCATGCTTGGGTGCTATCGACTAAAATTGATTTTACCTCTAGAATTGATTCTAACTAGAAACTAGGATTTATATTTTTTGCTTCAAAAATTGATTTTTACTCTCAAATTTGAGGTACAACTCACTTTTACCGCAGTGTCGATTTTGGTCTATCCCAACGGACCAACTTGATAGCCCAGTATTTGGGTTGGCCTGAGCTTGCTAAATAGATACCTAGAAAAGAAGGCTATTGCTTTTCCCACACCCCCTCCTACTCAAAACACACCCCACAAGGGTGTGAAAAGACCAAAAGGTCAGCCAAAACCTCTTTTTTTTCACGAAATTTCACCTGTTCGAACACGGGCCTTCGAACAGGTTCGAATGGCATCGTTCGTGTGTGTTAAATCTTGACTTCACACTCTCTTTGAGCGTTTTTCACCTGTTCGAATAAGGTCATTCGAACGTGTTCGCATGACCTGTTGAACCCGTTCGAACGACATCGCTCGAGTGTGTTAAATATTGACTTCACACCTCTGCGTGCGTAATTTCACTTGTTGAACGAGGTCATTCGAACGGGTTGAACAGGTCATGCGAACGATCTTTAAACACGTAAACTCAGCGTTTCACGCGGGGTTATTTTTGGAATAAAATTTGTTAAGGGGTGTGAAAGAGTAGGAGGGGGTGTGGGAAAAGCAATAGCCGAAAAGAATTGGGTCGTTTTGGCCCAACCCAATTGGCCCTTGGGCCAAGCTAGATATACTTTTTGGCCATTGCTTTTCCCACACCCCCTCCTACTCTTTCACACCCCTTAACAAATTTTATTCCAAAAATAACCTCGCGTGAAACACTGAGTTGAACGACCTTGCTCGAACACGTTCGAATGACCTCATTCGAACAGGTGAAATTACGCACAAGAGAGTGTGAAGTCAATATTTAACACACTCGAACGATGTCGTTCGAACGGGTTCGAACAAGGTCATGCGAATAGGTTCGCATGACCTCACTCGAACAGGTGAAAAACGCCCAAAGAGAGTGTGAAGTCAAGATTTAACACACACGAACGATGTCATTCGAACCTGTTCGAAGGCCCGTGTTCGAACAGGTGAAATTTCGTGAAAAAAAAGAGGTTTTGGCTGACCTTTTGGTCTTTTCACACCCTTGTGGGGTGTGTTTTGAGTAGAAGGGGGTGTGGGAAAAGCAATAGCCTACTTTTTTTGTGGTTTCCTCGGTTAAAAGTGGGTCGCCCCGTTGCCCTAGTGTTTTAGGCTGGCTGGGCTAAAAAAAACACAACAAAGTAGACAATTGGGTTGGCCCAACCCAACTCGCTTTTGCGTTTTGGCCTAGGGGCAGGCCAGATAGGGGCTGGGTGGCCTAGTTTGACAGCTCTACTTTTACGTGAACTTAATCATACATAACTCACTTTCATTCAAAATCAATTTATTCAAAATCATCAATTTTGGCCATGATAGCACCAAACAGGCAAACACAGACTCAGACTAAAATGCAAATGTTAGGTGTTGAGAGAAGAAAGGGCCGACCCTAAAAATGGTATCTGGAAGGCCACATATACCCAAGAGAAGCGATGAGCTGACAGTGGCAGCAGTTGGAGGAAACCTGTTATCAAAGTCAAGCACTCATTCAAAATAGTACTATAATAATGTTAGTTATATAAGCGAATTAAAGAAAGAATAGAATTAGAAAAAGGAATGTTACTTATGGAAATCATCGAAAATAACAGAATCTGGAACGATCTGGCTGTAGGCGGATACAGCATCCAATTCAGTGATCGAAGCTGCAATAAAAGGGGAAATATAAAAAAAAAATTCGAAGAGAAAGCGAAATGATGATATTATAATAATAATTAAAATTATTATCATTACCAGTGTTAGTGGAGGATGAGGATGAGGAAGCGCGAATTGGAGAGAAGGAGGTTTGGAAATTGAAGTGGAGAGTATTCGGCGGAGTTGTGGAACGGAGGAGAGAGAAGGATCTTGAAGAAGATGATGGAGATGCAGCAGCAGAGGAAAGAGCTGCAGAAGACGGAGTTTGCAAGGTGATCGGCATTTCTGGAATTGAAATTGTTTATTGTTTGAGTTGAATTTTTTTGACAAACTATTGAAGCAACTTTAGCTAATTTCTCTTAACATTTCTTTTATTAGAAACTACGTCGTTTACGTTTATATTCATAGTTAATTATATCCAGAACTCCTTCTCAATCATCTCGTGAAACCCGCTTGGCAGGTAGGTACTTTAGCACCACTTGTCGTATAATTCGTTTTTTATTTATGGTTGAAAGATAAGGATAATTTGGAATTTGACAAAAAATTAATTTAATATAATGTGAGATTAATTAGCCTAAGTAGGGTACTCCCTCCAGACTCGTATATAAATAACAAATAACTTTTTAGATTCATCTTAGTCTCTTCTAAAGAATCTTCGTCTCCACCCTCCTCATGTAATGGCAGTTCATCCACTTCTAATACTAGTTCAACTTCTTCAATAGGGACTTAGTCGTCACATAAGGTTTCAATTGTTTCAACTTCAATTACCTCATTTACGCCTGACTTTCATCCAATTGATAAGGAATATCATCTCCTGCATTCGTGGCTTCAATACGACCCAGTGGTTTTGTCTTAATTGCAACACATCCTCCCCGAGCCGATGGATATGGAACATAATACACCTGTCTCTCTTTTTTCGGCATGATAAATGGGATCATAGGCTTTAAACCTTTTATCTATTCGAATGTCCACGGTATTACATGTTGGATAAAATTTTGATCCTCTAACCGATGGATCAAACCAACAATACTAAAATAAAATTATTCTCTTTTTATAGTCTAAAGGTGTGTATTCAAGTTCCTATATGTGTTGGATCACACCGAATAAACCATCTTTACCTCCTTCTGTAACCAATTTTACATATACCCCACTATTAATTAATTGTTTGTTTCTCTCACTCCATGATTGAGTGTCAAATTTGTAACTATGTTGTTCCAGCAAGATGTGGATCTGTTAATCGCAAAAAAGAAAAGAAGAGTTGTTTTAATCTCAGCTTCTTTTACATTGCTGCATATCAAGTTGAAATCCAGCAGCAACATAGTGGAAGATGAGAGTTTTTTTTTTTTGAAAAGGATGAGAAGTGTTGTGGTGTTAGTGGAACTAGCCCTACGACCCGTCCGATGGACGGGTTGACTAACAATTTGTTAAAGAGTAGACCTCTAAAGAAAAGAAGCATAAGAACGATCAAACAAATTCTAAGTATTTTTTTACTAAACAAATTCTAAATATTAGAAAGACATCACATTTAAAGACAAAAGTCACACATATTAGATCAAATCATAACACAAACAGCTTAAAGTTGGAACATAAACAACAGCCTAATCACACATATTAGATGAAGTCATAACACAATCAGTTTAAAGTTTTAAAATAAACAACAATCTATAATAACATTATCCATATTCAACAAATGTAACCATAAAAACTTAACCCATAATACCGTCTTACCGATTTGAGGGAACAGTCTCTAGAGTTGCGCGTAGAGGATACCCAGTTTATACCAAAAACACATGAAAACTTAACTCATAATTAAAGAGAAAAGAATACAACATAGTTAAAAAGTGAAACACGTACATAGGTCTCATGCAGAGTTTGATATAAAATTAAATATCAATTTAATTATGCTTCTAATACTTCTTGATGCGAAATTATCTAAATAAAGAAGAAAATACCAATTTGGACATGTAACTTTTTTTCTAGATTCTAAAGTACCCCAAAACGCACTGCCTAGAATCACACTTTATGCATTTTGCCATGAAATTGTTTTTCCATCAAATAGATTATTTATGAACGAAGTAATTGAATAGTTAAAAAATTTCTGAATCCTAAAGTAACCCAAACACTACAAGAAAAGCTTGTTTTAGCCACCAGCAGTTGCCACGGAGCTTATTCCGTCAGTAATTTGCCACAGATTTGCGACGGCATGTGCAAAATATGTGAGCGCGAAATTTCTCGCTGATGTTTGCCACGGGTTTGCCACGGACATATGAAAGGACAAAAATTTGCGACGGACATTCCGTGGCAAGTCCGTGGCAACGTATTGATAAAAGTAAAACAACCCCGATCCCCCTAAATTAGAACGTCTCTCTCCCTCAAAATCTATTCCTCGTTCTCTCCTCTCCGTCGTTCTCTCCTCTCCGTCGCTCTCTCCTCACCTCAAACTCCACCATCTCGCCATCGCTAATCAAGCTCAACCACCACCGCGCCTCCCTCAACCTCCTGCACCACCACTCCGTCGTTTTCCTTCTTCTTCTACCTATCTCAGCGCCTCCCATGGTAGATTCAAAAACCCTAAGTTCCTCTTTTCATTGTTTGTGAAGTTAATGTTGTTCCTGATGGTTTTGTGTTTGAGATAAATGACGTTTCCGATCCTATTCAGGTAGAGTTCTTACATTTTTAAAAAAACGCTGAGAAGATACACGATGAAACGAAGGGACTAACCTAGTTTGCTCCGCCGCGTCGACGAACGATGCTCCGCCATCGTGCAAGGTAATACTGGAATTCTTTTCATCATTGTTTCTTTCGCTTAGAGATCTATGGAGTTCAGAATTTTGAGATCTTTGTTTTGATTTGTGGGTTTTGATGTGGTGGGATCTTGTTAGAGAAGTTGAATCAGAAGATTTGAGAGTGTGGAGTAGATCTATTACAATTTTGTTTTGAACCTACCCTTAATGCATATCTGTGGTGCATCACAAGACGAAGTTTTTACAGAAATTTCACAGCTTGTGCAAAGTGCTCTTGATGGTTATAAGGTAATATCTATGTTTGTCTTTTACGCCTTTTATATCTTTTCAAATTATATTATAGTGCATAGCTGCAAACCATTGTTCAATTACTAGTCACTCATAGAGTTCAAAAAACATGCAAGAATTTTGAAAGGCTTCAGATTTTCGATATGCGCATGCGTGTCTATCGATTTGTATGCATATACATGTTTTGTAGCACCAAGGATTCTTGAAACATGGACATTTTCTATTCCAAGTTTGCATTTTTGCCTATGGCCGACAGGATCGGAAAAACTTATACGATGATGGGAAGGCTGGACATCATGGAGAAAAGGGCTTGATACCTGGTCGCTAGAACAAATATTTCAAACAAAAGCAGATTTCAAAGAACCCCAAGGTTGGAAATATGAAATGCGGTGATATATTATTGCTAATAATTTTAGTTCACTCATCATTGCAATGTTTATGATGTTGAGATCTATAATAAGGTTTTTGCTTTGTAAAAATTTACAGTGTCGATGTTGGAAATATACAATGAAACCATTCGTGATCCGTTAGCTACCAATAAGTCACCATCGATGCAAACCGCATGTAAAACGGTACTCACGGAAGTGGAAAGCAATACACAATCAAACATGATGCTAGTGGAAATACACATGTTTTCGATCTTACTGATGGTGGATGTTCAGAGCGTAAAAGAGGTCGCGTTTCTTTTAAATCAAGCCGCAAACAGCAGGTAATTACTTCATAATAAGGTTCTTTATAGTCTTGTAGTGTCTATTACGTGTTGAGTTCAGATTATCTTTATATTGCTTTATATGGATCAAGAGAAACATGTTATCGAGCATTTGGTGCAACAAAATATTTTGATTTATTTACTCCTACAAGTTAAAATAATTTGCTTTTAAATATCAAATTTAACTACATTTGTTTCTGTTTTTTTTTCTCCTTTCAAGCCTAGAGGTGGTGGTATAACACCCCCTTCTATTTAATACTAATTAAATTAATAAAATCAGAGTTTTCAAAATACTTTTCCACGCACCTCAAAAGAGAGTGCTACATTTAATAAAAACTTCGTCAAAACATATTTAAAATTCAAACGCATCGAGTACGTGAAATACATATCATAGTCACGTGGGTTAAAACCCTCAAAACCTGTTTAGAGTTTACAACAATCCAGAAATGGTTTCCTCAGCACGGCGGAAATAAAACAAGTTCAAACTTAAACAGCACATGATCCAATCAGTTCAAAATACATAGTATAAAATACTACACTACGATTCCCCGCCCGGGTGTCACTAATCAGAGTTGACTCGAAGACTCAAGAAGGCATGGCACCTTCACTCAGAATTACCTGTTTGTCGCCACGAGAGCAGGCAACATAAAAATGCTAGGGTGAGTCTCTTTACATAAATAATAACAAGTAAGATAAGCATTATATTTAGGAAAACGTCTAGCAACAACAATCCATAGAAATCAAGGCATTTACCAATCAATTAAAATACCAACAAGTCACCACAAGAATTAATTAAGCATCAACGTGAACTCCACGAATGCATGAGTATATGCATGTATGCACTATGCATGTGGATCCATACTCACCTCAAAACCCCGTCGGGTAACTCATCAACTGTTTGGCCGAAAGCCACTCATCAACTGTTTGGCCGAAGCCATGCATATGATTCATGTGACATTATGACAATGCATCACACCGCAATAAGCACATCACATCAATTATTAACTACCACCTCATCAATTGTTAACCACCACCTCATCAATTGTTAATCACCACCTCATCAATTGTTAACCACCACCTCATCAATTGTTAATCACCACCTCGTCAATTGTTAATCACCACCTCGTCAATTGCTAAGTTACTTCTCACTTAAAAGTCCAACCACTCCATAAGGACCCTTTTCTACACTTAGGGACTATTTTGACCTCCAAAGATTAATTTTATACTCAAGGGATTATTTTGGCACATTATGATTAATTTAGTATTTAGGGACCTTTATTAACCTATTAGGATTAATTGGACTCTAAGGGACTATTTTGTCACGCCAAGGATTAATTTAATTCTTAGGGACTAATTTGTCACACCAAGGATTAAATTAATTCTTAGGGACTAAACCATCACTTAGACACGTTTTGGGTACCTAGGCGCCAAGGGGCAGCCACTTTGGCGCCCCTACTTAGCGCAACACACACACACACAGCAGCACACACACCCACAGGCGCCAAGTTTCTAGGAAACTGGCGCCCCTCCCTTGCCGTGCCACTCTACCTGCACACACCCACACTGGGCGCAACAAGGCGCCTTGGGCTGCCAATTTTGGCGCCCTGCCACAGGCGCACCTTACTCTCCAGACTCAACACCAGGCGCCTAAATGCCTAGCATTTGGCGCCCCCCCGTACAGCAACTCTCAGCCACTAACCAACCGTGACCCTGGCGCCATTTTGCTAGGCAAATGGCGCCCCCTCCTTGCCACCCCAACCAAACCGAGCCAAAGTGCTCTCTAGGCGCCATTTCCTTAGGGATTTGGCGCCCCCTCTTCTCTTGAACACACCTACTCAACACTCAACCACATTTTAATCCAACAAATCAATTATCCAATTAAGTCATATACACCTAAACACCCATTTATTCAACAACCAAACAACCACACTCATAAACCACACAAAATGCACATCAAACCCATTTCAACAACAACATAATGGGTTCCTCAAAAATCAATTCAACACAACAACAATCAAACCAAATAACATTCAGTCAACATATAATCACTAATCACTATTCATCATCTTCACCAAATAATTCAATAATTACTTTAAAACCCTAACCTTCATACAATACAAATCTTACAAGATATTATGAATGAGAAAGACCCCCTAACCTTTGCAAATTGAAGAATGTAAGCTCTCCCTCCACCCAAAACTCAACAAACACCAAAAACCACCTTGAGCTTCAAAACTCTCCAACAATGGCAAAACAACAACAAATAGGAATTAGGGATTGAAACTAACATCAATAGCTAGAGGAGGAAAAATGGAAGAGAATGAGCTAAAAAGCCCCTTACCTAGTGCTAAGATGGAGAAGATCTCCACCTCCTTCCCCTCTCTTCACGTCGCCTCTCCTCTTCCTTTCTTGCTCTCAGTTTCTCGTTTCCTTTCTCTCCCTCTCTGTCGCGCGTTTCACTCTCCCTCTCTCGGTCCACTTCTTTCTTCTTAATTCCTTTCTTTCATTAATCCAACAAATCAATTGGGCCTAAATGGATTGGGCCCCTTTTCGCACCCCCCCTCAATTAATTCAACTACTCCCTAACTTAATAACATCACCACTCTCTTATTTACTAACTCTCACCTCTTAATTTAATTAAAACACCTAATTCATTTAATTAAATATGACTAACCACATAACTCCTAAGTAATCAATTAAATAAATATTCAAATTATTTTCGGGCGTTACAGGTGGTAGAGGAGGACCTCGCGGTGGAGGCCGTGGTGGCAGGGGTGGCCGTGGTGGTGGAATGAAGGGAGAGAGCAGAGTTGTTGTTGAGCCTCACAGAAAGGTTACCCCCAATTGTGAAAGGTTACCCCCAATTGTGAATGGATGGCCCATAATTGGAGGGTTAATTCGTTTCTTGAAAGGTCCAATCTTTATGCTCTGTGAAGAATACCCTAAACTTGGAAGTGTCTTTACCTTGAAACTCTTTCACAAGAATATCACTTTCTTGATTGGTCCTGAGGTATATGCTCACTTTTTTAAGGCTCCAGAATCTGATCTCAGTCAACAAGAAGTGTATCAGTTCAATGTTCCCACTTTTGGTCCTGGTGTTGTTTTTGATGTTGATTATTACGTTAGCAAAAGCGCTTTCGTTTCTTTACTGAGGCTCTTAGGGTTAATAAACTCAAGAGTTATGTCAATCAGATGGTTGTTGAAGCTGAGGTAACTAACTAACTAACCAATCCTTTTATCATCATCTAATACATTCATTCATTCACATATATAGATTATTAATGTGGATTGTGTGTTTTTATCTTATTTGGTTGATTTGATTTTAGTTTGTATTTAATATAATAGGTATAGTGAATAATGAATAGTTTAGTTGACCCTTTTAGTCTTACTTGAAATGTTTGTGCATTCAATGCTTCATTCTATTTTGGTGGTCACTACTCACTACTCACTGTGGTGCATATTGCACCGCTTCATCGAACTGTAAACTTATTGCGCTTGATTTGGCTTTAGATAGTGATGTCTGTCATACACATCAATACAGTACTCCAATTGAAGTAATTGCCTCTGCCACAAGGAGGAATGGGGAATTATAAATTATAAATAGAGTAGAAAACCAAATTTGACATTTGTAATATAACATTTCTGTCTTGTAATCTTCTTTGGCTGTGTTTGTGTTCTTTCCCAAACATGAACCAAATTTGCAGGATTATTTCTCAAAGTGGGGGTCAAGCGGTGAGGTCGATTTGAAGTACGAGCTTGAGCATCTCATCATCTTGACAGCTAGTAGGTGTCTGTTGGGACGTGAAGTTCGTGACAAGCTCTTTGACGATGTTTCTGCATTGTTCCATGACCTTGACAATGGTCAGGAGCGTAAAGAAGCATGGACGAGTTGGTTGAAAACCTATATACATGAGGTACAGTTGTTTTATGTTTTTTCCTTTGGTTATCTAATTCTAAGGCACTTGTAGAAAAAGTGCATAAAGTTAAATGCAAAAAGAAAAATAAACACATCTAAGCTGATTATGCGATATTGATGGTGATTTTTCTTACTTGTGTGAATCTATGGGGCTTGCATATTGTTGCACCCGAAAAATCCGGTTTGGGTTTCTCAGTGTACAACGTGGAAAAATTATGAAGCCGCCACCAATATTTTAATTTTAAGACCAAAACATTGAAAAAATGTCTTTTGAAATAAGGCGGATGGTCTTTCGAAAACTAGAGATATGGGTTCGGGGGTCGGTTACGTGCGAGGAAGGTGTTAGCACCCCACGCGTCCTCCCTACTGAGAGGGAACCTTTAATTAAGTATGTGGTTTTGAGTGTAGATTTGGAAAATACTTAAATTTGCCTCTTTATTGAAAAAGGGATGAAAAGACTTAATGAAAATTTTTATTTTTGGCGCTTGACGAGAGTTAGCCTCTCGCTCCTACGTATCTCCCAGTGCGATGGAGAATTCAAAGCTACGTAGTTCTTGTTTTGAGAAAGACTTTTGTTTTTTATCTTGTTTAATTGTGAAAATCGAGCTTTCATGATGATCAATTGAGCAAAGGCTCCAAGTGACCAACATTAGTACTCCATTGTTAATAATCATGCAAGCAAAGGCTTCGCAAGATTACTAACAAAGTTTTTAATCTTAGTGAAAATCTTTAGGAAAATTAGGCATTCACGGTGATCAATTGAGCAAAGGCTCCAAGTGACCACCACTAGTACCTCATTGTTAATAATCGCGCAAGCAAAGGCTTCACGAGACTACTAACAAAGTTTTTAATTTTAGTGAAAATCTTTAGGAAAATTAGGCATTCACGGTGATCAATTGAGCAAAGGCTCCAAGTGATCACCACTAGTACCTCATTGTTAATAATCATGCAAGCAAAGGCTTCACAAGACTACTAACAACGTTTGATTTTAGAATAGGTATTCTAGGATTCTTGAACTGTACAGCTCATTCGTCCTAGAACGCCGATTAAACTAGTTGTACAACCGGCCTAATCCCCTATTTACATTTTAGAAGAAAACATTTATTTATAAGTCTTTGTTTAAGGGCAATTGGTTTTTTTGAGAGTTAAGTAAAAACGAGAAAATGGGTGAAATAGTAAAAAGGGGTGTAACTAATTACAGGAGGTTGTATTATTAACGGAGGGGGTGTTGTTAGTAATCAGATTTTAAAAAAAACAAAATAAATAGGCCCATACCCGTAGCCCACAACCCAACCGACCCGGTTACCAAAATCAGGAAAAAAAACCTAAATCTCTCTTCTCCCCCATGCGCCGTTCATTCCACTTTTAGAGAGAGAGAGAGAGAGAGAGAGAGAGAGAGAGAGAGAGCGGCGAACCAGAGGGGAACGGGAGGGAGAACGACGCCGGTGGCGACGGCGTGGAGCTCGCCGTAGAGAGAGATACGAAAACGAGGGAGATAGAGGGCGAGAGAGCGAAGGGAGGTGACTGCGAGAGAAGGGGGACCGCCGGAGAATGAAGCGAACGCCGGAGGAGGTGCTGCGACGGTGTTTTGTGGTGGTTCACGGTGAGAAGCTTCTTTGTCTTCCTGTCTTCTGGTTTCGTGTCTGTGTGCGTTGTGTTTTGTGAGTTTTTGTTGCTGTGTGTTTGTGAGCTTGCTGCTGTGTTTGGTTTTTGCTCTTCTCCTTTCTCAGTTTTGTGCTTCTTTTTTTTCTCTGCGTGTGTTTGTGTGTATTTTTTCAGTCTGTGTTATTTTTTCTCTTCTTCTCTCTGCGTATGTTTTGTGTGTGTTTGTGTTTTCTGTTTTTCTCTCTGTTTTGGTTTTTCTTTGTGTGTATTGTGTTTGTGTGAGTTGATTTGAGGTTGAGGAAGGTGAAGTTGAAGCTGAATGTTTTCTCAGATTGTGTTTCCTCCCCTACTGTTGTGTGTGTGTGTTGTTCTTTGTATGTCCGTGTTTTTTGTGTGTGTTCTTTGGTCTCCCCTCTTATCTTTCTTGGCTTTTATTTTTATTCGGGAGGATTGTTCAACTTTGTTTTTTTGTAATCGAAATGTCTCTTTCTAATTTCCTATCTCATGAATCATTTTGTTCGAAAATCTTGTCGCTCTTCTTCGCTCATTTTCTTTTTATGTTTGCATGTCAAGCAAATGTGGCAAAGAGCAGTAGTCAAGAGCTAGAAATGGATATTAGCTTCAAGGAAGGAGAAAGAGAGTTGAGCTTGTAGCTCAAATGGAAAGAAATTTGGAGCGCATGGACTGCTTTTTTGTATTATTATTTTTATGTAACATAAATTATAATTATAATATATATTTTTGTAATCAAAGTGGACTTCTTTATCCTAACTAATTATTTTTGTTGTGTCCTTTTTTGATAATGCTAACAATAAATAAAAGTTCAACCAATAATTTATAAAAAAAATGCCATGACACGCATAATCAATAAACACGTGTATCCAATTAGGAATAACACGCGCAACAACAAGAAACAGACGTTACAAAGATCGTTAAAACTATCGCGCATAAGCGATTAGAAATGACGAAACATATTTTTGAGCCTTTTTTCCAAACGAGAAAAATACTCGTTAAAATCAAGCGCCCACAAGAATACATTTTATTTTATTTAGTCGGACAAAATTGGGGTATGACAGCTGCCCCTCTTTATTTGGATTTTATCAAGAAATATGAATTGGCCGAGACATATTTCGAAGATAAAATAGAAATAAAGAATTCAGAAATTATACCAATTTTGTCCACTTGGGGAAATCCGAATTTTCTTTTTTTTCTTTTCTCCTCCTTTTTTGTTGTTTTTTTTCGGAAAGATAGACACTTTCGTGTCAATGCGAGAACAGTAAATGAACACCGACGTGCGCATTTAAAAGATAAAATGGGCACTTGCGTGCAGGAAGCAGTAAATGAGCACTTGCGTGCAGAAAGCGATAAAATGAGCACTTGCGTGCAGAAAGCGGTAAAATGCCCAGCCGCCTAAAACCCGTAATCCTTAAACGAACTCTTGGCGAATCCGAAGTTTGCACGTGGCTTTGAGGAGCACGCTTCTCGTTGGCCTTTTCGAGCGATCGGGGATCGTTATCGACCCCGAATCGATATACGATCAATGCGGCGCCCACTCTATCTTAGGCCGATACAACTATTCCGTTGAACCTCACATGGGGTCGCGGTCCATCGTGTTGCTTCGACACGATGTGAGACACTGGCGCGTAAGGGAGCGATGATCTTTTGGGCTCCAATCCGCAATGCGCGCCTGAGCACTCTCTTTTCTTTTCCTTTTTGTTTCTCTTTTTCTTCTTTTTTTGAACTCCCAACTTGGGGGAGCATTTTCTGGAATCTGAAGGCGAGCATTAACACTGCGGTGTTTATCCTCTCTCTCACTTGTCTGCAACTGAAAAGCGAACCAATGCATGCAATGCAAATGCCATGGTTGCCATTTTCTTTTTCTTTCCTTATGATGAATGTAATGCAAATGCCTGAATTTCTCTTTTCTTTACTTTATTATTATTTTCTATGTCCGCGAGTGCATGACTTTATGCTTAGTGAATGTAATGCATGAGTTTCTTTTTCTCATTTTGCTCTTTTATATGAGTGCGGTATGCGAATGCAAAATTTTGGTGTTTGATGATATGTATGCTATTGTGTTTTGATGAAATGGCAGATGACATGCAATGGAGAACTTTTTCTATGAAATGTGAATATTGCTATTATGCGAAATAAAATGATGAATAACATGAAATGATGAATGACATGGGATGTTTTAGCTTTCTTTGCTTCTATGAGATGCAAGTATTGATGTGATGCAACCTGTATTGCTTTGATGTTTGATGGGATGATGAATTTTTGGTTCTTTTTGTTTTATGGAATGCAACATTACTATGATGTAGACGATAATCGCATAGGTACCTCGTGATTCTTGGGTGATCAATCGTGTGTCCTATCGTGATGACTACTTGAATGTACATTCGACTTAGTTTCCTATTTATTGAAAATGATTTTGTATTTTGAAAATTGATTTGGTATCTGATGCAATGATGATGAATGCTTGGTTTGCTAGAAAGAAACCAATAAATGAACACTTGGGGTGCTGATGTGAAAATAGTAAATGAACACTTGGCGTGCTGATGGGAAAACGGTAAATGAACACTTGGCGTGCTGATGCGAAAATAGTAAATGAACACTTGGCGTGCTGATGTGAAAATAGTAAATGAACACTTGGCGTGCTGATGCGAAAATAGTAAATGAACACTTGGCGTGCTGATGCGAAAATAGTAAATGAACACTTGGCGTGCTGATGCGAAAATAGTAAATGAACACTTGGCGTGCTGCTGCGAAAATAGTAAATGAACACTTGGGACCCGAGGGCATTTGAACTCCGAACTGAAGGAGTGACTGAACTCTAAACTGAAAGAGCATTCTAACTCCAAACTGAAGGAGGGACTGGGAATGAGATTTTGAGACTGACAAGTCCAGGATTACCGACTTGAGAATTAGATTGAAGACTGACACTTGAAGTGCTGATTCTTTGAACTAGGCATGAGGATTAACATCTTGTGTTCGTCCACATTTTGCTTAGCAATGTAATGAATGACACATGTAATGCCATGATTGATGTCTTGAATATTATGAAATGCCTTTGTTCTTTTGTATTTGCTTCTTCTTTGTAGTTTATGAAATGCAAATATTAACATAATGCTTTGATGTTTGAATGCAAGTGTATGCGGTGATTGATGCTTTGATGAATGGAATGCTCCTGTTCTGACTTCTGCTTGTTTCTCTTTTTTTTGCTTCTTCTATGAAATGCAAACATTAATATGATGCAATGCTCTGATGTTTGATGCAATGATTTTTGTTCTTTTTCTTTTATGGAAATGCTAACATTAATATGATGCCAATGCAATGAAAAGATTTCTGCTTTTTCTTCTTTACTATTTTCCTCTATGAAATGCAAGTATTAATATGGTGCAGCTGACGTGGACCGTTTTTTTTGCTATGTGATGAATGCACAAAATGTGAAGATGCAAATGTAATGCTTTGATGCATATAGTGAATAGATTGAAATGCCTAGATGCATGAGGTAAACATTTTTGTGATGATGAGATGTGAGACTTTGGATGCAAGGAATTGAGATGATTATTGACCATTCTGTTGAAAAATTGAATTTGATTCAAACTCCGGTGTTCTCAAGGTTTTTATTTACAAACAAACTCACTTGTTTTCTCTTTCTTTCCATGATGACTGAATTTTAGATATCACGTAAACAACTTGTGTTCTCTCTCTTTGAAGCATTGTCTAGTAAGCATGCATAGGAGTGCAAATGTGAATGAATGAGCCAGTTAACATGGAATTGGTTTAGGGCATGGACACTTATGGCAAGTGAAGGAATGACAGACATGGTTACTGCCGAAGCTCATGAGGGATCAGGAGATACAAGATTGCCCCAATTCAGGTCTTTGATGAGTGAATAGCTTGCCCCTGTCTAGTGGTGACAACAACTAGGGGTGTAGAAGATGATGAATTGGGAACACTTCGGCTCTTGGGATGAAAGGTGGAGTGAAAGGGGTTTTGTCTCAACCCACAGAGTTTGGTGTTGCCCCAGTCATGACGAGACAAAGTTGCCCCAATTAGAATGACTAGGCCTTGTTTAGGATAGTGAGTTGAGAGATTGCCCCGGTGAGGTTTTATGGGAACGAATGAGGTGAAGGAATGGGAATTCACTTGCCCCACTTTCGAATGACATTTCAAATGGTTTCTTTGAGTGAGGTTGTGAAAGGTGACAGAGTTATGGTGATGGTTATGAACTGAGGGTGATATATGAATGGGGTGGGAAATGAACAAACCTCCCCAAAGTTGAGTGGAGTGAGAGGTGAAGGGAATGCCCCCTAGTACACACTTTTGGTTCCTTTTAAGAACAACTCAAATGCAATGAAGGTTTTGACTTTTTAGTATGAGGAGAGGCTCCTCTTGGTGACCACTAGACCTTGTTTTAATGCAACATGAATGCATCTTGGAGTGCAAGTCCTTCTCCCTTTTTACCAACTTTCTTTTTGATTGTTTTTTTTTTTTTTTTTTTTTTTGAGCAGCTTTCTTTTTTCTGCTTGTCTGTTTTTCCTTTTGAGCAAACACGTCATAGATAGATAAACTTATTTGTCCTAAGATTAAAACTTGAGAAAACGAAAGCAATTGGTCATTGATCGGAAGGACTCTTTAGGGTTGTGATGTGGAGAAGGGGATGATTGAGCTTAATGAAGTGTTTGGGGTTGATGGGGAGGATGGGTCTTATTCGGTGTTGGTCGATGGTCAATGGTTTATGAAGGAAATGGTTATTAGGTTTGATGAGGTGTTTGAAGGTTTTATGAAAGAAAAGATGGTTAAACCCAATGAATTGAGGGTTTTTTTTTTTTGAGAGGGGAAATGATTGAACCCATTGAATTTGAGGGCCTTTTTGGATAGGGAAATGATTGAACCCATTGAATTTGAGGGTCTTTCTGAAGGGGAGCTCTTATGCTTCATGACAAAATGTATTGACTCTTAATTTATACTCCCTTTGTCTTCCTTTCTTTGTTTTGGGATTCTCCTTTTTGAAATTTTGTCATTCCCCTCCTTTTGTGAATTTTCTTTCCCTTTGACTTGGGTGAAAATGATATACCATCTTTGATGTGGAATTAACCCTTGTCTAGGGTGATGGGGATATCTTGGGCTTTTCTTGACTTAAGATGGGTAACAAAGGGTATTTTTGTGATTTTGAATCTTTGGCTTAAGAGGGGTAGGAAATGAACTTTCTGGGATTTTAGGTTTTTGAGGGTGTGGAGAGATGACCAAATTTCATTTCAAATACTGATTGATTATTTCTGTAAGACTTAACTTTAGGACAATACTTTATCTATCTTCATGTGTTTGCTCTTTACTTTTCCCCCCTTTTGTGCCCTAACTTTTGCCTAGACCGCTCTTTGCGAGTTTTCAATCCACCGGGCGCTCTTTTTTTTGCCTAGGCCGCCCTTTGCGGGTTTTCAACCTAGCGAGCTTATTTTATCTTTTTTATTTATTATATATTTTTTTTTAGAAAGACTTGCACTAAAGGAATATGATACTGACAAGGAACATTAGTGATCACAGAATTGCCCCAGCATGGAGGACTTAAAGTGTTAGCGAGAATGAACCAAAAAGTCAAGTTATGCACTGATGGGAGAGAATATGCGCTTTAGGGGTGGACGGGGCGGGATTAGACTTGGATGGGAAATGATGATAAATGAAGGAAATTGACTGACTCAAACAAGAGAAACCGCACGTGGCATGCATACTTACTAGAAGAACGCTTCACAGAGAGTTAACATTGGTTAAAACATGATAAAAACTTTTTTGATGAATTGTTTCAGTCTTTTATCATGGAATGGATGAGATGCAATGCTTTTTTTTTTTGACGGAAATACAAATGAGCTATTGATGTGAAAAACTGAGGGCCTTGGAACACCTTGAGTGAGCAAATGAGTTAGGGTAAATTTTTCCAAAAAGAAATATTACTTTGCAAGAACGTCTCGTCTCTCATCACAACATTTTATTGTATGCAATGCATGCATGAAAACATTATGATGAAAATGAAATGCATGAAAGCATGTTCACTTGAAAAGTGTGATTATTCTAAAAGTTTTTTCTTTTTGATGTTTTCTTTTTTATGCAAGACGAAATATAAAATGCCAATGCATTTTTGGATGATGACTGATGCAAAAATGATGCTTCTTTTCAAAAATGATTTTTATAGAGGCAAGACAAGATATGAAATGCCGATGCCCCCCTTTTCTTTTGAATGATGAAAGATGCAGGAATGATGCTTTTTTCCTAAATGATGATTTTGTTTAGAGGCAAGGCTATGCATGACATGCCAATGCCCCTTCCCTTTTTTGAAAGATGCATGTATGGAGGAATGATGTATTTGAACTAAAGTGATGAGGTTGATGAAATGATGCATGAATGCTACATTTTGAATAAATTTGATGATGATTTTTGTTCATGATTATGAATGAGATACTTCCTCGTTTTCATTTTTTTTTGTGCAATGAAATGCATGATGCTCATAATGATTTTTTTTTTAAAAAAAATGCGTGGAAAGACATGATTTTTTAGTGAATGGAATTGCATGCAAAAAGGAAAACAATAATGCATGAGACGCGCCCCTAATAATACACGATTTTTGGATCTTTCGAGAAAATTAGGGGACAAAGCCTTAGTGAATGGAAACACACACGTGCGAAGAATGCACTCATGACAAACCTTAATGAGATAGCGAAAGATGCATGTATGAATTTTATCAAGTTTTTGTTTTATGTAATGCAAGGATGTATGCAAATGATGATGATGTTCTATGTGCATGCAGGATAAATGAAAGAGTTTTTATTGGCAATGATTCAAGTTTTTTTTTTTTTTTTTTTTTTTTTTGGAAAATGCGGGCCGTACGTTATTTCATATGGACCGGTAAGAGAAAGGCTACATCGGTAACTCTTTCACCCCTTCTTTTTTTTTAAAAAATAAAGTGGTTCATAGGTCACTTCGTACGGACCGACAAAAGAAATGCTACAACGGCAACTCTTTCTTCTTTTTCTTTTTTGAAAATCTTCTTCTTTTTTCTTTTGGGAAAGACATGCCTAGATTACAATGCAACACACAATTTGTATGTCCTTGTGTCCTACAAAAGGTGGGGGAACCTAGGCTCTAAGACAACTCAAATGTTCCTCCCATGTGGGTTCTAGTCACTTCCTCACCAGGTTACCAGAGCTAATTCTCTCTCACAATAACACCCACAACGATGGAACGCCATCTGGTGTGAGGCATCATGAAAGAGCATACTCTGGCTGAAACTTTCGTGAGAGTCAGAAGGACAACAGTCCAATTGCCAGTCACTACTCGTTTCCATTCTCCTAAGTTTTGTCAGACCTTGGGTTTTAGGCCCCTCTCAAAGCATAGAAAACATAAGGCGTGAGTGTGTGTAGCGAGGACATACCGCCTAAAACTACCCACATATACGCCCACCTGCGAAGGAAAAACCAGAATAGTCCAGACAATAGCAAGCAATAACATGTCGTCTACCCTAGGGTTCAATATCAAATAAGCTAGCCTAGGGTTTCAACAACAATCAATTGCATTACTTACCTCAAGAAAGGGAGCGAAGAAGAAGGGATCACAATAGAACGGGGGGAAATGCATGAGGGTACTAAGCACATAAGCAAAGAGGAGGAAGGAAAAACAAACATGGAAGAAGAGAAAACAAATGCACATGTATACAACGTGATAAGAAAGAAAATGAAACCGAAAGAGATAGAAGCAAACAAGGTATCCAAATCAAATCGATAGCGCATTAAACCACACATTTAATTAGTTAGGCTTGACCGACCCAAAGAAAAAAGAAAATTCCCCAGTGAAGTCGCCAGCTGTTGCACCCGAAAAATCCGGTTTGGGTTTCTCAGTGTACAACGTGGAAAAATTATGAAGCCGCCACCAATATTTTAATTTTAAGACCAAAACATTGAAAAAATGTCTTTTGAAATAAGGCGGATGGTCTTTCGAAAACTAGAGATATGGGTTGGGGAATTCGATTTACATGAGGAAGGTGTTAGCACCCCACGCGCGTCCTCCCTACCGAGAGGAACCTTTAATTAAGTATGTGGTTTTGAGTGTAGATTTGGAAAATACTTAAATTTGCCTCTTTATTGAAAAAGGGATGAAAAGACTTAATGAAAATTTTTATTTTTGGCGCTGACGAGAGTTAGCCTCTCGCTCCTACGTATCTCCCCAAAGGCGATGGAGAATTCAAAGCCACGTAGTTCTTGTTTTGAGAAAGACTTTTGTTTTTATCTTGTTTAATTGTGAAAATCGAGCTTTCATGATGATCAATTGAGCAAAGGCTCCAAGTGACCAACATTAGTACTCCATTGTTAATAATCATGCAAGCAAAGGCTTCGCAAGATTACTAACAAAGTTTTTAATCTTAGTGAAAATCTTTAGGAAAATTAGGCATTCACGGTGATCAATTGAGCAAAGGCTCCAAGTGACCACCACTAGTACCTCATTGTTAATAATCGCGCAAGCAAAGGCTTCACGAGACTACTAACAAAGTTTTTAATTTTAGTGAAAATCTTTAGGAAAATTAGGCATTCACGGTGATCAATTGAGCAAAGGCTCCAAGTGATCACCACTAGTACCTCATTGTTAATAATCATGCAAGCAAAGGCTTCACAAGACTACTAACAACGTTTGATTTTAGAATAGGTATTCTAGGATTCTTGAACTGTACAGCTCATTCGTCCTAGAACGCCGATTAAACTAGTTGTACAACCGGCCTAATCCCCTATTTACATTTTAGAAGAAAACATTTATTTATAAGTCTTTGTTTAAGGGCAATTGGTTTTTTTGAGAGTTAAGTAAAAACGAGAAAATGGGTGAAATAGTAAAAAGGGGTGTAACTAATTACAGGAGGTTGTATTATTAACGGAGGGGGTGTTGTTAGTAATCAGATTTTAAAAAAAACAAAATAAATAGGCCCATACCCGTAGCCCACAACCCAACCGACCCGGTTACCAAAATCAGGAAAAAAAACCTAAATCTCTCTTCTCCCCCATGCGCCGTTCATTCCACTTTTAGAGAGAAAGAAAGAGAGAGAGAGAGAGAGCGGCGAACCAGAGGGGAACGGGAGGGAGAACGACGCCGGTGGCGACGGCGTGGAGCTCGCCGTAGAGAGAGATACGAAAACGAGGGAGATAGAGGGCGAGAGAGCGAAGGGAGGTGACTGCGAGAGAAGGGGGACCGCCGGAGAATGAAGCGAACGCCGGAGGAGGTCTTTGCGACGGTGTTTTGTGGTGGTTCACGGTGAGAAGCTTCTTTGTCTTCCCTGTCTTACGGTTTCGTAATACGTGTGCGTTGTGTTTTGTGAGTTTTTGTTGCTGTGTGTTTGTGAGCTTGCTGCTGTGTTTGGTTTTTGCTCTTCTCCTTTCTCAGTTTTGTGCTTCTTTTTTTTCTCTGCGTGTGTTTGTGTGTATTTTTTCAGTCTGTGTTATTTTTTCTCTTCTTCTCTCTGCGTATGTTTTGTGTGTGTTTGTGTTTTGCTTTTTCTCTCTGCTTTGGTTTTTTTTGTGTGTATTGTGTTTGTGTGAGTTGATTTGAGGTTGAGGAAGGTGAAGTTGAAGCTGAATGTTTTTCTCAGTATTGTGTTTCCTCCCCTCTGTGTTGTGTGTGTGTTGTGTTACTGTATGTCTGTGTTTTTTGTGTGTGTTGCTGGTCTCCCCCTCTTATGCTGCTGGCTTTTATTTTTATTCAGGGAGGATTGTTCAACTTTGTTTTTTTTGTAACTGAAATGTCTCTTTCTAATTTCCTATCTCATGAATCTGTTTGTTCTGAAAATCTTGCTGCTCTTCTGCTCATTTTCTTTTTTATGTTTGCATGCTGAAGCAGTGTGGCAGCAGTGTAGTCAAGAGCTAGAAATGGATATTAGCTTCAAGGAAGGAGAAAGAGAGTTGAGCTTGTAGCTCAAATGGAAAGGGCTGGAGCGCATGGACTGTTTTTGTATTATTATTTTTTATGTAACATAAATTATAATTATAATATATATTTTTGTAATCAAAGTGGACTTCTTTATCCTAACTAATTATTTTTGTTGTGTCCTTTTTTATAATGCTAACAATAAATAAAAGTTCAACCAATAATTTATAAAAAAAATGCCATGACACGCATAATCAATAAACACGTGTATCCAATTAGGAATAACACGCGCAACAACAAGAAACAGACGTTACAAAGATCGTTAAAACTATCGCGCATAAGCGATTAGAAATGACGAAACATATTTTTGAGCCTTTTTTCGAAACGAGAAAAATACTCGTTAAAATCGGGCGTCCACAAGAATACATTTTATTTTATTTTCAACTAGTCGGACAAAATTGGGGTATGACACATATGTGCATGGCTTTTCTCAGCAAATCTGTTTCCATTCTTGAAGCTTATTTCAAATTTCTGGTTTGGTGTATAGATAGTATACTTATCAGTTTTTTCATGGTCAAGGTGATAGGTTAATGAAACAAACAGAATACTTACTTTGAAATACTCATCATATTTTGCAACGTATGATTTATCTTTCAATCTCATCTTTTATGTTTCTGAGAAGCACCCCATGATTGTGTAGATTCCAACATATGCTGATATTCATTACTAGTAGGTGCAGGTTGGTAAGGGTTATGGTTATTTGCAAGTGCACCATTCATGTTATTATTTGTAGTATAAGGATCACCAACATAACCAACCATGGGTTGTGAAAATTGTTGTGGAGTCACAATATTGAGAGAGGTTTGATCTAAAGGTGGTGGAGAAATCCACTGTGTTTGGTTGAAAGCATATTTATTAAAACTATTTAATCATAGTTTTGTATCAGCTCCAAACTTCCACTCCTTTATGATAGAATCATTACCATTCTTACTCTTCAATTTTCCATTCTCATCATTGTTCTTAATATTTGACTTTTCTACCAAATCATCAGTAGACTTACACTTACTATGAGAAGAAGAAGAATTAGAAACACCACCTTGTGATATAGCTTGTAGTTTAGCTTCAACAAGTGAAGCAGTAGTTCCATTCAAAGAATTAGCCTGAATAACATGCTTTAAATCTGGAAAATTTAACGGTGCACATTCACCTCTTAATATATATGTCAGTCAGATCATAAGCAATAGCAAAAAGATCTTCAATTGTTTCAAATGTCCCTAACCAAACTCTTGTTCTGTTTCTAAATCTGGGAATTTTTTTCATTCTCTCCCCTTTATAAAAGCACAAGGTTGAAAATGTTAGTTAACTTTAGAGTACTAACTTAAATTTGCTTAATCTTTACATATGTGGTATCAAAGACTCATTAGATTATCTTTGTGTTTATATAGACAGGAGTTGTGTATGCGAAGAGAGTTCTCTCACGAAGTGGTCGTGACTTGGTTAATATGGCGAAGAAAGCGTACTAACGTTATTCCCATTATTGAAGATGCTAGACATCCACCAAGTACAGAATGTTAGTTGGCATGGTAGATGTGATATTTTTCGATGTTGCTCGGCTGATCGTGTGTGCTTTTAGTTTCTCACTATTCTATAGATATAAACTCGTTAAATCGGAGGATGGTGCCAACCCACTGGGTCTTGAAAGCCCATATATCTTGTTGTTACATAACAATCAAACTAAATCTGCTTCACTATTGTAAAACCGCTATTATTTACAAAGAACTTTTGTTTTATATTTGTGTAGTTTGTGATCTTTGATTTGAAGTATTCTTAGAAGCTTATGGTTACGTTTTAAATTTCATGTTTTTTTATTAATTTTGATGTTTTACTTTTAGTTTCTCAAATTTTCATGTTTGGTTAAATTTCATGTTTTGCTTTTAGCTTCTCAAATTTTGTTTTGTCTTTCCAGACCTGTTATTAATTTTCATTTCAAAGTTTATGTTCAATGTGATATATCAGTGCATATGATGAGTTATACTCGGATTCCCATTCAAGGCATCTAAAATATGGTGTATGCCTGCCTCTAGTGCCTAATATTTCTTAGGTGTTTAGTTTTGTTTCTTGGTTCATCTGTTGTTGACGTGTTTACTATATATCTAAGTTTGAAATTTGAGTTCCATTTTCTGCTTATGTTGTTTCATGATTGAAGCAGTAGTTCCATGCTAAAATGATTGAAACAGTAGTTCCATGCTAATATGATTCTATGATATTACAGGAATTGATCGCAAGGGAAGGCGAATCCACCGCATAATCTGTTCAAGAAACTCAAGCACACGTTTGAAAGTGATGAAACAGTAGTGGAAGTTCTATTTGATGCAGTTAAGTTC
Source organism: Oxytropis ochrocephala (assembly GCA_020916435.1). NCBI lineage: Eukaryota > Viridiplantae > Streptophyta > Magnoliopsida > Fabales > Fabaceae > Oxytropis > Oxytropis ochrocephala. Next base: position 19,452,707 of record CM037088.1, read on the forward strand.
TAGTACCCTCCCAACTTAGACTATGTCTCCCCCTCTCCATCATGATATTTATTTTTCTCACAGGCAATTTTGTTCATGTATGTTTAGGTGTTTTGTTTAATTGTGACAACCGATTCCACGCGTTTACAGTTTGGCCTAGACTTGTTTTGGGCGATTAAGGACGAGCTAGGCGGTGTTCCTTCAAGGCAGTGTCTTGATTTTCTTCTAAGTGCTTGTGCGAATGCGGGAGATTTGAATAATGCCCTTTCAATAGTTATTTCCCTTTCCCTCATAGTTATGGTTATTTATTTGGTTATTTTGCATGGTTGTAGGATGTATCAGGCACTTTTGACGCAACAATGTAGAATAGTTGAGAGTTAATTCATTATTATAAGTTTATAACAATGTCAAATTATTTACTAGTATTTTGCAATTATTGTTTACTATCTACTGTTGATACCAAATTGGATATGAAAATTGTAGTTATTTACTAAAGTTTAAAATCTTGATGAATATGTAGTTTATACCATTTAATTGTATGAGTTAACACTTGCTAACTGCATGTTTACCTGCAGATTGAAAGATAACCCAATTTGTGAAGAAGTTGGAGTAGTGGGAAACTACTGCTCCATTTATTTTTTAAATTTTTTTTTAAAAATTTGCGACGGATTTGCCACGGACTTGCGACGAAAATTTGCCACGGACTTGCGACGAAAATTTGCCACGGATTTGCGACGGAAAAATTTGCCACGGATTTGCGACGGAAACATTTGCCACGGACATTTCCGTGGCAAACGATTTGCGACGAGCGTTTTTGCCACCAATTTTTGTCCGTGGCAAATGTTGTTTTGCCACGGAAATTTGTGCATTTGCCACGGAAATGTCCGTGGCAAATCAGCGATTTTCTTGTAGTGAAAACACACTGCCAAACATTTCACGTTACGCATTTTGCTACAAAATAATTTTGTCCCCATCAAGTACAGTAAAACACATTATTTAGCATCCCACTTTAAAATATAAAAATATAAAAAATGTAGATTAGTCATCGGCAAAACTTTGTTGGGAGGATATAACCACATGTGTCGACAAAATCGAGTACTCGTGACCAGCCGGCTTCCCCGGTGTAGATTAGTCATCGATAAAGATGATGAAAACTACACAGTAATGATATGGTAACAAAAAAAGTAAAAGAAAGGTAAAAAAACAAAGTAAAAAAAAAAGCTACTTAACCAATAATTGGAATCCAATTAAACAAAAAATGTTTCCCACCAAATTAAAGAGGCATGCCAAGCCGCATACATTATAAAGATAGAGTGAGTCATTAAGTCATGTTTTAATCTCATCCATTCATTTTAATCTAATGGTTGAAAATGAGTCATCTCACTCTCATATAAGAGACCCCTTTCTCACTAGATATGCCTCCTATAGAAATCCATCAGAGTATAAACAAGTCAAGTCGAACATTTTGTGGGTCTGAGGCAAAATCGTAATGTACTTGGTCAAAGTGTTTCCACGCTTCACTATCAGATGGGTGCGTAAAACATTCGAGGTACGCATGTTCTCATAATTCCACGTCATTTTCTCTGCAATTTCAGTCGATGTAAACGTCCTCTGCAACCTTGGAACTACGGGCAAAAAGAACATCAACTTTAGAAGAATGGGTTTATAAGTATGTTTTCTCGCTTTACGAACATGATATCGGGGCTTTCCACAAAATTTGTATTCATGTAGCGCACCATCATTTTAAATTCAATGTCTTAAAACATGTGCCCATCCACACCATTGGCGGATCTACATATATTTCAGGGGGTTCACGTGAACCCCCCGGGAAAAAAATAGCACCGATACTCTAGGAAATAATGTTTTTGAACTCCTTGAAAAATATCTTTTGCATCCAAGTTCCTAATTTTGCACCAAAGTTATTAGTTTTGCACCACTCTAATACACCACACTCTCACATATTTTATTTTAAAAACAACTTTCCTCTCTCATTGAATCGGTTATTGTTCTTATTATCCTAATTTTGATTCTGTTAATGCTATTTAATTAGTAATTTGTGTTAGTAATATTTATTTAATATATTTTGTGTTAGTGCTATTTAATTTATTTTGATTATGTTAGTTTATTTAATTAGAATCTGTTCTGTATTTTGTGAATATGTTGATTATTAATGTTATTTAATTTGTATTTAGAAACTTGTTAGTGCTATTTAATTTATGTTTGTCTAGTGCTATTTAATATATTTTAGTGTAATTTATTATATTATGTGTGTGTTTGAAAAATTTTGTACCCCTGACTCAAGGTCTTGGATCCGCCACTGATTCGCACAACAATCAATCTTTTTACATTACAATCCCAGTTTCGATACTAACATCTTAATCTCATAATAATTTTTTGACAAATTATCCTTTAAAAGTGTCGCTTCCAACATCAAGTCAATCACATAATCTAAACCCAAGTCAGAAATATTACTCATGGACTTGAGAACTAAAAGCTTTACACACATAGATTGTTTTGACTGTGGCGAGTCTTCAAACAAATTTTTCTTTGACTCTTTTAACAATAAAATCTCCATGCTTCTTCATTCGGAAGTTCGTCATGATTGTCATACTGAGGCTCATCAAATGTCACATTTACCCCGAGAGCATCACAAATCATGCTTTCCATCGACTTGAATTTTTCATTAGGTGGAACACCAACACCAAAACTGCTTGAAGCCCCTACATCAAAATTTGGAAGTTGTTCACCATGGTCCATCCAAATCCAATAATTAGGCTTAAACCCAAAATGATAAAAGTGATACTTGACTTCATCTTCGATCCTAATAGGTACACTGTTGCAAAAAATGCATGGACATCTAATCCCCCCTTTAAGTTTAGTCATTTTATGTCTGTTCGCTACCATAATAAACTCTTCAACCCAACTACTAAAGATTACTTCTGATAGCGGATATAACCTATCGTACACCCAACCACGATTCAATTGATTTCAATTCATCTACACACATATTAAAAAAAATGATAGATTCCCATAATATTCTAAATAGCCTATCAAGTTAATGACATCGATATGATCTCAATGGAGATGATTTCAAGCCGAATATTGAGGTCAAGAACAACACAAGTCTATTTTCCATCCAAATAATGAAGAAGGTCATTTCTCTAACGCTCAACCCTACCATTGTTAGTATAGTCTTGCAAGATGATTTCGAGATAATATATATGGGGATGAGGAACAAATGGAGTATAAGTATAATGGGTATACACTAAACGACACCACAACTACCTTAAAAAAATATGGAGAATTAACAAATGGTGGAACAATTCTTATTACTGTCTTCAAAGTGCATAATTTTTGTAATGAATTGGATTACCCTAGTGCTCCCTTTTAATTCATTTTGCTTATAAAAGAACACTCTTTTGAATAACTCCCTTATATGTTGGTTGAAATTCATACAAGTTTCATCAAATTTATACAAAGCATATATTAATTATTTAGTATAACTCATTTGAAATTTAATCAATAAAAGTGTTTGTCTTGAGAAATGAATGTCAAAATATGTGTTACTAACAGTGTGTCACTACTCTTGTGCAAATCAAATGTCATACAGGATAAAAGTTGACTAATAACTTGAATTGAGTTGTTTGTTCAATCCTTACTCTTTTGATCAAATGGTTTGAAATCTATATTATTCTAATTAATACTCTAGTCGTTTGATGATAATTAATATAATTAATTCATAAAAATGGGTGCATAACTGCATATGGTAAATACCACCTTCAACAAAATAAAAGTGGAAATTTAAAATTAGTACATTAAAAAATCCGTATTCATTTTATATAATTAGGACAAAAAGTTTCTTACAATAAGAAATTTCTTCTTCATGCATGTGACTAGGGTGGGATTAGGCCAGACCGGACTACAGGGGCCTACGGCCCAGCCTACATCAGGTCTAGGCCAGGTCAGACTTTTTTCAAATTAGAAAAGGTCAAGGTTTTTTTAAAAGCCTATTTAGGTAAAAAAAGTCAGGTTACGGGCCATCAAAAAAGCCTTCTAGGCCTATCAGGCCGGCCTACTTAAGCAAATATAAATATTATTTTTTATTACTACTATTATTATATTTAATTTTTTACTTTCTGTTAAATTATAAATTTACTTACATTTTTTATTTACTTAAAATGTTTGTCTATATCAATTTTTGACATATTTAAAGGTATTATTATGAAAACAAAATTTAAATAGAATGTCCCATAGAGATAAGTCTCTAAAAGATTTTGTTAGATCTTAATCCCACTGATCTAATAGTTTATTCCTCTAATTACAAAGTCTACAACAAGTAAAGATTGTCATTTTTCTCAAAAACATTGGTGAAATAGGTTTTTAAACAGACTTTCAGACCTTGTCAGACTTTCAAAAAGGCCAGACCAGGCCTCAAAAGTCGGCCTATCACAGGCCACAAGCCAGACTCAGGCATAACACATTCAACGCAGGCCAGGCTCAGGCCAAGCAAAGCATAGCTCGACCCAGCCTATTCCCACCCTTACATGTGACTCCAACTAGCGAACTAAGCGAAGGTTCTTTCTTCATGCATACTACAGTAGGGGTGTTCAAAACCGAACCAAACCAATAGAAAACCGTAAACCAAACCAAACCGAAAACCGCAAAAAACCGCTTTCTATCAGTTTGGTTCAGTTTTTTGATTAGTGAACCACGCGGTTCAGTTCGGTCTGTAGTTTGATTATCGAAACCCAACCAAACCAAACCAAACCGCAAAATCCTATATACAAAACTAAAATTAGACAAAGCAATATATGTAGAGAAAATAAGGAAAGTAACTTATTTAAGAGTCGTTTGAATTAGCTTATTCACTATATACAAAACTATAAGTTAGGTTATTCACTATCTGCTAGTTTATCCGCTCATTTTTTTTGCTAGTTTATCCGCTCTTTTTTATCACACCACGAAACGAGAACAAAAACATGTTAGGTTTTGTTTGGCAATAAAAAGAGCGGATAAACTAGCAGATAGTGAATAACCTAACTTATAGTGGATGAGCATGATACGACTAGCTTATAACGGATTGGATTTTAAGTGCTTGGTAAAATTAGAAGTTGAAGTAGCTTATGAATATAAAATGACAGAAATGGACATTTGTAATTAATAGTTGAATATGAGAGACAAGAATCATTTAATGGTGGATAAATGAAGAATTTAATTAAAATAAGGATAAAAGTGGTAGAAAAGTGAAACCTTTAAGATATAAGCTCAAACGCTACTTCAAGTAGCATTTCAAAAAATGTTATATGCTAGCAAAAAACGTTATAAACTTGTTTTGCCAATGAACTACCACGAACTTATTTGCCATAAGCTAACAGTTTGGCTTTGTCAAACAGAGCATTAACATTTCCCAATTTTTTTACTAACTAAAAAATCATCACATGTTCTTATTTTTTTCCTTCTCACTTTCTTATTGTTTACTCTGTTCCCAAACCAAACACTTTTTTTAAAGGGAGATGAGGGAGAGCTTTGCAGCTCTTGTGGTCATGTTTGAGGGATTAGTCTCTGCAGTTGCACGCAGAGAATATCTAGTTTATACCAAAAAACATTTTTTTCAAGAAAATTTATGATGAGGAGATGACGCCCCACTCCAAAGTAGGGAAGCCCTTCGAACTCTTTGAGCACTTACTAGGTAATTACATTTACCTCACCACAAGAGAATTAGTGGGGAGTTGTACAACTCCTCTCATGCTCCACTAGGCAAATCCCTTAAGGCAGAGGCGGATTTAAAGGGTGTTCTTGGTGTGACTAGAAACACCCAAACATCCTGGCCTTAGTGGTAGTATTCCCAAATTTTACACAAGAGGTCTTGGTTCCAATCTAAGGGAACACACTAATAGAGTTTTTTTCCTTCTTAAACTGGATATACACAAAATGACGTCGTTTTGACTTAGGTTATTTTTTCTCTCTTTTTCTTTTCCTCACACGACGAATAGTCTCTTCTTCCTCTTTCTCACGCTCCATCTTCTTCTTCTTCTTCTTCTTCTTCTTCTTCTTCTTCTTCTTCTTCTTCTTCTTCTTCTTCTTCTTCACTCAGTTAGTACTCACATTTTTGTTTCGTTTCTTCTTCTCTCAGGTAACTTTTTTCGTTTCGTTTCTTCTTCTTTTCAGCCATTTTTGTTTCTTCACAATCCCTAATCTTCAGCTTCCGTTTCCGTTTCTTCAGCAACGACGCAAGTCAGCCAGCAACGTTTCACCCCTTCAGCCATTTTTGTTTTTTGTTGTGTTCAATTTCAGGTAATTTCTTTACAATGGTCTTTAGCCATTTTTGTTGTGTTTGATTTCATTGTTTGTAGATTGTTCATTGATTTCGTTGTTTGTAGATTGTTCATTGATTTCATTGTTTGTGAATTCCGAGTTACGTGTTTGTGTGTTTCATTGATTTGTGCGAATCCTTTTTCGAATTTTGAACTCTGTCACTACAAATGTAATTAGTAGTATATAGCGCGTTTTTTTTTTCATCGATAGGCGCGCTTTTGCGCGCTGAACGCGTATTTGGTATTCCCACTCAACAATGGGCAGCGCTTCCTAAAAAGCGCCACCCATTGCCCAAACACGTCCTCAAATAGGCAGCGCTTCCTAAAAAGCGCTGCGCATTACCCAAACACGTCCTCAAATAGGCAGCGCTTCCTAAAAAGCGCTGCCCATTGCCCAAACACGTCCTCAAATAGGCACCGCTTCCTAAAAAGCGCTGCCCATTGCCCAAACACGTCCTCAAATAGGCAGCGCTTCCTTAAAAGCGCTGCCCATTGTTTTATTTTTTTATTTTTAATTTTTTTTCAGTTTTTGTGTATTTTCCATTTTATATTTGCAACAAAAAAAATTAAATCATACATCCAAAATATTTTTTAATAGTGATATCTATAAATTTGTTGTATTTAAACCTGAATTAAATCATACATCATAAAAAAATTAAATCATACATCCAAAATACATCCAAAAAATTAAATCATACATCCAAAAATTAAATCATACATCCAAAATTAAGGGTGGACCATCTTAAAAGGTGTTGGACCAATCCTAAGTTAATTTAAAATGTGATACAGAAAACACAGTGAATGCTTAGTAATTACATTAAAAAAACATCATTCACAAACTCTGTAGTGTTCTTCAACATAATCTGGTTCTTCAACATAATCTGGTAGAACAAGTCTCTGGGAAGTTTGAACTTTTCCGACATCTCAATCGTAAAGATTTCAGAAAATGGAGCTTGAGACACACTTAACAAACTTGAAGATAGATCACTGTGTGTTTCCTCAATCAATGCAGGAATGAATGAGCTCATATAATGTTCTGTTGAGCTGAATGTCTTTGGGATCTTTTGTGCCTGCGAGCCACAAAACAATGTTTCAATTTCTATTGAGTACTACAAAGATATGATACTTGAAATGTCATCATGGCATAAAAATGAATACACAGCATAACAAAAAAACTAGCAAAATAAAACAAGTACTTACATCTTCTACGTAATCTGTTTTGCTCATACTAAAACAAAAGCAAATGATATATACAAAACAAATGAAATGTGAATATGAAAAAAGTAAGTGAAAGGAAAACCTGGTGTTTTACATTCAGGTAAACTCATTTAGAATTCAAATGCGAAATATATATATATTAATCATAACAAAAGAACTAGAGTACTCCAACCCTGTACAGAGTAGTGTTTCATGAATCAACTCAACTACTGACATAAATCTAATCCAACGAGGTCAACGCACCACTCATAAAAAAGGCAGAGACTCGATTTACTTCTTAAGTTATATACACTGACCATCTTGATCTTGTTCTGCAAACAGCCAGGAGCTCTATCAGTTATCAAAGCTATAGCCAAAGATGTAAATTCTAACAATGTAAACTCAGTCTTTCACATTGGAGATATAAGCTATGCAACAGGTTTTCTAGCTGAATGGGATTTCTTCCTTAACCTTATCAAACCAGTAGCCTCCAAACTTTCATACATGACAGCAATTGGGAACCATGAGAGGTATTTCACCGACATTACTTGATATTCTGTAAATTGTTGATTACTCAAAAGTCAAAATATAATACATATATTACTTCATATACTCATATTTGAATGTGATGAAAGTTGGAAAACAAAAATCAATAAGGGTGTCATGACATGTCACTAGATCTTTTGATGAATTCTGTAGAACCGAATTCCAACAACCATTCTACTCAAGAAACTACAGCACTTGGCATAGAATATATAACGGCTAATTATACAAAATGCATGACTTATCTAAAGTTTGAGGAAAACTCTACCAGAGTTGGTAGTTGTCATGAAGAGTGTGGTTGTGGAAGTGTTATACTGCAATTCCACAACGTGAGTCAAATGTTCATGCTAAAATTGAGCTTTGGCTTCTGCTGTAGATCTTATGATTAATCCCAGCTAATATGGTCTCCCTTTCTCTGATGCTGAGCTTCATTTAAACCTACTTGCTCCATAAGTGTTCAATTCTAAATGAGTTTACCAAAAGACAGATTTACATAGGGATAACAATATAAGGTTAAACTCGAATGCAACTGGGGGGAACTGTTTCTTTTTCAATCAATAAGTGAACATCAACAAAGACAACAATTAAATTAACAACAAAAACCCTAAAGGGGAAAATTGAGAAATTGTGCATTTTTTCTGTCTGTAAAACTAAGAAGAACAGTAGAACACGACCTAAAAGGGGAAAATTATAAAACCCTAACGGGTAGCAAAGAAAGCGCACCTGAACGGAGTACTTGACGGCGAGACTAGCAACGCTATCGCCACGCATAACACGATGAGAAATTGCGAGATCCGGGACGGGAAGCTTCTCGAAGATGATACGGAGAATATCAGTGGAGGATAATGCCGAGAAATGAGAATTCATCGGTGAAATCACAGAGTAAGTAGAAGGAGGAGAAGAAGAGGGTAGGGTTCCGGCGGAGGAACTTGAATTCATGAGATGTCGGAGGATGTCACCTTCGTCTTCATCGCAACAACAACCCATTGTGGAAGGAAGATGAGTGGGTTTCTTACAAACTATTACACCGTCCATCCATTCTCATCCATTATTATTCAAGAATGATAGAATTCTGGAGAGGGGGAAGAGAAATCTGAAAAGCAATGTGTGAGGGGGAAGACGGAGTAAGAAGAGTAAGAGTGGGGAAGAGAGGGAGAGGGGGAAGAGACGTGAGGGAGAGGGAGAGTAAGAGACGAGTGTGAGAGAAGACGTGAGGAAGATAGAAGGTCCAAACTCAGTGTTTTTTAAAAACGCTGGGTATTGGGAGAACGCGTGTGTGACTGTCTGGCGTTTTTTAAAAAACGCCAGTATTGGGGAGAACGTGTGATCACCCCGCCGCTTTTTAAAAAGCGCTGCAGATTGAGAAGCAGCGTCAACCCGTCTGGCGTTTTTAAAAAGCACTGGGTATGGCTAATGCGTTTAAAGCGATGGGCAACATTTTTTAAAAAGCTACTGGGTATGTTATATTTGTTTTGGCCATCCGTGGCGTTTTTACTTAAAACGCCGCTTATAGAAGTATTTCTTTTTGACAAATCTGGCGTAGTGTGTGTTTCATTGATTTTGGAATTAATTCTGCTTTTGTTCATTCAACAGTATGCTTAGATATTTTTCCAAGAAACCCAAAGTTTCACCACCAATTCAACCACCACTTCCACCACCGGTTCCACTAGATCATGACTAACCAATTCCACAAGATCATGACCAATCAATTCCACCACCAATTACTCTAATTCATGAACTCACATATGATGATATTATTGAGAAATGGGAATATTTGGAGATGGATCTCTCGAAAAGAAAACAAATTCTTGAGCATCATCCAAATGTGCAAGATGAAGTAAGAAGAGCTTACCTTTTAAATAGTCCTAACCAAACACATTTGACCAAGTATCCTCTTAGAAAGATTTTGGGGAAAAATCGTAGTTTTTTGCAGGTTGGTTTTATGAATATAATTGGTTGGAGCTCAATGTTAGAAAGAAAGCTGTATACTATTTTCCTTGCTATTTGTTTTATAATGAGTTTGCAACAAGAACTGCATTTGAGAAGGATCGTTTTAACATTTGGAATCAAAAAAAGAAGTTAAAGGTGCATCAAGGAACAAAACCGACTAGTCATCACAACAATTGTGTGAAGCTCTTTGTGGAGAAGGAAATTTTTAGCACCGTTGATGATTTAGATAACATCAAACGCTCCCAAGCTATGATATTTTGGAACATTACTTTATCATTGATTTTTTTTGGAACATATCGTTTTTTTTTATATAATTGTACAATTGTTAAATCATTGAAAGAAAATGAACATCCTATTTTGAAATCATGGATCTGCCACTGCCTTAAGGTTATTCCCAACCAAACACCGTTCCTACGAATTGAATGAAGATGTTTTTTTTAAGCTGACCCAATTGCCTAGGTATATGGTATTTTTTTTATCGGTAATAAAATAAAGACAACAAAACAAATTACTCTCTACTATGTTGCATTCCCATAATCTATATAAATATCTAAAGGAAGCTTTTTTCCAAGCTCTAGGATGCTCCACATCATTTCCATTTATTTTTCAATAAATTTTTTAATTTTATTAATATTTATTTATAATTTACAATTAAATGAGACTTAAATTCATTATTACCACTAACTTATTACACTACAAAAAAACGAGGATTAGCGACGGAACTGGCACGTCCCTCACTAATGTCCAGTTATTTTTTTACCAAATATCTGATTCTCTCACTCTTCTCTCATTCTTTCACTTTTAACCCTCACTCCTCTTCTCTTCCTCTTCCTCTTCCTCTACTCTCTCTCTCTCTCACCTACAAACTCTAACCCACCACCACACAACCACCACCACCACCACCACCACACACTCTTATTTTTCACTTACAACACCCTCATTCTTCTCTCTCACCTACAAACTCTAACCCACCACCACACAACCACCACCACCACCACCACGCCCCCACCACACCACAACCACTCTCACTCCTCTTTCTCTCCTTAACCACACAACCACAACCTCTCTCTCTCTCTCTCTCACTCTCTTTCTTCCACACCACCACCACACCACCACAACCACATACCTCTTTCTCTCACTCTCTTTCTTCCACCACCACCATCACCACCACCACCACTCTCTTTCTCCCTTACTCCTTCTCTCTCTACGACCACCACCACACAACCACCACCACCACCACATACATCTCACTCTTTTTCTCCCTTACTCTTCTCCTTCTTCTTCTCTCTTTACGACACCACCACCACCACCACCACCACCATCACACCACCACCACTCTCACTCCTCTCTCAAAATAATAATAATAATAATAATACTAATAATAATAATAATAACAACAGTAATAATATAATACTACTACTACTAATACTAATAATAATAATAATAATAATAATAATAATAATTCAGATTGATAAGCGTGCCAATCAGACTAGGGAAGCGTGTTGTCGAGATTAGCGAGGAATTAGCGAGGATCGCCCTCGCTAATTAGCGACGAAACATTTCTCTCGCTAATTTCCATTAGCGAGGAGGGAATTAGCGACCGAACTGGTCCCTCGCTAATTCCCTCGCTAATGGCAATTAGCGAGGGAATTGGGCATGTTAGCGACCGAAAATTCCCTCGCTAATGACCGTGTTTTTTGTAGTGTTATTATTAAATGCTACTCTTAGTGGAATAAAATATTTGGTGATGCCTATGAGCATTCTCAAGAAGAATAAAAACCTACGATTATGGATTGCTAATAGGAATTAAACATAAAATTATTCATAACACAATGAAGGGAAATGTTTATCTATATCTTCTATCTATACATATAAGTAAAAGAATCCCCAATGGAGCCTCCACAATAATTCTTGAATTTTTGCTTTTATTTTTGTCTATTAAAAAACTTCTCTTTTATTATTTATTAATTACTACCTTTGTGTCCAACCCACTACTACTAATAAATTCCAACATAGTAATAAATTTACACATTATATTATATTTAATCATATTTTTTGTATAAATGAGACTTTGATTTTAATTTTTAATATATAATTAAATATAAAAAAACAAGATTTTTTTATATTAATCAATGTTCATTCTCAATTCATGAGACTTATGAGCTCAATTATGTGTTCATTCTAAACTCAATTTTATGTTCTTATATTAGTTACTCTTTATTGTTTTGTTTTTTATATTTATTACTATTTATTCTAAATGTTTTTTTAAAATTATATATTTATTTACATAGAAATTATATTATTATTAGAATTGGTCAAAATTTAAATTAATTGAATTAATAAATATATTTATCAATTATAATAGTTTAGATGAAATAAGAAATAATGAGTTGACCTTTAAAATTCTTTTTTATGTAACCATTATGCATTGAATGGAGGGGTTTCACATTTACATGAATTATTGCTTTAATTTACAATAAACTCATGAGTTAGTGGAATATGAGTGGAATAAATAGAGTTTAAACTAATTATAACAAGAAATGACTATTTAAAGGAGAGATCTTTGGATGGTTAGGGTAGAGGTTTTGACAAAAAGAATCATATAAAAAATAAGAAGTAGAAGAAAGGAGCAAGTTTTACAAGAAGGTGTAGAATGCACAAAAAGGGTAAATATTTTTATGTTCTTAACAGTTTTAAGTTGACAAATAGGCAATGATTTTTTGTAAAGTTATAGACATTGAGAAATTATGTATATTTTAATATTGTTCTTAAGAAAAATGTTTAATTTTTTGTATGATTGTATGATGTGCTAGATCTAAATGAGTTGCATATGTTCCACGAGCCTTCATAATCTTTGGTGTCACTTCTAAGAAGGAAATTACATTAGGTGCAAGAATCATATAGAAAACAAGGAGTAGAAGAAAGGAGCAAGTTGCACGAGATGTAGAATTCGCAAAAAGGATAAAGAATTTCATGTTCTTGATAGTTTGAAGTTGACAAATAGACAACATTTTTTTGTAAAGTTATAGGCATTGAGAAATGATGTATAGTTTAATATTGTTCTTTAGAAAAATATTAAATTTTATAGTTTTGTAAAATTGTATGATGTGCTAGATCTAAATGAATTGCATATGTTCTTTGAGCCTTCATAACCTTCAGTGTCACTTCTAAGAAGAAATTACATTAGGTGCAATAATCATATAAAAAAACAAGGAGTAGAAGAAATGAGCAAGTTTCACAAGATGTAGAAATCACAAAAAGGGTAAAGAATTTTGTGTTCTTGATAGTTTGAAGTTGACAAATAGGCAACGATTTTTTGTAAAGTTTTAGGCATTAAGAAATGATGTATATTTTAATATTGTTCTTTATAAAAATGTTTAATTTTTTCTCAAAAAAAATGTTTAATTTCATAGTTTAGTAAAATTGTATGATTTGCTAGATCTAAATGAGTTGCATATGTTTCTTGAAACTTCATAACCTTTGGTGTCACTTCTAAGAAGGAAATTACATTAGGTGTCTCTTCTCTATATCACAAAGGAAAAAAAATATCATTTTCTTCAACTATCATCATATCTAATGCCTTTAGTATATATTCTATCTAATACTTTTTATTTACAAATTCACATCTAAAATGGTTAATTTTAAATAAGAATAGTGCTTGAGGTAAAAACAACCAAATAAAGCTTCGGATTTAAATGTTTCAATTCTTTTACAAATATTATATGTTTACTCTCCACTTTATGTAGCTTATTTAGATTATAAGTTGCATAAAAAAAATTATAATAAAATAAATCTTTCATTTCATATTGTGAATAATGGCCATATATTTTTCATATCATTATAAAGAATAAAAATAAAGATTTGATTTTGATTTTGATTGTTTTCTCTTTCTAAGTTTCCTATTAAATCTAAATTCCTTATTATCACTTTTGTTTTAAGTTTCAAATTTTGTTTTAATTAATATTTATGAATTATTAATTGATGAATAAACAAAGAAATAAAGAAAAAATAAATTAAAGAGTAGTTACTTTCTAATTTCTATGATTTATATTTATTCATACACAACCATTAACTTATTTAATTTAAACTCATCCAAGCTTAATATAATAATAATATTTAGAGGATGTCACTGAAATTTGGAAGAAGAAAATAAAAATAGAATAACATTATAAGAGAAAAGCAAATGCGAGATGCACATTACAAATGTAAGTCACTTCCAAACATGTTTATCAATATATTATGATCACTTTCTTAGTATAACGTAGTTATTTTTATTCTAATGTTTTAAAATAAATATAAAATCTCATTATTTTCATCCTTAAACTTTCACATATTAAACCATTATTTTTGTTTTTAAACAAAAGAAATTTTTTACGTAGTGTTTATTTAGGCTATATGTTATATCAAAAATATTCTCATTAGTATTGATCTTCAATTATTATCATTATTATTTTCCTTCTTTGTCTTACACATATTAAAAATGCTATATCAAAAATATTCTTATTATTTATATTATTTTTCACATGTCTTTATTATTAAAATTCATGCTCATAAATTCAAGATATTAAATAGAATGACATTTATTATTACTAAGTAAAATGAAGTTTAGTAAGATTTTATTTTCAACAATTAAGCTCACTAAAATTTGGACAATTGTGCATATTAAAAAATACACTATATAAGAATATGACATAAATAAAAATTCAACAATATATTAATGTAATACTATATTTTTAAAATACATAATTTATATCGACAACTTATGTATATATTTGTATAAAATCTATATAAAATTAAAGGAAAAAAATTATATAACAACTCGTGCATCGCACGAGTATTCTCCTAGTTTCAGCTAAAAGGGTCATAGATAAATCATCCGAACAATAACATGGGGATATAGTTAAATAGGTAAAACTATTTAATCGCTGGGATTAAGACAGAAATAACATGGTATATAAATCATAACCAAAAGTTCTACAAAATCCAGTTGCTTCCATTCACCATACTAATTAGAAATGAACCGGGGGAAATATAACCACAATATACCAAAATTTGTAACTATAGAAACCCAATGTACCATATAAATAAAGACCAAAATCCTAAACTCTATAACTTTTATAGTTTTATTTCTTTCCATGCTTTCTTTCATGCTGTCTCTTCCAATTCACCAACAGTTGGAGAAATTCCATGACCTGCATGTATATAATATAATTGTAATACTAATCATAATCATTCTTAGTTCCAACCTATGAAGAAGACCTACACTAGATTGAAGGCGTGTTAGGTGTCGACATCAACACGACACTTCAATTACTTGTATTTTTCAATATTTTTCAAATTAAAACTAGTGTTTGCATGTCCGTGTCCGTGTCGTGTCCGGTTTTCGTGTCTGTGTCGGTGCTTCAAGTTCCAACTAAGAAGTACCACAGAAAATAATTGTATAGAAGAGAACACATATAAACTGTGGCGGGATATAAACCTCATTGGGGTCTCGGAGAGAGTACAAGGCATTGCTTTCTTTCCTCACTCGTGAAACCAAAATCCCATAACCTTTATTGCTCTCCCGCAGCACCTAAATAAAATATAAATTCCATAAAATAGTCAAAAACTTTATAGAATAATTATAATCTGTCTTCATATTAAATTGAAAATGTCAGCATATTAAATTCAATACCTTGAATGCATCTTCATCAGTTTTATCATCACCAATATAAATGGGAAGCACATCATTCCTATCAGTTAACCCTGCACAAAATCATTTTAAGCATAATGTAATATCATTAGACACTTATTCTCATACTAAAAGGAAAAAAGAGAGGTTATTTTCTTACCTAGAGATTCAAGTAAAAATTCAACAGCTTTTCCTTTGTTCCAGTCAATTACAGGACGGATTTCTAAAACCTATCACACCACAACACAAGTTGAAATATACTATATAATGATATATGAACAAAGCTTGGGTAACAAGTTACTAGCTACAATGAAGAGTTTAAAAATTAAGTAAAGAACAAAGTTTCTGTAACTCTCAGTCAATAATACTTTATTAGATTTAAATTAAGTTGTTATATTATCCAGTTAGTTAGTTAGGCTTGTTAGCTATTAGTTAGACTTGTAGGAGTGTTATACCTTCCGTCCATGAGTAGAGCGTAAACGAGGGTAATTCTTTAGTATATCATGGACACGCTGTCCAATTGTTCTCCAATTCTGCAATTGATTCAACAAGGTAAATTACTCAGAACAAGAAATGAGATCAAAAGAAAGATACCAACTCAATTCTTACTTTCTCTTCTACATTACGGTAATGTACAGAAGCGCAAAACTTGTGATTTTCAACTTTTGCGCCTTTTATATCTTTAGTAATATCGATGAGGGTTCTAAAAACCTGCATGAAACAATCCAAATCATTCACAACTTTTTCATTCATGAAAATAGTTAATATTTTTGACAGATTATTAGAGACAGAATTTACACCTCATCAATCATAGGAAGGAATTCACTTGCAGGTTGGAAGAGATTTATTTCCTTTCCCTGAGAGTCAGTAGACTTGACACAATTTGGATGGGTTTTGGACAGAGTTTCACTAACAGGACCAATAATATCCATTCCATGACTACCGGCGTAGTAGAGTTCCGTTAGTTTAACTAAATCATAAACCTGAAAATGCGACAACAACGCTTTCTAGACTTAATATATCAGATCGCATCTTCCGAAAAACAAAAAATTAGACAGTACTTATTGAACAACTTCAGATTACCTTATCGCGGCTTCTTCCGCTAATGATTGCTGTAGGGAAATACTTCGCAACTTCTCTCACAGTCGATCGCATCTAAACATCATTTTGAGAAAGAAAAAAGTATCATATCAGATGTTCATAAGACCTAAAACTAAAGAGCAATAGACTTGATTGTAATAGATACTCCCTCTGGTCCACTTTATAAGAAACAGTGCAGTTTTAGGTTTCATTGAATAATTGATGTATCGATCTGGTATATATTCAATGAACTTAAAACTGCATTGTTTCTTGCAAAGTGGACCGGAGATAGTATTTTTTACGACAATGAAGTATGCATTACTTACAGGATCTGACATAAAGGCAGAATCTGGATCATCTACAATAGGTGAAAGTGTGCCATCATAATCTAGAAACATTGCAATCTTCTTATCCTTTGCTTTGTCAATAATTTTGTTAAAAGAGTCTAGTGCTGAAGGATATCCCAGCTGGCAAAAAAACAATACAAATTAATATCAATCTAGGAAAAGTTTTAACATATGATAGGTCAATATAGTGAATTCAGACAATTGTATGGAGAAATTATGTAGCAAGCATACCATCCATAAATTATAATCTTCAATGTCATAGTCAATTGAAGCAACCTGAGCACTAGAACCTCGATGCATCGTCTTCTTTCGGGGAGGCGACGACGCCTTCATAGCATCGAGCCAACCATTGGACCTGACATCATCAAGGCTCCCCATACTTTTCTTTGAATTGGATTTTGTGTACTTCCCCGGAGAGAGTGATGAATCTTGCTGGGAACAAGCTAGCAAACTAGAGTGAATTCCAAGTCTTGACTTGTTGACAGGAACAGGATCAGTGAGAATAGGAGAAGCATGAGAAGACTTCATATCCATTTTGATTACCTAACTTTTTGGAGTGTATGTAATGTATCTATAAAGGGAAGAAGAAATGTTTTTGTTTGATACTATGAAAAAGATTTTGTTATGAACTGAGCTAATTTATGTGCAGAGCCTATCCAAGATTTCAGCTTAACCAACTCGCTTGTCTATGAAAAACCACCGCTTTAATGTTTTCTTGTCACTGCTGCTGTGTAAGCAGTCCATCAAGCATCAGTTTCCCTGAAATTTACAGACAAACATTTCAGGTTTCGACATGAAATTCAACGAAATTCGTAACGCCGATGAATGAAACAAATGAAAACCAAAAAATTACCAATACCTTCTCATATACCACATGGCATTCTTTAACAAATGTATTAATGGTTACAGCACCTGCAACATAAGCATCAACTACTTTTTAGTCTGAAGACAATAAAATAAAGATAAATTTTACATCTAAGCATAATTAACGTTTTGTTAATCTTATCTGCTAGCAGGTGCAAATGATACAAGGTCTGTTATTACTAGTTACTAGATTATAATGAATGTTTAATAACTTAAATAGATCTAATGATCTGCACAGAAGATTAGGACAGGATTATTTTACATTGTTTCAGCAGATCTGTTTCAGATAAGTCAGATGACAAATACATAATACTGTCATCTTATCTATGTAAGCTATTTGAGCTTATTAACAAATTGCAAATGACCATTTATTTATGCATTCATCATTACTTATGTTAAACTCAAAATCTACAAAATGCACAAGTATACTAATGATTTATTGTTTATAGCAGCATTGATATTGTTAAAGAAATGAAATGAAATACTAAAGCAAGCAACTGTTGAATTAAAAATATAGAGGTTTTATAAAGTAACACATTGTGATTTCCAAGTCATGTGTGAGTCATATGTTTTTTGGTGGGGTGTGTGAGTCATATGTTACACTATGTATATATGTACATCCATGCAGTCATGTCTGTACTCTATAGACGAAACGTATGTAGCACTGACACTTCTAGTTGAAGATGTGTACAGTGTCCGATACGTATCGTGTCGGAAACCAACACCGACATAGGTGCTATATTTATTTGTATTATTCAAATTAAAATTGGTGTCGGCGTGCTCGTGTCTGTGTCGGTGGTTCATACGTTTTGACACTTGAAACTTTGGTGATGGACCTACCAGATGGAAGCTGTCAGGCTGTCAGTTATAGTTGTAGATCCAACGCACGACCTTCACATTCATGTATAAATTAATATAAAAATTGTTTCATTGACTTGACACTTCAACGGCCAACATGAGCATAAATTAAGTGCATAACCAACTCCAATTACTCTCTCTCACCACAAAAAACAAAACAATAGATTAAAAAATGTTTGGTTCAGAAGAAAAAGAAACTCTGGAAATACATGAGTAAAGTCTCCATCAAATTCACTTTTTAGAAGATGGTACTACATACTACTCCATGACAAAAGTTATTGTGATCATGAAAAAGTAATAATCTGTGGAAAACTTTAACCTCTAATCTGGCATGTAACCATGTTTCTTATAACTCAATCACAGAATCATTTTTTCCTTAATTGAAAGACTAATGATAAATGAGATGTAGTACTTTTGGTCTTAACAAATAGGTTGTCAAATCATTGTCCAACCACAATAAACAAATCAATGTCTAATTAAAAAGTTAATAAAATATTGGTATGTAGGGTGTGAGTGAAAGGTCCAACAAAATTAAAAAGAAAAAGATTTATCAATGACTCATTGACCCGTGATAGCAACCGTTTCGGTTGAATTCATCAAAAAGCTGATTTTTTTCTCATGTTCTTCGTCCCTAAAAAGCTAACTTTTTTTCAGGTTGAGATTGCAAAAAAAAACGTAACAATAGATCGTATTAAGAACGATGATTCATGTTGATAAGGCCATTATCGGAAATATAGAAGATCGGCATAGAGTTACAGACAATGACATCGTAAATTCGGATCGTTTAATGATACGCAAAGAAGGAGATCGAAAAACGCACCTGATTTATCAGTTATACCGCGCTTTTCAAACGCAACAAGCTGAAACAGAAACAGAAACAGAACCAATCAAAAAAAAAAGGAATGAAAAATTGTACGCAAGCGTAATTGAGAGACGTGAAAGGCTGGAAAATAGAAATGAAGAAAAAAAAAGAGAAGAGAGAAATAGGAGTATTATTTACCTTAAGAACGAAGAGAAGGAGAAATGAGAGAGAGAGAGAGAGAGAGAGAGGATGAAGGGGGAGAAGAAAACAAGGAGAGGCTTTAGGTATTTATATGTTTGAGAGAGAGAGAGAGAGAGAGAGAGAGAGAGAGGTATAAGAAGACTTGCCTATCAAGTTGTTGGTCTGATTCACGTTACAATATTACCATGATTCTCGCTTAATTTTTTAATTCTCAATTACTACTATTAATTTCACAAGATTGACATTTTTTTTTAAAATTATTAAGGACAAAAATATGATTCTCATTTACTCTTGCGAAAAATACCGTCCACATTCATTTTATTAATTACTATACTTTCAATTTCTGAAGATTGTATGAATATTTGGTTTTAAATTAGCTAGGACAAAAAGATACTCCATTGCCTTTTACTCTTACGAAAAATGCGTGAACATTCATTTATCAATTAATTTCAATTACTTTTATTTTCACCCTCAAAAAAAATTAATTGAAATTAAATCGTTGTTTAATTAAACCGTCAAAATAAACTATATACTTTCAATATAGTTTTTAGTGTATATTTATTGTTTAAATACTAATTTTATGCTCATGAAAGTTATTTTGGTTTTTTTCAAAAAAAAAGTTAATTAGGAGACTTAACTTTAAAAAAGACAAGAATTAAATGAGTTCATTGGTAATGATGATTTTTGTATTTTTTTCTTATAATAGGGACTGGAGGGAGTATATTCGTAAAAATTAAATATTTTTTATTACAATTATTTTCTATTACTAACTGTTATTAATGGGTGAAAGTTATTATGAATTTTTTTTTATAAGCAGTGTTAGTAGGGGAGGGGGAATGTTAGTTTTCAGGGTTTGAATTCGGGACCTCCTTTTTGCACACTTTTAGTGCACTCCTTCGATATCCCTTAACTCACCAACTTAGCTACCTACTCGGGATAAAAGTTATTATGAGCTGTTTATTACAGTTTCTTTAAATAATCACTTTTTTTTATAAAAATAATCTATTTTGCAAGTTTTTTTTGACAAGATCTATTTTGCAAGCTTATCATCAATTTGTTACAGTTTTTAACCTTTTGTAACAAAAAAAAATCAGTTTGTTACAGTTTTTTTAAAAAAATGATAGTTTTGGTAAAAAAATAATAGTTTAAAAAATCTAAAAACTTCTTCAAATTGGAATCTATTTTTGAGTATATTATCATAAAAATTATTTTTTTAAAGAATGATTTTCATCATGTTACACAAACATAAAAGAACTTCTCATTTTTTTTAAAATTTCTAAAAACTAATCTTTAAATTATTTAACAATAAAATTACGCATTTTTTAATCCGTAACAAATAGACCCCTATATATATCATGCCACATTTTTTTTCTTCAAATGTTTTTGATCACTCAAGTGCCCAAGTGACCCTGATTAATTTGGAGTTCAAGTGGGATGAGTAAAATTTGATTTCACGTTGTTTCATTGCAAAGGTTTGTTGAACTCGCTAAAGTATTTTTGTTAGATGGAGTGTGTTAACCATTCATACTTAATCTTCGAGTTATATTTTGCCACATTTACTTACTGTCTTCATCTCACCTTAGTGAAAAGATATTTGCATAGATGGAGACATAGTATCCCATTCCACCTTAAAAAAAAATCCACTTCCAATGTTTAAGTCATTTGCATAGAAGGTTGCAAGTTTTATTTGGCTAGTCGAAATTGCATGTGATCCGGTGCATTTATTAAGTTGTCAACCTAAAGAATAATGGTGTGTCCCTCCAAAACCTTGTTAGATGGCCATTATGGCATAATTCAAGACCCAAAATATCCGCTTCTAAACATAACATATTTCTCTTTAAAAAAACATATTTCTATGCATACCAGTCAAAAGATAATACTATACTTTTTTTTAGTGTGAACTGAATATCCTCTGTGAATAACTACAGAGACTAATCCATTGAGTCGAGGTAAGACTATAATGGGCGACAACTACAAGAGTTTTAACACTGTTGTATTCCAAGACTAGATTTAAATCCAAATATTGATAAAGCTGGAAGAGACTCTTACCATCTCATCCAAACGATATTAGGTAAAGATAATACTATATTTCAATGTATAAAGAGTTACATGTGCTCTAAAATAAATGTCAACTTAGAAAATACAAACATTCTAAAATAATTGTTTATTTTTTAAACGTAACATTAATTCTTTTTACCCCTAAATTAGGATTGTATAGTATGAATCATTTTCAAGTTATTATAATTATAATATTATTTACTTGAGAATAATTTTTTTTTAAATTCTTACCTACATTTATTCTTTTATAGTTTTTTTTAAACCCCCTTATGTGTGTGAAATAAAACTTGAACCCACAAAGTCATTTCTTAATCACATTCCATCCTTAATTAACTATCATGGCATGATTTAAATCTCAAAGTCTTTTAAAACGCAAACCACCTTCATGTTATGGTAATTGATGTATTTGGTCTATAATAGAGAATGCATTGTTTGATAGAGGGTTTAGGGTCACGGTGGTGGATGAAGAATAAGAGGTCGAACACAGCCTTAATGTGATAATTAAAGAGTCATTAATTGGAGATTCAAATTCAAAATAAGAGGTTGAAGATCAGTTTAATGTGATAATTAAATATTCATTAATTGGCAAAGAAAATTATTCATTAATTGGAGATTCAGATTCAAAAGAAAATAATGATTCGAGGGAGAAAAAGGAATGGCTTGATGTAAAGAATGATAGTGGTAATGATGAGAGTAACGATACCAATTTTTTTTAACAATCAGAAACTTTTGGTATTTCATCAATAATCAAATCTTGGATACAAGTCGGCTACAATCGAAAACATGGGAACTAGAAAACAATCTTGACGCTCTAGTTAGAATGTGAGCTACAAGGTGTGCTTGTCTCGAATAAAACTCACCGTAAAGTTTTTCAAATTAGAAAGTTAAAGAATGACACGAGCGCAAAATAGAGTCATACATAGTTGAGAAATTACACGATCCTCTGACACCATCCACTAACGTCTAACAATCCAGCTCGATGGTAACTCGTTTATCACGTCTAATTCTTGTAACGATTGGATCGCAAACAATTAACCAAGCGCCGCCGGCCGGAAGGTGGCAGACTTTCAATCGCATATCTGATCTTGGCTTTAATGAAGGAACTAGCAACATCGTGAATACACATCGTGACTCCAAATCTATCGTCATCGAACAAAGTTGCATCCACATTGCACTTAGCGGAGTGGGATTTCAGACATGATCAGGGAACCAAATCACCACACTGCACGGATCGAACTGCAACAGCAATGTGTAGGTTTGGTTTCCTTGCATTCTGCCATCGATATGATAAATCTGCCGTGTTGCCGATAGAAATCCGAATGGTTTAACGACTTTCTCAATATTGACAATTTCACCAGAAGGCTTTGCATAGTACAGCTCCAACACCTCTTTCAGATTTTTGCTCTCCTTGTCATCAGCCCTACAAAAAAAGGAACAGTCATCTGCATAAAATAAGTGTGACAGGATGGGAAATTAGCACACGCTAACTTACTAGTTGCTGGCCCACTAATTATTGTTCCATCATTGCGAAGCGCAGAACTAGCGGATTGGTTCCCCCATCAGCACGACGCACACAATCAGATGAAACACCCCCATAATTTACGCCAGCATTAAACGCGTGACTTGGAGCTTGCCATGGTTGGTTCTCCTTTCGCAGCCATCGTGATCTGCCGCTTACACCACCATGGCGAACTTCAGCCCTAAGCTCAAGGCCCCCACCCACGTACACCATCATCATGCAACATATCAGAGAGCCTACCACAACCACTCTCCAAATGACCCAACATACCATAGATATAACAAAAGTAATCGAACCTATCATACTTCAGCACCACATCCTTCGCCTCCCCTTCTTGTTTCTTCAGGTTCAACTTCTGAACATCGACCAGGACCCTAACTCGCATAAACAATCTTCAAAAGTTAGATGAGTTTTTTCATCATACTCCCAGAAACTACCCACTGTATTGCCAACATACTTCCCCACTGTTTTGGACATGCATGAAGCCAACCGGTAGATTATTCACTTGTAGCCAAAAAGGAACCTGATATAATGGGACCTCCGTCGGACCATGGCCCTCCAGAATCACACTCAAAATAAATAGGTTATATCAATGGACCAAGGACCTTGTTTGAGAACCTATTGGAGATGCAAAGTTAGTGGATCCATTTCTCTAGTTTAGGAGGGTTTGGAGGTTGTTTATGGGTCTTAATTGATTCAGCTGATCATAATTTTGCCCAGTTAATTGAGCGAATATTCCCGCTTTACTCGAGCGGCCCAATATCTAGTCAATGGTTTTTCATGTTAACCCATAAATAATTTAGATAGTTGTTTTTCATTTAATACTAACATTTTGGTAAAAAAAGATAAAACATTCATATTAGTCATCATTTTTAAAAACACTTAATTGATAGAAAAAGTCTTAATTCGTTTTTGATAATGTGTTAGTCTATTTGTTACTAATTAAAACTTAATAATCAAGTGTTAGTCAATCATTTCTTTGAATACTTGTTTACCTTATATGTCATTGAATATTATTAACTATTTATATCTAGTCTCGATTTTTTTTCTTCTGAAAATGAAATTTTCCCTAAGTGTTGTCGTACATGATATCTACAAGAATACAACCTCAAATGAGAATAGGTTTAGAGTGATGTGTCTCTACTATCATTTTAATGATGTATAAGAGTCTAAGAGGATGTAACTATATTGAGGAAAGAAAAATAACCTGAAGTGTTAGAAGTAAATAAGAAGTTACATGAACAAGTGTGTTTTTCTAAATTCACTACAAACTTGTCAATAAAGAGGGAATGGGTGACTTCAAAAATGTTCCCACTCAATCATGGTTATGATTGGCTAATTCCTTTACAAGAGGATGGTTGCATTAAGTGATTTACTTAAGTTATTCATTAATACATCTCATCTTGAGAGGCCGTGGCTTGAGAGAAGTTGAGTGGGAGAATAATAGGGTTTCCAATTTGGGTTTGAAATTTGAAGAAATATTTGATTAAAAAAAATATAAAAATGAAGCGGGCCGGTCCGAAGCCCATGAGTCAGCCCGACCCGACCCAATTATATCATCGGGCCAATCGGCCCCGACCCAAAAACTTACGGTTGATTTTGGGCTACTATTTTTAGAGCCCAGACCCAATCAAAATCGGACCGCTGGGCCGGCCCACTTGGTCTGGCCCAAATTGAGAGCTCTAGCTTCCAACCACTCATAAGCCTTTTGGTTTACTCTTTAAGCTCCAACATCTTTTCCTTTCATGCTTCAAAGTAAGGTACCTCATGTACTATAAATAATCACCATCAGAGGCCAATATACAGATCCAGAGTTCATTTCTCATTCTCAATACTCTTGATTATTGTTAGAGTCTTATCATCGTGTTCGATCGTTTCTCTCAGCGAAAATTGATTGTAACAATCGTTTAAGAAGAAATTTAAACCTTTTAAAAAATAAGAAGAAATCTGGACATATTTTTTTTGGTATAAACTGAGTGATCCTCTGCTTGACAACCGCAGAGACTAATCCTCGAAACGGGTAGGGACCACAATTGGCGCAAAGCTCTCCTCAAGAGATTTAACATCGCGACGCCTCTGAAATTTGGATTCGATCCTGGGACTAGTTAGTTCTGGAAGAGACTTTAACATCTCATCCAAGTGCTATTGGGTAAAATCTCATCCAAGTGCTCTGAACATATTGATCGGCTTGTTTGATTGTATTCTATTCTATTATTTGATTAATTGTTTTTGGAAAATATATCAAATTATCAAATTATAAATAAATTATAAATTAGAGACATGGGCATCATGGAGTTCTTTTTTTTTTGACTGGATCATGGAGTTCTTTTGTCATTACATGTGTTGAGTTGAGTATAGTGACTTGACTTGATTATAAAAAGAGTAGTATGTATTTATGCCTGAAGTGACATTTATGAACAAAAACAATGATGTGGCAATGTGTCAGTTTTGGTCCACAATGCAATTTGAAAAAGAATTTATGCTCATCATGTCGTTTTCATTCAGAGCTGGCATTCGTCTCGGCTCTACCTTTCTTTTTTTGGCTTAGAAAGTTATAAACTATTTTGGCAAAATGTGTCGAATATTTATTTTGGTCAACAACTCCAATCGCGATAAGATGGATTCTCTCATATTGGAATTTTTTTTTAAGAAGAGAAAGATTTAATTATTATAATATTATTATTATTTCTTCATTTATGACTTTGTTCGTTAAAAACTAGCGAATAACGGATAAATTTTTTTTAAACAGCAAAGTATAGTCTAATATCTATTTATACAAACAAACAACTTACAAAATTACAATTTTAGACATCTTACTTTTTTGACACATCACCACTTTTATTTTATTTATCATTTCTTAATTCTACTTTCTTTTTCTTTCTCACTCACTCTCTTTCAATCTCACATTTTCCAATATTTCTACTACTACTACTTACACATCTATTATTAGTACCCTACACCCTTTTTAAAAAGATTTCTTTTCCCAATTTTTTAATCCACTATATAATCTAATATAATTAAATTAATATTAAATAATCTATAATCTATTTATACAAACAAACAACTTACAAAATTACAATTTTAGACATCTTACTTTTTTGACACATCACTACTTTTATTTTATTTATCATTTTTTAATTCTACTTTCTCTTTCTTTCTCACTCACTCTCTTTCAATCTCACATTTTCCAATATTTCTTACTACTTACTTACATCTATTATTAGTGGGCCCTACACCCTTTTTTAAAAGATTTCTTTTCCCAATTTTTAATCCACTATATAATCTAATATAATTAAATTAATATTAAATAATCTATAATTTACTATCTAACCAAATATCTATTTATCTATTTATACAAACAAACCACACTTAATCTATTTATACAAACAAACCACATTTAAATTACTCAAACAAGTCTCCCCATTTATTTGACAATTCATCTGACTAAGGACAACATTGTAATTTACTATATATCATACTTTTATCAAATTTCTTCTCTCAATTCATTTTCTTCTCAATCTCACTTTTTTCCTACTTTCTCTCACTATTTTTTTTTCAAAATTCAAATCAAACTCACCAACTTTCTTTACCCACTATCTACTAATCTAATATCTATTTATACAAACAAACTATACTTAAATTACTCAAACAAGTTTCCCAACTTATTTGACAACCCATTTAACTAAGGGCAACATTGTAATTTACTGTCACATTTTTATTTCATATTTCTTCTCCCAATGCACTTTCTTCTCGCTCCAATTTTTTTTAACTTTCCCCTCTTTTTTTTTTTTTCGAAATTCAAATCAAATCAAATCTACTAATAAACTAAAATAATCAATCTAAACTACGAGATAACTTTACTAATATATAAAAACACGGGATAACTTCACTGATATATAAAAAACACGATATTAATATATATATAAAAAAAGGAAAACTTAATGATTATTTCAACTACTGATTAATATTTAAAACACGGGGTAACTTTACTGATATATAAAAAACACAGGATAAGTATACTGATATATAAAAAACACGGGATAACTGCACTGATATATTTGATAATTTATCTTTTACTATCTACTATAATGTACTAATCAACTAAAATAATCAATTGAAACTATGAGATAACTGCACTGATATATATAAAAAAATGGGATAACTATACTAATATGTAAAAAACACACGAGATAACTGCAATGATATGTATAAAAACACGGGATAACTGCACTGATATATAAAAAACACTTCACTGATATATTTGATAATCTACCATTTATCCGTTACTGTCTACTATAATCTATTAATCAACTAAAAATAATCAATTGAAACTATGAGATAATTTCACTGATATATTAAAAAACACGTGATAACTTTATTATAAAAAAAAACACTGGATAATTGCAATGATGTATGTAAAAACATGAGATAACTGCACTGATATATAAAAAAACACGGGATAACAACACTGGCACTAATATATAAAAGAACACGGGATAAATGCACAGATTGTTTTTAAATGATACTTTTACATTTTTAGATTTTAATATTTATCTAATTTTTTATTTGAGACTCATTTTTTAACTACTTTAAATTTGTCTTTTTTTCACGAGATATTGTCCAAACTATTTAAATTATGTCTAAGTTCGTTTATGAAAAGAATATGGTAGCACCCGTGCGTATGCACGGGTATGCTACTAGTATTATATAAATGTGACGTGTTTTTAAAAAACACAATTAACCTGTATACATATGAATTATGAGAGAGTCACAAGTAGGATTTGAACTTACTGTAGAAGCAGAACAAAATCTACCTCTCCAACCCAAATGAACAAATCCACACCCTGGAGGATCAACAAGACCACACAAACAATTGCTTCTATCCTATCTACTAGAAATACACTTCAGGGGGTCACACATCACTCAATATAGATCAAGCAATGGCTAGACTCAGCCTTAACCAACAACCACAATTCCATTAGTAAAACTTAATTAAAAAGAAGGACTTAGAGAGGTCCAAAGTCTTATTAGCAAAAATTTCCCTATTCATAGTCTCCCAAATAACCCAGCATGCCAAATCATAATATGCCCCTTTCCTTTACTAGGGATGACCCCAGCATAGAGTATTGAAAACAAAGTAAGGAGATCGGGCGGCCGGGAACACCACCACCAAGCCCAACCACCTAAACACTAAGTACAACAATCTAACGACAAACTCACACCTCAAAAATAGATGGCTCTCCACCTCTAAAGGGTAACCACAAAGAACACAACCAGAAGCAGCCATATCGGTAATAACTCGCCTACGAAATAGGTTAGCCAGAGTTGGGAACCTATTGAGGAGGGCTAGCAGATATTGGATAAGCTAGCGGATTGAATTTAAAGTGTTTGGTAAAATTAGCGGTTGAAGTGGCTTATAAATATAAAATTACGTAAATTGACATTTGTAATTAATGCTTAAAATGATAGAGAAATTCAATTAATGGAAGGTACATGAGGAATTTAACCACAGTAATGAGGTTAGATTCAGAGAAAAATAAAACGTTATAAACTACAAGCTCAAATGCTACTTCAAAAAACACTATAAACTAGTAGAAAGACGCAAAAAGCTAATTGTGTCAAACACTTACAACTAACTAATCCCATATAAGCTAGCGGATCAGCCTTACCAAATATTTCCAAAATATCCTCACTTGAAAACCCCTCAAAATATTTTTATTAGGTTCGGAGCACGGTCGGCCGAATCGGTTCGGAGCACGGTCGGCCGAACCGGTTCGGAGCACAGCCGATCGAACCCCATGCTTTTGTTTACTGAGTTATGTTTTACTATCACTTAGTATATGAGTAGTTCACTTAAATATGTGGCCAACTATAGAGACTCCACATAAATGAGCAGTTCACTTTTTTGTGTGCTATTCTTTAAATATACTCCTTCTGTCTCAAATTGTTTATTGTTTTAACAAAATCAATTTGTCTCAAATTGATTGTTGTTTTAGATTTCCAATGAAACTTTTAATGTTATTTTAATTTTATACCCTTATTAATTATGACAACTTTTCACCTCTAATAAAAGATTCACATTTATCTAGGTAGAGAGATAAAGGACTAAATGGTAAATTAGACAATATTTTTTAAAGAATCTAGACTCGTAATCATTTTTCTTAAAAAGTGTACCAAAACTTTAAACTGCATAAAAAATGAGACGGAGGGAGTACTTCTCACTGTGGCGTGACTATATGATGAATTAATTGAATGTTATATAGGTTAGGCTTTTGACTATGATTGATAAAAGCAGTTGCACTCTTTCATAGGACTGGAGCAACTATGACTTGATTTGACGTAGGTTTTAGAGATACTTTTTGATTTGACGCAGAAATTAATTGAATGTTATATAGGTTAGGCTTTTGTCTCTCAGAATCACTTATGCTCCCTCTGTCTCATTTTATATGACTTTTTAGGCAAAAAAGTTTTTCCCATAATACATTACTTTTTAGAATACCAATACAACATTAATTTTCTTTTTTAGTCATACCCTTTATTATTTAATATATATTTTCTTACAATTCTACTTTTTATGTTTCCAATGTCATTAATGAAGGACAACTTAGTCAACTAACTCACAATCTCTCTTTTCCATACAAAATTAACTATTTTTCTTAATTCATCTGTCACAACCTTAAACGACATATAATATGTGATGGAGGGAGTATCATTTGTGACGTATCATTCTGAGAGTTTAATTGTATCTTGCGTGGGCGCTTGCTTGCTTCTTATTGTGTCTTCGTGGAAGCATGCCTCATCCTGTTGCTGGATGAAGAAAGCAAAAACAAGAGAAAGCAAAAACAGTGAGGTTCAGCCGGCCGTGTTTCGAACCGGTTCGGCCGGCCGTGTTCGAACCTAACAAAATACAGTTTTAGGAGGGTTGTCTTTGAAAATAACACACTCGGTGCATTGAAATCTGAACCGGTTTGGCCAAGCGTGTGCCGAACCGTACTTAATGTTTTAAAAAAATAAAATTCAATTTTCAGTAAGGGTTTTTGGTCTTTTCACCTTATAAAGGAGTGTCTAGTAAGTAGAGGGGGTTGTACGAAGCATGGGCCTAATCCGAGGCATATGTGAGACTACCCTTAAGAATTAATAGACTAAATGTGTTATATATTTGGGCCAACAAGTCCAATCATGATTAGATGGATGAGAATTCTCTCCAGTGACTAGATTTTTTCAATATGAGAGAAAGAGACTTAATAATTAATATTATTAAGTACAAGTAGGAGGTTCCGGGTTCAAATTCGAGAAATTAACGTTCCCCTCCCCCGCTAACATTGCCTATTAAAAAAACTAGCCTCAGGTCCCGTGCGATGCACGGGATAAGCTAGTATCAATGGATTTAAATACATTAAATCAACTCATTAATATTGAAATTAGGTGATTATTAATTAGGGATACTTTAGTAAATTTATTTATTTTTTCCATGAATTCAAGAAAACTAAATGCATAAAACTATTATCTTTAATATGTGTAAAGGTAGTTATTTTTGCTTATAATTAAGTTCGGATGGAGTATATCAATACATCATGTAGGGTTAAAATCAGCATTAAAATAAAAGCATCTATACAAAGTTCAAAAAATATTGGGGAGTTCTATTGTAAATGAGATCGAAGTTCCCATGAAAAAAGTTAAATTATAAATCTAAATTAAATAACAATATTTCAAAATTAAAAATAAACTATAACAAAGACAATGGAATTGAACATCCATAGATAATAAGAAGAAAATGTCTAAATTTTTTTAAAAACATTATCTATATTCATCAGTAATATAAAAACTTAACCCATAATTAAAGAGAAAAGAAGACAACACAATTAGAAAGTGGAACACGTACGTAGATATCATGCCGGGTTTAATTTAAAACTAAACACCAATTTAAGTATGCTTCTAATACTCGTTGGTGCAAAATTATCAAAATAAAGAAGAAAACAACAATTTGGACATGTAAAAACACCAACTTGGACATGTAATTTTTTTCTGGATCCTAAAGCACCCTAAAACACAATGTCTAGCATCACGCTTTATGTATTTTGTCACAAAAGTTTTTTGCTTTCATCAAATAGATTATTGAGGAACGAACTTCGTGTATTTGAACATCTAAAACTTTTTTGGCACCCTAAAAAGTACCCCAAAATATACTTTATTATCATCATCGCACTTTACGTATTTTATCACAAACTTATCATTATTTTTTACCAAACCGGTTATTAATTACGTAGAAACTTATGGTATTTGAAGAGTTGCAATTTTTTCTGAATCCTAAAGTATATACCCCAAAACATACTACTTAATATTTTACTTTACGCACTTTGTTTCAAAATAATTTTTTTTACCATCTAGTACACTAAAGCACAATTGTTTAGCATATCACTTTACATATTTTGTAATGAAATTAATTTTTTTTCATTGAATCAATTATTCAACAACAAAATTTGTATATTTAAACATCTAAATTTTTTTTTGAGACTAAAGTACTTCTTAAAATATAAAAAAGAAAAAAATACAAAACCTTAAAATATAAAAGAAGTAAGAAAACAAAAACAGATAAAACCAAAAAAAGAAGAAGATAATAAAAATGAAGTAATACAAAAGAAGAAAAAAAACCAAAAAAAATGAAGCAAAGCAAAAAAAAAAAAGAATAAATAGCATCCAATCGTAGAGGAAAAAAACATTTCCTTTGGCGCCAACGAAGTGACAAGCCGCATACATAAAAGAAGATTATAATATTATTATTTTTTAAAATTAAATAATTTGTCACAATAACATGAGGCAATAAGTATGGGTCAAAGCAATGGAGGAGGAGATATCAATTGAGAAAAATAACACATGGGAGCTATTAGACTACCCAAAAGATAAAGATATTACAGGAGTCAAATGGGTTTATAAGACAAAGCTTCACCCTGATGGCTCAATACAAAAGCACAAAGCTAGGCTTGTAGCAGAGGCTTACTCTCAACAACTTGGAGTTGACTACAACGAGACATTTGCTCCAATTTCTCATCTAGATACAATAAGAACTATATCAGAGAAGCAGAGGTGACAAAACAAATTCAACTCGAGTATTACACGACAGAAGACCAAGTTGCAAACATATTCACGAAGCCACTACCAAGACCAAGATTTGAGCGACTATGGATGATGCTTGGAGTTCTCGAAAATCGCATCAAGGAGGATTGTTGAAGTTGATGCAATTTTCTAGATTCTTCCACTAAGGTCTAGATAATCGTATAGTCTAGAAACATCTAGTTAGATTAATGAATTGTAAATGTATTTCAATGTAGTATGTAGAATTATCTAGAATGTATGGAAGATACATAATGATGTAGAATAGTCTAGAACAACCCTCAAACACCTATAAATAGACAAGCTTGGGTAGTAACCAATTTGAGAGCCCCTGTGACTTTGTTTTCCTTTTTTTGTCTTAATGAAATCTCTGGTTTAATTTAAAAAACAATTGAGAGCAATACTAACTATTCCTTGCTCCAAACCTCACACACTACTAACCACTATTATCTTCCAACTATCAACTAAAGACTTTTTTACTACCCACTACTTTCTAAGCTAACATTACTACCTCAAATACTAATAGGTTTTAAGACTTTGTTAAGCTTTCAAAAAAGTCTAGACAAGTCTAAAAGTTGGGCCTAAGAGCAAAATTAATTATACAAGCTAAAAAATAAGTAAAATTAATCTTCATGTCTATGTCTGCAAATCCTTCATTTTGTAGTACAATATATGAACTAACCGTTAACATACCAGGAGCATATAGAAACTCCCATGTTTGAACCTTAGGTCCATACTGAATTGTTCAATCGATCATGTAACTTAAACTTGCGACCTAATTTTAAATATACTAGCCCCACGACCCGTCCGATGGACGGGTTGGCTAGTTGTTGATTAAGTGAAACACATAGAAATAAAAGTAGTTAGAAGTAGCAGTTTTCAAGGATTAAAGGTTTATAGTTGTTAAAAACATGTAGATCTTATACACAAGAAAATGGGAAAATAGGGGAGGTGAAGAAAAAATTTGAACAATCTAGTTCAAGATATGAGATAAGTAGGATGAAGGATTAATAATAACAAACATCATAAAAATTGTTCAAAAGTACATACATTTGTTACTGAGACTACAGAAGTTTTGATTTTAAAATGGAAGATGAATTAAATAAAGAGTAAACCTCTAAAGAAAATAACCATAAAAAAATAATCAATAGATAATTTCGATCAAATATTTTACGACGATTAAGTAGGAATTTTGTGTAAGTCATGTTCATGTAATAGGAATTCAAAAAAATAGGACAATTGGCTAGTTGTTGATTAAGTGAAACACATAGAAATAAAAGCAGCTAGGAGTAGCAATTTTCGAGGATTAAAAGTTTATAGTTGTTAAAGACATGTAGATCTTATACACAAGAAAATGAGAAAATAGGGGAGTTGAAGAAAAAATTCGTACAATCTAAAGCAATATATGAGATAAGTAGGATGAAGGATTAATAATAACAAACGTCATAAAAATAGTTCAAAAGTACAGACATTTGTTACTGAGACTACAAAAGTTTTGATACTAAAATGGAAAATAAAGTGTAAACCTCTAAAGAAAGGAAACATAAGAAAATAATCAATAGATAATTTCGATCCAATATTTTACGATGATTAAGTAGAAATTTTGTGTAAGTTATGTTCATGTAATAGGAATTCGAGGTATTAGTCTCTAGAGTTGCGCGTAAAGGATACCCAGTTTATACCAAAAAAATGTAGACAAAAACTTAACTCATAATTAAAGAGAGAAGAAGACAACATAATTAAAAAGTGAAACACGAGCGTAGGTCTCATGCAGAGATTGATTTAAAAGTAAATATCAATTTAATTATGCTTCTAATACGTCTTGATGTGAAATTATCTAAATAAAGAAGAAAATATCAATTTGGACATGTAATGTTTTTTCAAGATTCTAAAGTACCCCAAAACACATTGGCTCGCAATAATCCAATTAGTTCGCCAAAATAGATTTTTGAAAAAAAAGATGCTCATTTTTTAATTCAAACTACTTATGATCAGTGAGTTTTCTAATTGCTTCCACGAGTCCTTGTTTTTGGTCTTCTTATTTAAGTCTGGTCGATGCTATAAATTCTTGCCTCTTGAAGCTCACTGATCATAAGCACATTACCACATAAGTTACATCACTACATAAGTAAAATATAAATATCTTAATCCAATTAGTTCA
This sequence comes from Oxytropis ochrocephala, assembly GCA_020916435.1. NCBI lineage: Eukaryota > Viridiplantae > Streptophyta > Magnoliopsida > Fabales > Fabaceae > Oxytropis > Oxytropis ochrocephala. The sequence continues at coordinate 19,487,362 of CM037088.1, forward strand.
CCAAAATAAATTCATTTTAATGTTTTATGAAATAAATTCAAACTATTAGTTCCCCAAAACACACCGATAAAATTTAGTGAATTAAAAACATCCAAAATATTAGTAGTTTGAATTTATTTCATAAAACTAGATATACTTAAAATGGTAATAGTAACTAAAACATACATACATACATTTCATTTTTTAAATTGTATTTAGTTAAAATCGTAACACTAGTAATATATATGCGGGCACGGGCCAAGAGCGGGGTGATCACCATAGTACCAGAGCTCGTGCCCATTTATGTTGGTAATTACCCACTCATGAGTATTTCTTGTTGGTGTCCAATGGGTATGCGCTGAATTGTCATCCTGACTTCTAGGGTGAGGGATTAATTAAGTTTTGAGGAGGTCATAGAGGGCAACAACATCGTAGTTACACCTTTAATGGCAGTAATCGACAGCAGCCACATTGGAACCATACCTCATGATGATCCAACGAGAAGTTTCGAGGAGGTAATAGAGGGCAAGACACCGTAGTTACACCTTTAATGGAAGTCAACGCAACCGTATGATGCGAGCCATAGAACCTAATTGTCTAATATCCCTAATTGTCAGTACAGTTACACTCGAATTGCAGAACTTAATAAGAGAACAGACTGGTCCTCCTAGTGGTGATTCGTCACAATGGTGATCGATATCTCAACACTTTTCGGCACAACCTTTTACGACCTCTCCAAGCGTCTCTGCTGGACCGTACAGTTCTCTATACCATTTATACTTTTAAGTTGTCACTTTTTGATTAAAAAAGTGTTATTATTATATTTATGAATCTTGATATTGTTAATTGCTTTTGCAACTTATAGAAAATTGTTCATCTGTTTTGGATTGGCCTGCTAGATTCAGAATTACAGTGGGAATTGCGAAAGTCATTGCATATCTCCACGACGTTTGAGTTTTAACTCCATTTGTACTCAAGACGTCTTATTTTAAGGTTATTTATACGCGCTAAGAAGACTAATAAATTTTATTTATTTTAATGAAAAAATTTATCTTTTTCCTAGAAAGTCTCGTCTCAAATCATTATTCAAGAATTTAGAACATACATTGTTATTTATGAAAAATGATGTAATACAATAACAATGACATATGATTTTATTCGTGTCAAGTTTGAGTGTATAGTCACATATAAATTTGACTCTAATGGTGACTTTTGATTGTATCAATTCTTGTTTTATGGCTTTGTTTTATTTCATTTGTTAGTGATGAATTTTTTTTAATCAAACGGACAGATTGTCCGAATTTATTAATAAAAAAAGGAAAAAAACAGAGAAAATTGAAGAGGGGACTAGACCGAAACCCTTGCCATTAGAAAAGATCAAACCATAACCCTTGCCCGAATTTCATTTGTTAGTGATGAAATTCAATCTGCTTATAACACAAGAAAGAAGTTAATGAAATTGTTAATCTTAATCCAAAAATTTGTTGATAAACAACAAGAAAAGTGCATGATAAACACGCCTGCAATATCATACTTTTAATGGCTCTAACAATAACAATTGTCCCTAACTAGTGCGGTGACCTGTCCGATAGACGGTGTCAATGCTTCAGGTTCTATATAGAGAGGGGGCAATGGTTTATCGTCACACTTTACATATTTTGGCTCAAAATTAATTTGAAATTTTGTTAAAAAATTAACTTTTTTAAATAAAATTCTTTATTAAGGAATACACTTCGCATATTTAAACAATTAAAAATTTTCACACACTAAAGTACCCAAAAAGTATACTGCATAGTGTTACACTTTATATAATTTGTTACGAAATTAATGTTCAATTTCGTTACTAAGAAATAAACTTTGCATATTTAAACAATTAAATTTTTTCAGACAGTACCGAAAAGGTACACTGTATAGCGTTTTGATACGAAATTAATGTTCGATTCCAAAAATTTGATTATGGAGGTACATTTTCTATTTAATCGTAAAGTACCACTAAAATATAAAACATGAAAGAAGGGAGTGAGAGAGGAGAAAAGGGAAATAAAAATATGAAGGGGAAAAAAGGAAGAAAAAAAAGGGGAGAGAAATACTTATTTGTTCAATTATGCGAAAAAGTGCGATGCTGACAGTGTATTTTTGTGGTACTTTAGGATCCCAAAAAAAACTTATTTGTTCAATTATGCGAAGTTCGTTCCTCAATAACCTGTTTGATGAAAAACAATTGTGGCAAAATACATAAAGTGTGATGCTAGGAATTGTGTTTTGGGGTATTTTAGTATCCAAAAAAAATCTTAAATGGCTAAATTGGTATTTTCTTCTTTATTTTGATAATTTCGCACCAACGAGCATTAGAAGGATACTTAAATTGGTGTGTAGTTGTAAATCAAACTCGGCATGATACTTACATACGTGTTTCACTTTCTAGTTGGGTTGTATTATTTTCTCTTTAATTATGAGTTCAGTTATGCTATATTTCTGATGAATATAAATAACATTAATGAAAAAATAGACTTTTTCCTTCTTATTATTTGTGGATATTCAATTCAAATGTCTTTGTTAAAGTTTATTTTTAATTTTATGATATTGTTATTTAATTTATATTTATAATTTAACTTTTTTCTGTGGGGGGAACTTCAGCCTCATTTACAATAAAACTCCATAACATTTTCTTTCAACTTTGTATAGGATGTTTTTCCTTAAAATGATTAGGGTTAGTTTGTGTCACTTCTTTCCTTTGATGTTACCACTTATTCATTTAAAAAATTTAAAATAACCAGATTAATAGTAACACCCTCCAGTTTTAGTTATACAGATCCTCTAGACAAGCCCAAGTCGCAGGTTCCCAGCCCAACAAATATGAATTGGGTTACTATGCTAACTGCTCCCCTTTTGTTGATAATACACCCTATTCTATTATTCACACCCCTGTTTTACTATTACAACCCTTCTGTGTTTTTACTCATTTCTTTTACAAAAATTATAAATAAATAAATATTTTCATCTAAAATATAAATAGGGGACTAAGTTGGCCGTACGGCCGGGTTAGTCATCGTTCTAGGACGAATGAGTCGGACGGCTCAGTAATCCTAAAACCCCTATAAAAAAATATAAATAAACCGTTTTTCAAAAAATAGGGGATTAAGTCATCGTTCTAGGAGGAATGAGCTGGACGGCTCAAGAGTCCTAGAATACCTATCTAAAATCAAACCACCTCACTTCAAACCATTTTTCAACAGTTCAAAATCATTTTCAAAAAGTACGGGATTAAGTCAGTTGTACAACTGAGTTAGTCATCGTTCTAGGATGAATGAGTCGGACGGCTCAGTAATCCAAAAAATCCCTACATTAAAAAACACCAACCAACAAACTTTTTCAAGAAGAACTACATAGTTTTGATTCCTCCATTGCATCTGGAGGTACGTAGGAGCAGGGCCCCACTCTTGTCAAGCACAAAAAACCTAAATTTAAATTAAGTTTTCTTTTTCTGCAAATTTAAATAAAAGGGTAAAATGAATTATTAAAATACAACTAATTAGACGGTGACCTTCCTTAGGAAGGATGTCGTGGGGTGCTAATACCTTCCCCACGCATAAACGACTCCGGACCTTAACTTAGCTTTATCCTAGCCCAAAGGGATTTTTCGAATTTGCCCTTAAACTAAATTTGGTGGCGGCTTCATTTTTGAACTTTGAAGAATCCTCGCCCGGATTTTTCGGTCGCTACAATGTTCCACTTGTGACACTTGCAGAGAATGATGTTTCACAAGCATTGAAAGAGCACAAGAAGTTAAATGGTGAAAAGCTTGATGGTGGCCAAGAGCACCATATTTCCTCTATACATGAGAATTGTGAGGTACATGAGGACAAACGCATTACAAGTGTAGTTGTGGTAGGAAACTTTAATATTGATAGTGCATCTAACGGTACTCCACTAAATGGTAAGACCAATGTAATGGAGAATGTGCTTAATGTTTTTAAGTTGCAAAGGTATAATAGTCTCCCTCTTTTCTCCATTCCTTTCTCTAGGTCTTTTTCTTTTGCTTGGAAGTTTACCATATTTTGGATTGTGGTGAGACTAGTGCTTAGAAATTGCATGATTAAGCTTTTATTTGAAGTAACCCACTTCCCTTTTGATCCCGGTGGAGCCTAAGAAATTCTTGCATTAGTTTAGTTGTCTTTTAATTTCAAAATAGTAATTTTTGTCTATCTTTGATGTAGGTTTCCAAGAGGGGAAGTTCACTTGAGGACAAGTGAAATTTAAGAGGGGGAGTATGATGTGAGCCCACATGCATGGAGCTTGGATGAAGGTCACAAAGATAAAGACTCAAATGCCCAAAAAGAGAATCAACACTCAAAGGGAATATACTTTAGTGTGTCCACCTTGATAATTGACAAGGACTCACTAAAGGTGACCAATGATACCTTAGGGAATTTCTAAACTCTAGTGTTCTCTTTTTCTTTGTATTTGTTTTCAATAAATTTAGGATTTAATTTGAAGTTGTAATGTGCATTTGATTTTGAGCTTTGTTGGCTTTGTAAAGGCTATGACCTTAGTTGTGCTTGGTTTAGCCGGGCCTTGTTCCTTTCTTCTAAGTGGACTTGTATGTTGGGCCTAGGATCCAATTTCCCCAACATATAAATACATTTCCACTCCATGTAAACCCTAGAACTTGATGAATGAAATTCATTTGATACACTTGAGAAAGAGTGAGTGTCATAATACCAAGAGAGGATGAGGGAAAGTTTCCATTGCTAGTTAGTGTAGGTGAAGGTTCATCGTGATTCTTCAAGGTTTCTTGAGATGAGAACGTTGAGTACACAACCTTCACTACAAGAAAATCGTTGATTTGCCACGGACATTTCCGTGGCAAATGTACAAATTTCCGTGGCAAAACAACATTTGCCACGGACCAAAAATGGTGGCAAAAACGCTCGTCGCAAATCGTTTGCCACGGACTTTTCCGTGGCAAATTTTTCCGTGGCAAACCCGTGGCAAATCCGTCGCAATTATCCGTGGCAAAGTCGTCGCAAACTCTGACACATTCCGTGGCAAATCCGTCGCAAATTTTTTGAAAAAATTAAAAAAATAAATCCAAACAATTTGTTTCTTTTTTGACGCAGAATCCAAAGAATTTGTTAGTATTCAAATTAACGACTAAATCATACTTTCATAACTCAAACCAAAGTCTAATACAAAATACAATGAGAAATATATAGATACACTAAGCGGTGATCTTTTAATCCAGTAGAAAAATGGATCCAAGAGTCCGGGTCGATCTTTTAAACCATCATGAATATAAAATGGATGTCCGCAACCTTCATGAATAAATAGTATCTCATATGATACATTTCACAACGATATACAAAATTCATTGTCGCTTGGCCGCAAAGATGACCAAGTCGAGGCAAGAGTAAGCGGGAGGCGATGTTCTTTGGAGTTATCGAGTAAATTAACCATTCGACCCAATTGTTTGTTCTGTTGCAAGGTCTTTACCAAAGACATAAAACCTACATACATAATCAAATAAGTATTATATAGAGACATATCGGTTGTCAATTCAATATCGAATTAAACACTTATCATATAAAATTCACTATTTCAATGATAACAAATAAAATAAAGTAAAATTGTTTTTATAAGCTATCCCTAGAGAGCTTACGGAAATAAGATAAGCTCAACTAAGTTGTTCATACGTCACCCCAAACGGCCCTAGGTGTATGTGAAGTAGGGCACATGCCACACTTTTACACTAATGTTCTTTCTGTTCTTTTTGGGAAGCAATCTTACTTCCGCTTTGTACATTAGCTTGGTTTCGATTAAATTTCTTCCGTGAAAAAAAAGTTCAATTTTATTAAAAAGAAGACTAAGGTTACAAAGTAGCAAACTTATGTGTGAAACTAACCTCAGCAAACACGGAAACTATTTTTGGAAGGTATTGATTGTTTGGGCCTAATAGCTCACCATCGGACACGAAGATAAATGACAATTATAATTAGAACAATAGGGAAAATGCAATATAACGTCGAGAAAACTTGAAGACAAGCATTTGATCCCCTAACCTCTCGACCATCGAACAAAGTTGATCATGAACAACTTTGGCCTCAATCAAATCACCTTTTATTGGCAAACGGTTCAACCATGCAGAACTACTCGTAAATGCAACAGATTAGCATAATCATAAATGAAACAGATGTTTTCCAAAACCCAAAAAAAATCCTTAGCCGTCATACATCATAGAAGAACAAAACCATAAAAGCGAGGTCATACGGGAAGATAAGTAAAGACAGGCGAGAATCAATATTGTCGCGATGAAACCGACAAATTTTCCCTAAAGCGTAAACCGCATTGTCATATGCCATTAAGTTATCGAATGAAGAGCATTGGGATGTTGGATAACAAACATTTAACCTCGATAAAGCCTCCGCAATAAGTCACTAATGTGTTACTCATTGCTCAATATAACAAGTTTTTTTGGAAGTTCATAAGCTCATAAAGCAAGTACCTCCAACAAGAGGTTTGAACAGAACCACCAAACTCGCACAAACACCTAGGCCATACACAAATGCTCGAGAAAGATGGAGAAATACCAACAATCACACACGACTTGAAAAATAAAAATGGTATTTGAAATGTTAACCAACAGGGCATGCCTAATGCTTACATCGACATCAGAGCCTCATCATTACATGCCTCCAACAGAATGGGAGATATGTATCGTAATACTGCTCAATTGGCACATAACAATACAATAAAGTTGATAACAAATCTTGATAATTATCACCAAGCTACCAAGTAGGAATTTAAATAAAAAAGTATTTACTTTATAGTTGCTTCACGACATCGCTCTGCAACGTCGTCAAAATGCAAATTGCAATCCTCCTCTCTTCGTGAGTCTTGCCCCTTCCCGATTCCAAAATAATAGACTAGAGTCAAAACAATGAAATAAATGTTTTGGTTATTCAAGAAAAATTAGTCCACAGGCATAAATCCTCTAAGAAATATGCTTGATGTAAGATTACACCATTCATATAGCAAAATGGAACACAAGAAAAATCACTCTCAAAGAAAAGCAAGTTTGAAAATTCATTTAAGTGAACTAAAATTTTCATCAATATGACTTGAACAGAGCAATTTACACAACTTCAAAAATTCAGAGATAAGAAACATCACACGGATTACGCATGATTTTAAATCATCCGTGATTTACCAAACTAAAAATGATAAGCGATGAAACATAACATAATTATAATCAAGTGAAGAACAAATAATAAGGATGAAAGACCATTCAAACGAAGAAACTGAACTAAATAGAAAAGGCTGGAAGAACATACCCACATAGGAGTCAAATATGATGACAGTTCATCAAAGAAAGGCAAGAAGGAAGCTTATGCAATGCAACCCTCACATACGATTGCATGCACTATCTTGTAACAATTACCTTATGCAATGCCTCCACCAGAGCTGGGATGATCTTGTCGATCAAAAACTTCAAATAGGTCACATCACGACCTTGAGACAAATTTCTTTTCTCTATAGCTAACTTTGCAGATCGTAATAGCTCGGGCATTGCTATATAAATATTGGAGATTATAAACATTGACATCAAGTTAGGCTAGTAAAATAAAGCACATTTACAAAGCAAGAGAAAATCAATGACCAAAACACAAACAATCATTTTGCATACCAAAGCATTTGCTTTTCTAACCTCCTCATGGAAATAAAATTTAAGAGTGGAACCAAAGTTCCCGCAACTCGCATCACAAATAAATATAAATAATTGGTGACAAAAGAAACGCAAAATACAGCAACAAACATCAACAAGTCAATAAGTAAAGACATTCAAAGAAGATGGTCCAAGTCTAACTCGATCAATCCATGGAAAGAATCCTTCCTTACGCTTCATCAAAGATAGCAACAAAGCATGTTACATGCAAGTAGCTTTTTCCTCTAGAACACTAGTCTTGGTCGGATATATATTGCCTATGAAAAATGAATTAGTGAGGGCCAAAAATTTAGTGTATTAGGATTTTGTGTGTGCCTATGGTCACAAAAGAGTGTGAAACCGAGGCATATGCATAAAAGGGTATATTAATAAGGTGAACTTTCATGAAAAGGGATAAAATTGGGACCTTTCATCATCGTAATCCTCTATATCATTATCCGAATCTGCTTGATGTGATTGTTACATCAAAGCTTAAGCGAAGCGATCAAGCAATGGTGGCATGACAAACTCCATGTAAGGGAGAAAATCTTGCCCTAGATACTTGCAGAGTCTAGCCCATGCCCAGTAACAAATTAAAGTTGTTGGTACTTGAACATTAACACATTGTGCATATGCAAAATAATATACAAAGCATACCGTAGCATGTAACTTGTTGTTGGCTCATCCGTCTCCATTTGAGAAACTTGTAAGGACATAAGAACTTCCATGACCTAGTAAAGAACCAACATATGTAGGATACTAACATTAAAATCATAATAGATCCGGTGATGAGAGAGAGAGAGAGAGAGAGAGATGATTTACGAAATGACAAGATGCACAGTTCATTTAGCGATTAACTTCCGTTTTCTTATTATGGACCATTTATTTTCCAAATGATGGTAAGGTGGTTTAAGAAGTAAATATATAAAAACAAACCACCGATTCTTGAATCACAAAGTTGCAACATATCAATCTCAAAGGAGCTCGTGAGAAATTCATAAACAATAGTCACTTACCGCTTAGCATCACCCTAAACTTCTCCTTTCCAACAACCATTCCAACCAAAATTATACACTCCATAGACTTGGCACGGAGCATGCGATTAGACTTATCGGTTGCATTGACCAATATAGCCTTCTGGTATGGCATGACAAACATCATAGTATTTTTGGAAGTGCTCTAAGGAAGACCATAGTATTAAATGTGTAATCCATGTAAAAGAAATTATAAATATTGAAGAACACAGATTTTCTATAAAATACACGTGAATGCAAACCATCAAGACAACAACAAGAAAGAATGAAAAATAAAGACTCGAGGAAATAAAGACTTACATTACTTTGAAAATCTGAGGGGCGGGGATGCAAATAAATATCTCAAAATATCTCAAAATTACTAATACTCGGTTCACAGCGTATTTATTTCCAGCCGTAGGAAGAGTTTATTTGAAAACTGGGGGCGGGGGATGCAAATTATTTATGCTCACTGACCAGTTAAGAGTCCAGATCACGATTCTTCTATCTCCTATCAAAACTCAAATGCGTCTCAAAAAGAAACAAGTCATTACTGCGGACACACTTTTTGTAAGAAAACAGAAGAACCAATAGCAAAAACTAAAGCTGTAAGATTCTTCTCATCTCCGCTGAATTAAAACGTATCATCATTCAATTAAATTAAACTTTCCATCAACTGAATAATTAATTAATACCGTCCAATAAATCAAACAAACAACTAAATCCTTTCTTCATGTCCTTAATCATTCTCAGAGAAAAGTAACCGTCAATTCAGGTTTCACAAACAGTAGCCAACATTAAAGCATTGACACACTACCATTGAATAAACAACATTCAACGAGAGGAAAAAACGCAATGCAATCATTGTACAGAAAACTTCAAAAACAGAAAGTTAACGGAACTCACGAGAGCTATCCTTGGAGCACGAATACCAATCCTAGGCTGAGACCGAAGCCGATCAAGACCATCACCGAAGAGAAACCCTTCCAGAACGAACTTAAGCCGCATTTCACCGAACTTAAGGCCGTCACGGAAATCTCTAGAGCGGTCATAGCTCTGACGGAAAACGGAGGTAATAGAACTTAAGGTGTTTGACATGCTTATTCTCAGATAGCAATTTCCTACAAAAATAGAAAATGGATAATTTAAATCTTTGGAGGAAGATCCTTAATCAAATATACCAAAAGCAACAAAAATAGAAGATACAAGCAAACTCACACAACATAAATACGTGAAGCATACACAAGCACACAAGTAAAATACTACCTAGAAGATTATATCAGAGGAGCAAATATCTGCAAAATCTGATTCCAATTTAGAAGGAACTGCTAATGCAAAATCTGCAAAAAGACGAAAATACACTTCAATTATCAAACCGTTCCTCTATCCAATTTCATTCATAATAAATATGCTCAAAGTTAATTACTCTTTCAATTCAAAGAAGGCCGATTTCTGAACATGAATTGACCCCATATGCATATTCAGCTGAAGCACTGGTTTCAATTTACCCAAAATCAACAAGAACCTTGAAAAAACATAGATACCCAAAGGCCAAAATTTTATAAATAAATAAGATAACTAGGATTACCCTTGTTGTAGCTTGCATTCGTTCAACATAAGAATTCATAAGAGGATCCATTGCACCACTCTCAGAGCACACTTGAGCACGAGAATTATCAACACTGACAATACATAGAACCAGCAACTCAGCAACTCGGATTGAAGTTGTGAAATTAAGAAGAGGAAGTTAGGGTTTTTGGTGAATAAAAATTAGGGCTTTTTTGTCTCGAAATAGAATAGAAACAGAAGTGAAATACTCACCATTGAAGAAGAATACTGAAATAGAATGAGTAAGGTTCGGATTGGCCAAAGAATGAAGGATCTTTTCGATTCTACGATGGTGGAGAGAGAAGGAACACGACTAGAGAAGAGAAATCGTGGTGGTGGAGTGGAGGAACGCGACAAAAGAAGAGGAACTGTGGTGGTGGTGGTGGTGGTGGGCGTTTTTCTGGGAAGAGGAAGAGTGGTGGGGAGGAGGCGAAGGTTGAGGGAGGAGGCGAGGTTGAGGGAAGAGGAAGAGTGGTGGGCGTTTTTCTGATTAATGAAATGAATCGTATGAGTTGTGAGGATTAAGGAAAATGTAAGTGTTTGCCACGGGTTTTGCACCGAAATGCCCGTCGCAAATTACCGACGGCCCATATTCCGTGGCAAAAATACGCGTAGGCCCATATTATGTCCCATATTAGCGACCGACCCAATATTTCGTCGCAAATTAGCGACCGCCCCTTACTCCGTGGCAAATTTTGGTGGCTAAAAACAGGTTTTCTTGTAGTGCTTGAGGCTAGGAGAACTCAAGGACAGTGTTGTCTTTATCATCTTCCCAAGGAAGAAGTGGTGGACTTCCTTTGCCACTTCTATTTCTATCTTCTCCACATTTGGCACTTCTTCTTCTTCATTTAAGTGTTGTGTCTCTTTTCCTTTTGTGTTGTTGAAATGTGTTCATCTTCATTGTTAAATTGTTGTGAGAAATTATTTATTTGACAATTTTCTAGATTCTAAACCTTAGAGATCATGTTAGATCTCATCAAACACCGACATAGTTACACCTTTAGTGGCAATAATAGCAACTACGATTTGGCCGTAGTATTTTTCATATTTTAATTGTAGAAGAAGAGAAGACACATTTCCCATAGAGAAAATGACACCTGATTTTTAGATTAAGACTACTTTGATAATTCACAGCAATTCTTCACAATGTAAATAAAATATTAGTGAAAATAATTATCGATTCTCTTTTCTTGATTCTAAGCAAATTAAGTAAGTGATTAATTGATACAGTTAATCAGTCTCTCAATTAATTTGCATTGAGAGAATCTATTACGACAGTGGCCTATTATCTCGAATCTATTACACTTGAAATGCAGAATCTACTTAGAGAATAGACTAGTCATCCTAGTGGTTGGGGATTCGCCAATGAACACTGTGGTGGGATCTCGATCGACACAACCTTTTACGACCTCTCCAAGCGTCTATGTTGGACCAAACTTCTAAATTCACTTATAAGGAATTGAAATCTGCCAATAGGGGATTCACAAATCAAAATGTCACAAGAGAGGGTGGATATTGATTGGTATACAAAGGAAAGTTGCTGAATAATGGTAAGGAAGTGGCAGTCAAGACTCTGAAAATGGGAAGCGATCAAGGTGACAATGATTTCCTGGCTGAGATTAAAACTAATAGTAGAATACATCATAGAAACCTCGTATCCCTTATAGGAAACAATATTTCTTGACTCAACAGAATCTTCATTTATGAATATGTTCCAAACAACACCCTTGCTTACCATCTTCATATTTATGAAACATGATGTCAATTGCTTTTGCAACTTATAGAAAACCATGCATCTATTTCGGATTGGCCTGCTACATCCGGGATTACAGTAGGAATAGCAAAATCCATTTCATATATATCTCCACAACATTTGAGTTTTAACTCTATTTTGTATACAATACATCTTATTTAAGGTTACTTATACGTGCTAAGAAGACTAACATACTTTGTTTATTTTAATGAAAAAATGTATCTTTTTCCTACAAAGCCTTGTCTCAAATCATTGATCAAGAATTTAGAACATACATTGTTATTTGTGAAAGATAATGTAATACAATAACAATGACCTAAGATTGTATGAATGTATTCATGTCAAGTTTGAGTGTATAGTCACATATAAATTTGATTCTAATGGTGACTTTTGATTGTATCAATTCTTGTTCTATGGCTTTGTTTTCTTTCACTTGTTGGTTATGAAATTCAATCTTCATATAACACAAAAAAGAAGTTAATGAAATTGTTAATTCAATTTTCTTAGTCCAAAGATTTGACAATAATAAACAATAAAAAAAGTGGATTATAAACATCGCGAGCAAAATCAAACTTTTAGTGGTAATAATAATAATAATTATTATTATTGCTACTAATATTGGAAGGATAGACATTTTAAGGATCCCATCTAATTAGGGGCTGTAAAATTTCCACTAAAAGCATGTAGTATTAGTGGCAATTAAATAGGTCTTTTCCAGCATCTATTAATATAATTTATTAATATTATTAATATTAATATTAATATTATTAATATTAATATTAATATTATTAATATTAATATTAATATTAATAATTTATTTATTTATTTAATATAATAAAGGAGAGTGCTAGAAAATTAATTTTTTTTACTATTTAGTATAATCTATTAAAACTACTAAAATCAATCAATTTAACTACTAACAATCGTCAAGAAAATTCAACCATTATTAGAAATTCCAAAATAATATTTTTTAATAATTAATAATTTGATTAATATGATTAAATTAATATTAAATGATATACAATTTACTATTTACTATAAGCTACTGAAACTATTAAAACCAATCAATTGGACTACTAACAATTGTCAAAAAAATTGAACCACTAACAAAAATTTCAAAATAAGAAGATTATAAGAAGATACTGACTTTTTTAAAACTTTTTTCAGCACAAGTATTTTAATAAATTTGAAATATAGCATTTTATCGAGTTTTCCTTTTTCTTTTATTATATATTTTGCAATTTTCAACGTATTTATAATTTCATAGCAAATCATAACAAATACAGTGTCACCTGCCACTACAAGAAAATCGCTGATTTGCCACGGATTTGCCACGGACAACAATTGGTGGCAAAAACGCTCGTCGCAAATCGTTTGCCACGGAATTTCCGTGCCAAATGTTTCCGTCGCAAATCCGTGGCAAATTTTTCCGTCGCAAAGCCGTGACAAATTTTTCATCACAAATCAAGTGGCAAATTTTCGCCGCAAACTGCGGCAAATCCGTCGCAAATTTTTTAAAAAAATTAAAAAATAAATGGAGCAGTAGTTTCCTACTACTCCAACTTCTTCACAAATTGAGTTATCAAACATTGCAAGTAAAATTTAGTGCTTTATTTAGTTTCTTGGTAGTTGATGTGAGTAGCAGTATAACATATTCTACCATACAACATTCTTTTGCATCTCCACAAAATGTTACAAAGGAATTATTATGTGATGTGAGTAGCGAGATAACATATTCTACCATACAACATTCTTTTGCATCTCCACAAAATGTAATTTTACAAAGGAATTATTATGTTCAACCTTTTTAAATAAACATCAATGTAAAGATAAACATTAAAACTTCACGTAAGTCTCATTTGCCTCAGAGAACTTATTCATGTCATCAATGTAAAGATGAATGTAGATGACGTTCTGCCAGCCAAAACCAATGTCTGCTAGTATTGATTCAATTTTCCTCAAAACAATCTTCAAATCCTCCTGTGCACCTGCTCTAAAGAAATAAGAACAAAATGTGGCAAAGAAAAAATAATGTGGAAGACCAAGACACAACTTAAATCATTCAAAATTGGGAATGTGAACTGAACCAGCCAGGTATAAACTAAATAAAAGCAACGATAGATCGAAAAAGAAGAAACAATTTCCGATTAACAAATGTAATAACAAAGATGGACTTACGATAAATAGGGGCAATCAAGAGTTAATGTTTCATATTCCCCTCCTTCACCATAGACATTGATTCCATACAACCTGCAAAAAAGAGTTACGTAAAAGTATAGCGTGAAATGGATATGTATGAACACCAAATAGTTGCATTGTTTAATAAACATGGAAAGAATTAATACAGATATTTACAAAAGAAAAAGGATAGGTGAATATACTTGACATACTCTTTCAATTTATGCAAATAAGCATTTAAGAAGGCTATATCTTTACCCAAGTGCTTTGCGAGGATCCAAACCCATGGCAACTACCTTGCAACATAGATAAAGCATTAAATTCCAAACAAACAAACTATCCAAGAACATGCAAAAAAGGTTGAACATAATAATTCCTTTGTAAAAGGAAATAGCTTCACTTGAATAACTCTTTCTGTTTTAAGGTCGCAGGTCACTCGTCTCATTGATCAATCCCCAAAATGCTAAGACACTACCATGAAAATTGAATGCAGTTCATGCAGATATCAAGCAAAGAAAGAAGTGAATGAATATAAAAGTGTTGATGTTACAAACCTCGTAATGTTTTAGAGTCGATGAATAACATAATTTGCATGCGGATCTTGAAGCAACTGTTTCAAATTGAGGAGCCGAGAGCGGTTCATAAATGATTCTATTCCGATACACATCATTGAATACAAAAAGACATTTTTCAACCACATGATCGCGAACTTCGCATTGACATGAGCACATAATTATCTTCAAATTGTGAAGTTATAGTTGCCATCGCAGATGGACTCCTTAAGTCCAAGATGAATTGAACAACATAATTCCTGCAGAAGAAAAAAAAGTAACAACAAATCAAATGATGGAAAAATCTAAAAGGAACCGAAGTTTTATCCCCCATAATTTCATAGTATAGCATCATTTCTAAATATGACAGAGAAACTTTGATGCATAATTATCCCTCTAGCAAAAAATATCTGCCCAAAGTTTAAGTGATGTGCTTCCAAATTTCAATAATTACCCGTATTGATCTTGAGCTAGCAATAGTGCATTAGCGAGTAAATTCTCGCAACCGCTTTTTCTCTATGCTCTCCACGTGAATGCTCAATGCATCTTTGTAGAACACAAAGATCCATGTTGATGGGTTGCAATGTCAACACAATACTTTGCAAAGCAAAGAACAAATATGAACCGCTCAATGCAAAGGATGTGGCAAATGTAACTCTTTCTCGCAATAAAATATCAACTTTTGCACACATATTCTACATGGTTTCACTAAACTACAGTCTTGTGGAGTAATGAAATTACATTTATGACAAAGTAACCTTCCTATGTAAATTGGAAATTTAGCATGGCTAACCAATGGACTAAGAGGGCATTTGAAATGCTTATCCCCATACTGATTGACTTGATGATTCTATAACCTGTTTGCTAAATTTTAATTTCCACTATGACGAGGTTAACAATGCTACTTTAATCTAGAGTTATAAGTTAAAAACATCATGAAGAAGCTCAAAAGAGCAATTACTCTCACCGCAATTTTATTTTATAAGAAGGATAAAATATGCATGTACACAACAATCATTATACATGTTACTATCGGAAGAAAAAATAGAAATTGATGAAACAAACAATAAGCGAGAAAATTGCGAGACAATTTGACATTGTGATGTGCAATGTATCATTTAATATCATAGGGTCAATCTCTTATGTGCACAAAGAGAGAGTAAATCGTGACCATAAAGAAGAAATCATTCCATGTGGGTAGGTACCATGTCATCTCGCTTCATAATATCAAGTATAAGAAAACAGATTTGCCATCTACCATACTCGAACTTGGCATTATACATGTCTCAGATAGTCATAGTTCGACCATATGCTTCGTTGTTAAAAAGTCACATTTTTTATACAGAAGGTAAGTGAAAGATGAGTCCACAATTTTTCATTAGATAGACATTATATATGTAGGAAATACAGTACAAATTTTAAAAAGTAATAATAATAATAATAATAATAATAATAATAATAATAATAATAATAATAACAATAAGCAAGAGGAAATTATCATAAATAAAAGTGATGATCGATGACACTAATGGTAATTTTTCGATTCTCTTTAAGAGGATTTGAACTCAATCCTCGAGGTTACAAGGCCATGTTCTTACCATTGAGTTGACATCGCCCTCGAGGAAATGTAGTACAACTTCTTGGTCGTGCAAATCAATAAAAGGATTGAACAATTTACCCAAGTCGTTGAACTTACCTGGTCAATAGAAATGCTCGTGCTTATTAATGAAAAATGTACAAACAAATTCACAAACTACTATACTATCAATAATCAATAATCAATGATATATGTATATGAAAAAGTTAAACAGAAATGATGCAATAAAATTGAAATCGGTCTTTGTCATCGAATCAGTATGTGTTAGGGAAATAGCAAAGTGAACTTTGAGAAAAGAATGCAAATGGGGGAAGATTGAAATGTTTTTTCACACAAGATGGTCTGATCCAAAAGTTCATAAAAACATAGAAAGAAGAGTGACTTGAGCACCACTCAAAATATCTACATCGTGTACAACATTATTAACCTTACTATAATACTTGAGAAAGGTAGAAGAAGCCATACCATGTTATCTTCTCGGGCTTAGGTATTCCAAACAATCTTTGAACCACGTGATTTCCATTAAGGTCTTTTATGAGAGCCAAGAATCGGAGTTCAAGAGTCGATACAACTAATGAAATTTCTTTGCCTAGTTTTGAGAGTCTCAATCACTTACGTACCACACACGAGTCCCGAGAGAAGGAAAAAAAGAAGTGAGGTCAAATTCAACATTAGACAAGCAATATTATATTTCGATAATCTGCATAAGTTGTATGCATACCCATGATTGTTTAAAGATATTTCGACATGCCGTCCCCGCTCCTCGGTAACCATGAGTATGATCTGCGCATCATCTCGTTGTTCACCGCAGACAACCATCAATTTCTCGCATAAGGTAGTTTCCAAAAGGATTCATCATAAGTTCAACCACATGCGGGATGATCTCGATAAAAATCAATCGAACATCTTCCCGTGTACCCTCATCGAACTTTCTTTGCAGGAACCTACAGCCATGCTGGTCTTTGGCCAATAAATATATGCGCCTCTAACTTCCAACAGTGAATTAAACTTTGGTGGCAAAGTTGATGAGCAACCAATTCTAGGACTCTTAGGATATTCATTATTTCCCCACAACCTGGTTCATCAGGACAAATCAAACATCCAGATAATCACTAAAACCCAAGGTTCATCAATGGTCAAGAATTCAACAAGGCAAAAATAGATTGAAGTACTTAACTCAAACACCAAGAAAAGAGAACAAAATAAATCCAAGTAATAGTCCGAACAAGGCAAAAATACAACCTGAGGACATATTCCAAGATAGAACAACTATGAAATCAAAGTTTACTCAAGACCTTCAAATGTGCTTCAACTTTGTGTGTTTCTCTCTCAACGAATTGGAAGGAAAACCCAACAACCAATGAATCCAACTTTACGGTTTTCTAAACTCCATGACAATCTAAACCTAAATCAAGATTAAATTCAAAAGCAATAAAATCAAAAGCATAAAAGAGAAGGTTAGGGTTTTCAAGAAATCAAAAATTAGGGTTTTAATTAGAATAAAAGCAGAATAGAATAGAATAGAAGAACAATACTTACGATAGATGATGAAAAGAAGAAGAATGCTTGCATTTCGAGTTGGTTCGCACAATGGGTTCTGGGGTTTGCGCGGGTAGCAAAAAGGGAGTGGAAAGAGGAGGAGGAGAAGGAACGGTGGTGGCCGGCGACGCGAGAGAGGAGGATTGGTGGTGGTGGCGACGCGAGAGGAGGAGGGCCATGGTGAAGGAAGTTACGAGAGAGAGAGGAGCGAGCAAGAAGGAAATAGAAAGAAATAGAAAGGAAGTGAGGAGGAGGAGAAGGAACGGTGGTGGCCGGCGACGCGAGAGGGAGGATTGGTGGTGGCTGGTGACGCGAGAGGGAGGAGGGCCATGGTGAAGGAAGTTCAGAGAGGGAGAGAACAAGCAAGAAGGAAATAGAAAGAAATAGAAAGAAGAAATAGAAACGCGTATTTGAGGTTTGAACGAACGTCATTTGCGACGGGCTTGCCACGGCTAGTCCGTCGCAAATTTGCGACCGTTTTCTAAGTCTGTGGCAAACTCCAGTGAGAAACTTCGCACCTCTTGTTTTTTATACATTGCCGCAAGCAAGTCCGTGGCAAACGATCGATTTAATTAATATCCGTCATGAAGTCCGCGTGGCAAACCATCGAACTTTAATAAAGTCTGTGGCAAATGTTGGTGGCTAAATCAGACTTTTCTTGTAGTGTGCGCGGATGAACGAGTAAAATACTAGTTCTTATTAATGTCGGGATAACTTTTAGCGAAATTGGAAACACTGACCATTATGTAAATGCGGGTACATGTTTTAGTGGCCATTTCTATAGTCGCTAAAGTATTTTTTGCAGCATAAACTATCTTTGGTTGTAGTTGTTAGGTTGGCTTGGGTTGAGTGCTGAGTTCATTATTTAAATATCATTTTTTAGAAAGAGGAAGAAAATCAATAGAGCAATACCTATAGAAATTGGAGAACTAACCAACATCAACGTAACAAGTTTAGAATTCAGACTAAAATTTAGTATTTTAGTATTCAATTGTCATTAATCGTCAATGAAATGAGCAACGTCGACACACGTATAATTCAAGTTGTAGATTGAAGTACAAGTATTATTAGTTGATCGTGAAACCATTTGACAATTCAAAGATAATAAAGATTTAAATATTATTTTCTCTTCTATAAACAATTACATGATATATCATGTAATAGTTTTAGACATTAGCTTAGCATATGTAAGATCACATATTTTATGGGTTGGATTGAATTTGGTGGGTTCTCAAATTGCAAACTTATAGTACTCAACACATATTATGGATTTATCTTTTTTGAAACCAACTTAACACAGTTACCTAAACCAACTTGAATTTGGGAGTTGGGTTGGATTGAATTGTGAGTTGAGTTGTGTTAGGTTAAAGTGTAGTTGTGCCCTCTCTGATGAAGATGGGTAAAAGAAATTCCTAGAAATAATCTGTTCTCGGAAATATTTTTATACTTGTGTCTACCAAACATAAGCCAATGCCCCTTAGGAATATGATATAGAAAATGATATAGAAACTTTTGGAGAGGTTTTCTTAGCACTATTCTTGCGGATTAACCTAGTAGAATACAGCCCATTAGCATAAGCAGAAGGCCTCACGTCTCTTAGAATAATAATAGCAAAGACTCGTTGCAGTTAGTTAAGTTTTCTACATCATATATATTTCATTTCATTATCAGACAAGCAAAGGTTAAGACTTGTTTTGAACTTTTGAAGCACATTGCGTGACTTGCATACTTCCTCTATTTCCAGCTTGAGGTCGATCGAGAGAGAGCGGCAGCACCTCTTCTCCACTCAACTCACTTTCTTTCATTGAAATCCTAATCCTTCTCCACTGAGTTTTAATTGCGCTTTTTTGAATATCTTAATAGTGCTTTTTGAGTCTCATTTAAAATACTAAGCCAAAAGTTTAGTAATAAATACTAAAGGGGTATATAAGTCATTTCCACAATAATTAAAAAAAATTGGTAACCACAAATATGAAGTCTGTGGTTAGTAGCCACTATAACTACAGACTTCATATTTGTGGTTAATGACACCACCGTAGCTGCCGCCACCAACCGCTGTCGGTTGCCGAAGCATCGCCGCCGATCATCGAAACTCCTTCGTCAACCGCCACGCCATTCGCCGGAGCTCCACCGTCTGGCCACCACCTACAACCACTATATATATATATATATATATATATATATATATATATATATATATATATATATATATATATATATATATAAAATTAATAAATAAAAATGTTTTTTATTAATAGATAGTTGGGATGTGTAAAATGGCTAAGGTTACCCTCTTTAATTGACAACTTTTAGATCAGGTTTAATTAAAAAAATTACAAATTTAATGGCTTATACTAATTTAGTATAAAAAAAACTAAGAAAATTTTTAATATCCTAAACTCAAGCCGTGCTTTTTAGCGTATTAATTTTTTTTATGAAGACTTAAAAGTTAAAACAAAATATTCAAATTTTATAGGCAACAAAAATATATTTAACCAAATTGGGAGTTGCATGTGTTGTCATTTGACTGCTGAGTTTCCTTTTTTTTTTTTGGTGAAACTGCTGACTGCTGAGTTTCCTTCAATACGTGTATATGGTTTATGTGTAAAGGCTTTTGAGTGTCTCTACTATACTCAATGGCTGCTATTAGCCGATAATAAAATAATTTAACCTTTTAACCTTTTCAAAACAACCAAAATTTAAATATTTTAAAATCATACCAAAGTGGCTCTTTTCATGATGTCCTTTTTGTGTGGATCCCACCCAAAAATTTTCTTTCATTTCTTTATAAAAAGCAAACCAAACAATGGAAAAAGAAATATTCCTCTATCTTTCTTTCCATCCCCTTTCTTTCTCTTGAACCAAACACTGCATTGTTCATTTCGGTATGCTACACAATAATAATAATAACAATTTTAAAATTACAACGCAAGAATTATTTGATTTAACAGAATCATATTTACTGCACTTTAAACGGACGGGAGCAAACAAAAAGAAACGAACAGAATAATCAGTTGAGCATTTATCAAACCCAATTCTCCATAATAATTACATTACAGTAGTAGTTACTCTTTAGCTGCCAAAACAGGAAAAATTGCGCTGATAAATGCAAGCCGATAAGTGCGTTTCAGAATCCCAAACAATCAACGTTACAATACATACATCTCCAGTGAAAAAAAATAAATCACAAGTTTAGAAAGAAAAAAATAATAGTAATAGTAATAGAAAGGCAAATAATCTTCCTTTTAATTTTTACAAACTGTAAATAATAAGAAAACAAGGCAATACCGCACGCGGATCAAACACCAACAACTCGCCGTTATCTCCACTCACCGAGTCAAACCCCATTCCCACTCGCTTATCCAACAACGAGTCCAAAAACCCAACTCGCTTCGAAACCCGACCCGCTATAACCCGACAAACCAA
The DNA here is from genome assembly GCA_020916435.1 of Oxytropis ochrocephala. Lineage (NCBI taxonomy): Eukaryota > Viridiplantae > Streptophyta > Magnoliopsida > Fabales > Fabaceae > Oxytropis > Oxytropis ochrocephala. The sequence continues at coordinate 19,508,708 of CM037088.1, forward strand.
CATAGCCCTTCTTCCCTACCACCGCCGGCATTCTCATGCGCATCACCGCTACCAAAAAACGTGCAGATCGCCGCCCCTTTACGCTCCGGAAACGACCACGAACACTGGGGCCCACGTTCCTCAGCGGGACCCAAACAATGAAACTGCATCACTTCATTTCCATCAGCAACACAACGAGCATCTTCCTCCCAGTTTTACCCTCGGAATTCCCAGCGCGTACCTTCACCGCCTCACGAAACTCCTCAAACCGCGACATCGTTCGCGACCCGTTTTCCACCTTAAAAATAATGTCGACCCGACCCGGATATTTCTCGGGACCCCAACTAGTGCGAAAGATGATATCAACAACGTTGCGTGAAGGGTGACCTTCTGGAAGCTCCGTGATAGCGCGTGAAGAGGTTGCATTTGTCGTATTGTTATTGGTGCTTTTGAAGCGTTTCATGGTGGATTCGAATTCGGGTTTGGTGGTTGTTGGGTATTTTGAACTAGGTTGTTTTTCTAGAGATGGTTTTCTAGGTCGTGGTTTGGGTATGTTAACTATGTCTTTAATGTTTTGGACGCTGTTTCTGCAACTTGTACTGGGTATTTGGAGTTTGGGATTTGGATGGTAAACGTCTTCAAATGCTTTTGATTTGCATTGCAATGATTTTACCCAACTACTTGCCATTACTTGTGTAAATGAAATGGGTGCAATCTTTTACTCTCTCTATAAAGTATAAAGCTTTTGTTTTTTGTTGAGAAGAAGAGAAGGATGGTGAGAAAGAGATACTGTGGTGGTGCTGCTGCTGCTGGAAGAGGTATGAATCGCGATAATAAATGGAAATAATATTTTTTGTTTTATTTACTTCTTTATGCGTTACGAAATCATGCTTATGTTACGCTCTTGTGAAGATTTCCGAATTGCTTACGTGGAAATTACTACATTTTTTTGTAATAGAAATTCCTTTTTTTTTTTAAGTATAAACGGATATCTTCATACAAGAATCAGATATAGACTAATTCATCGAAATAGGGTGAAGATCGCAATAAAGCGCAAAACTCTCCTCAAGCTCAGTTGCACGCCAAGATTGAATTTAAACTAACTCTAAGCGGAAAGAGACGCATACCATCTCATCCAAATGTTTTTTTTTTTGTTGGTAAATTACTATGTTTTAATAAAGGTAAAAAAAACTCACGCAATTATTTTGATTTTCTTTTTGGTACAAAATTATTTGAATTCTTCATATTTTAGGCAAGAGATCAGTGATCACCTATGTGTATCAGTCAAATAAATTGGTACACTAATTAGGGATTTAATTGATCTCTTATCTTAAAAGGCACTTTATTTATTTTTGGGTTAAAAAAAAAAGGTTTTCGTATTAGTAGTTTTAAAACCATTATTACCAACCGCACGCACGCGGGCAAATTAGCGTTAGGACAATAATAAAAGAGGAAACTCCAATGTCATTTAAACTTTTAAAGATACATTTGTCAATCACAATCAAAAAGTTTCTAAAAATGAAAACGAGTGTTACTGCTATTAGTTGAAATTTTGGATTTTCTAAGTTAGTTGCTTGGTAGTAGGAGATTGATTGTTACATTTGAAATGGAAACCTCTTGCCCTCATTGAGAGAGTGTATACAATATTTTAGTTTAGCCACAATGCAAGAACGAACTCAAAGAGATATTTAAACTAACTAAAATATCTCCCTCTCATCCCTCTTTCTCTCCAAATCCAAACACACCCTAAGTTAATAATTAGCACATTTTTGCCGTCCTTGTTGAGTTTTCATTGAGTAATTTCTACTACTCACAAGACCAACAATCCAACATATATAATGGCTACCCCCCACTCTTCCTAAAGAGATGTGTGATATTATTATTGAGTCTCATAAGATAGTAGCAAGTGCTTCAAACAAGAGAGTTGGGGACGATATGATTACATTTAACTATTTTTGTTTGTATGTGTATCTATCTACTTGTTACAACTTCGTTAATGAAATCTACCAAAAACAATAAACTTCACTAGTGAGGCTTCGGATTGAGGTTATTATTATGATGGGATGAGGGATCCAAATCGCCAGCACAATCACGTGAGTAAATGAGTGGAGAAATATTTGCAAAAACATACTCTCTTCACTCCTAAATCCTAAACCATATTTTTGACATACCATTGCTAAGGTTAATGCACACGCAATATTTAGACTATTATAAGTGTCATTATATTTTTATCATATTATTAGTGTGTAATATTTATTGATTTTGTCGGCAATTGTTTTATATCAGAGAACTTGGTTGACCACGTGTACACTAGTTGTCGGACCATGTGATTCTTCCTTTTCCAATAGACTTTTTGTTACACTTAAAACTCGAAATTGAGATCTTAGAGTGAGATCTAAACCCAACTAACGCTCGGAGTAAAGTTTCATTATTTAATCAACTAATATAGATATTTTTTTTAAGAAATTTGTTTGTTCCAACTTTTCAATATATTTTCCAATTTTTGAAAAATCAGTTTGCTTGAGTTTTGAAATAAAAATAAATTATTAATAAACTCCATGTCACTAACTAAATCAGCCAACTTTCTTGGTGTGAATGAATTAGTTAGAGCATCCATAATTGAGAACTCCCCATTTGAGTCCTTAAATGGACCTCACGTGTACACATCACTCTTTCATACATTTTTAATACTAATACCTAAAGCTCTTAACCCCTCAATACAACACCATCAAAAAAATTCTTAAATGGGTCCCACAAATAACTACACATCATCACTTTATCAACAAATAATTCACAAATTTTTAAATGAGACCCACTTAAGGTAAGAGAGATAAAGTCTTTGTACAATGACTCTTCTCTATAAGGAACACAATTGTTTTTTCCTATAATGGTATTCCTTATTAAGGATGATCCTTAATAAGGAAAAAACATTATAAAGAACACCATTGTGGATGCTCTTAGAACTGTATCATTAGACGAAGAAGTACTTTAACTATATCATTGTGGATGCTCTTAGAACTATAAATTTATGCTATTTTTTTTTTAGTTTATCCCACTTTTTTCAGACATTACATGAACTAGTGTAAGCTTATAACATTTTATTTTATCTCACATTTTGCCTTTATTATTTTCATTTTAATTATCAATTTATCCTCCATTAAATGAAAAGTCTATCTCATTCTTAAGCATTAATTAAAAATACTCATTTATGTCATTTCATTTTTATAAATTAGTTCAACTACTAATTTTACCAAACTTTTTTAATTCACATTACTAGTTTATTCGGTACCAACAATCTTTATAAGTTCATCCCATAAAAGCTAGCATATTAGTTAATTTTGCCAAAAAAAATTGTAAGTTCTCTCTTCAACCGTTGGTATACTAGTTGAGAAAAAAAAATTAATTTATTAAAATTCTTAGACCACTATTAGAACTAAAAATTAAATTACCAAAGACGGTTGGCTTCGAGAGTGATAATTGGGTTCGATTCCACCTCAAGGCTTTTGATTCAAATGTTGGGTGTGGCAAAAACTTTGTTTGGAGGGGAGAATCACACAAACCAGCAAAGTCAGGTATACACATGATCCATTAGGTTTCCTAACATAGATTAATTATTGACAAAGTCGATGGATACTGCGTACAAATAACATTGTTTAACAAAAAATAAAAAAAAATGAAACTATATATGACAAAAATTTAGAGAAAAAAAAAGTTGTCTATAATTTAAGTGTTAGCGGCGCCAAATTTAAATACCAACTAGCAGTATACTCGTGCATACACACGGGTGTTGTCGTGTTATTTTTATTAATAGACTAAGACAAAATTTAATTAGTTCGAACATTACCCCGTGAAAATCAAGACTAATTTAAAGTAGATAAATAAAAAGTTTCAAATAGTAATTGAGTTAGTTGAACATTATTCCGTAAATATTTACCAAAGAATATGTAATATTTTTGTAGATATTAGAAAACAAAATTGTATTAAAGTTTCAAATTTTCCAAATTGTGATACTTCCATATTGATTAAAGGTATAGTTGATGATAGTTGATAATTGATTGATTATTAAGGTTAAATAGGAGAGTGAAATAGAATAATTAGAAATGACATATTTGTTCTCAAAAAGTGAATTTCAAAGAAAGGTAAATTGGTATAAAGTTATAGTTGATTACTTGATTTGTGTCTAATTTCCGTCGTTATTTCAACTTTTTAGCATTGGATTGAAACAAAAACAAAAGGTTAAAACACCAATAGTTTTTTTAGATAAATTAATTTTATATTGAAAAACACGGCTACAGTAACGAGGCACGGTGAGCCAAAATACAACAGAGACTCAAAATGAAGTGTTCACTATCACGATATCACGATATACAACCAAACTCTAGGCCATATCAAACACACTCCACAACGCCTTGTTAACAAACAATAGAAAATACAATTTAAAATAACTACGTACTAAATCATTACTTAAGCTAGATCAATGACCAACACCACACCAATGCTTCACATAAGGAAAACCACTCCAGCAACAACTCCCAAAAACAGTGCAGACAATAAAACTCCAATTAGCGTTGTGTTGTTGGCACAACATATACACATCAGGACCCTTCCTCCACATTTAGCCTTTCCAAAAGCTTTTCATCTCCTTTAAGTTGCATAGTGACAAGGAAGCTTGTGGCATATGCCAACAACTGCTGAAAAACATGAGCTATCAACTTAACCCCAACATAATTGAGTACACCAGTACTGTCCACCTTCTAGGAAGAGTTGCAATGGGGACCCCTAACAATGTGCTCGTAGGGATAAATAAAACTTAAGGTTAAGAGTTAGCTAGGGGGTTCCAAAATTCAGATACTAACTCCCCAAGATTATGAAGAAAAACACCTAGGAACCAACTTCATGATCCCACTGTTAGATAATAATGGGATTGTACAACAATTTCTCAAAGCAGAATTTGGAGACTTTGTACTCCATCAATTCTAAACACCAATAGTTTAGAATGGAGTACAGAGTTTCCGTGCTTTAATATGTCTATCTTTTTTTTATTTTAATTGGACTCGGGGTGTGTGGCTTTGGCTTTCTAGAGTTCAATTGGACTCGTGGTTGTGTCATTTTGGCTTTCTAGAGTTCAATTGCGTGATTCTAGATTGGGTAAACAATTACTTTGATCCCTCAAAGTGGTAGGCGTTGTCAATTTAGTCTTTCACTTGAATAAAAATGCAAAAACATCCTCCATTGTTAATTTCGTCCGTCACGTTTGTCCTTCACATTAACTGTCATTGTTAACTCCGTCAAAGTTGTAGATGTGGCACAATTAGTGCCACAGTGGTTGCTTATGTGGCACCTTTAGTGCCCTTAAAAATATAACTTACTTTCACTTTAGTCCCTTATAGGTATAACTTATTATCATCTTGGTCCTTATAAACTTTTAAATTGATGAATTGTCATTAATTTATTTTCCCTTTGATCTCTATTATAAGAAAATCTTGCAGTTTTAGATTTATTGAATAACAAATGTATCTGGTTTATATTACAAACCAAATACATCAATTATTCAATGAATCTAAAACTGCAAAAATTTTCTATAATAAGCGAAGAGAGGAGTAATTAAAATGCTAGTGTGTCAATGCGAGAATGACACTATGCATAACTTGGTTTTGGAGACATTAAGCAGCATTTATGGCATTTTCGATTGTAAACTAAACGAGAATTTGAATATTTGCGATACCTGGAAGAACCAATTCGCTCAATAAGAAATGCGAGAAACCAAAATCGTAGAATTGCATTTTCTATGGGCTACAAGTGCAACTAAGCCTAATTTTTTTACATGCCAAATCAAATTAACATACACAAAGAAAGAAGTGTATTACTATACATATAATTTATATTTAAACTTTTTACAATTTAAAATGTTTTTTTGTAACTTTTATATATATATATATATATAGGGTTAAAAATGTTTTTTCTCTCTATAAAATTTGAAAATTTTGTTTTTAATCTCCATAAAAAATTCGACTTACTTTTAGTCCCTACATTTTTTTGGTCAATACTTTTAGTCTCTATGCTATAAAGGCCCAAAAAAGCGTTACTAAAGTCACGAGGGGTCAAAAACAAAATTCACCCATATATATTTGGTTCAGATCAATACTAACTATTCACACATGCATCGTCTCAATGCTTTAAATAAAACAGTTATGAAAAAATGCCTTAAATAAAACACTAACAGCTGATCGTGCTTAGAAATAAATCTCGCACTCATGACCGACCGACATGAGTTTGTCGCTGACTTCTCTAAAGTTGTTTTTTCCTTCCTGTTTTTTTTATGAACAAAGACAATAGTATTAGTTGGTGAGAGTTGCTAGGTAATGAAGTCAAGTCATTTTCTAAATAAAAGCTTTCGGCTCCTGCCATCTAACTATGAATGCTTGGTGCAATTGTCACTCCTTGAAATCAAAGCAACCATTACTGAGCGAGCAGCAGGTCATGTTGAAGTTTTAATGAAACAGTAGACTTAACTTTAAGGACCCCCCCAACCCCAAACAGTAAATTTAACGCGCGCAATTTTCCAACACTGACAAGGAAAGAGATACTTATTCAAGTTAGAGTTAGAGAACCAGTCTTTCCTTTACTCTCTCATTTTAATTTAATTTCGTACGTCAGTCCATGTCCAACATCTGACTAGTGTAATAGTATCATCAATGCATTCAAAGCCTTTCTCATTTTTTTATTTCAATCTTCTACTTTTACTTCTTCATCTTCAATGAAGTTTATATGAAAAGCATGTGATTACACTGATTAGGAATAGAAGAATAGAAGCATTATTATGGAAACTGGCACGGACTAGCTAGGGATAATGCACATAAAATAAATAGTACTGAAATTTTAAACAAGGCTTCTAACTCCCAGGCCACTTCGTTTATTTTATTTTAGTTGAGAGTAATACGAGGGATAATAAGGTAGATAAAAATTACTACTAGAAATTAGATAAGGAATCTGTCATCGGAGTTTGAAGTGAACAACACGTGGTGGGGAATAGAAGAATAGAAGACTAGATAATGGAAACTGGCACCAACTATGGATAGTGAAATTGTAAAACAACGAGTTTTCTTCCACTTTCCCATTTCTTCCATTATTTTATTATAGCGTATGGAATGGAATGACACACTCTTTTCTTAGAAGCACACAATAACATTGAGATAATCAAAACTTAGCTAGGAGTATAATTTTATATGGGCTTAGGAAGATTAATTATCAATGCACCGAATGGTCCAAACTTTAGGATTTGCGCCCATGAAGGGCAGATTAACTACTAGTAGCCAAAGTAGGCAAAGATTCCAAATTATTGGAATATGACTAATCAAGATGTGGGGTGGGGTTTATATAAGATTGTTACGGTGTAAATATGTCCATGCTATTTACACCTCTATTTCTCAAAATAAAGTGATTGGGCCTCCAAACAGCCAAAGCCCATATTCATTCATCAACAGCCCACAATACACCTCCTCACTGAACGGTTCAGATCATCACATTCAAGTACTCTTTGACTCTATAAATACAATATTTACTGCTAACAAAGAGGTACGCATTAATTACCATAAAAACTTGCATTAACTCTCTAGCAGTACTGACTTTAGCATCGGAGTGGCTTTGCGGTGCACAACTCACCTCATCTCGGAATATCAACCTCGGACGTAATTGTTACTGATCACCTCATCTCCTACCTACTATTTAGGATCGGTTGACCCATAGATACGGTACAAAACATTGGCGACCACAGTGGGAGGAGTCCGAGATCACACGTCCCTTAAAGAAGCAATTACAAAAACAGAGAGTATCAACTCGTTACAATCGTAAAGTCGCCCCAAGAGATTTTAATGTCGGTGATCTCGTCTCGAGAAGCGGTCGACGTTGGTCGAAGAATGCGTCACAAGGCAAACTAGCTCGAATTGGGAAGACCCATATCGTATTATATTGAGAACTGGAAATGGAGCTTTCGAACTAGACTAGGAGGAAAGGCGATTCCAAGAACTTGGAACGCCACTAAACTCAATAAATATTACAGTTGAAGTCCAAGGACGATGTATGTACTCTTATTAATAGACTTGGCTTTTTCAAAGCATTTTATTCCGACGTTACATATGTACTCTTATTAATAGACTTGGTTTTTTCAAAGCATTCTATTCCGACATTACATATGTACTCTTATTAATAGACTTGGCTTTTTCAAAGCATTCTATTCCGACGTTACATATGTACTCTTATTAATAGACTTGGTTTTTTCAAAGCATTCTATTCTGACGTTACATATGTACTCTTATTAATAGACTTGACTTTTTCAAAGCATTCTATTCCGACGTTACATATGTACTCTTATTAATAGACTTGGCTTTTTCAAAGCATTCTATTCCGACATTATTATTTAATCTCGCCCACTAGGTGAAGCTTTCCATCGAAATCTACCGAACCGAGATTAAACAGGGGGGTAAGATGTACGAAGGCACCCCAAACACAAAACGAGTTATGGAAATAAGCGCACTTATAAACGCAGAAACAAACAGAATATTCTGGTTACGGCCGGATCCTCAAGTTTGAAGAAATGTGGAGGAAAGCAATAAAATTACATTAAAAGCAAAAAGACATTTAGGTCGATTTAGAAGGATAGATGACCCTAGACATTTGATCGATTACTGGGTCAAACTCGACAATGTGCCCATCATGAACAGAGAACTCTGGTTTAAAAATGTTGGGGTCGGCTACAAAATCGGGAATCACCACAGCAACTTGATCAAGTGCATTATTGAAAGCCTCCACTATTCCTTCTTGCCTGAGTTCAACTGCCTGCATTTTGGCTTCCACAGAGACATCCTTTTGCTCAGTCAGCTCTCTTATCTGCTTCTGAAGCTCGGATATGTTTTGAGTCGAAGTGGAAGCCTCAACCTCGGCCAACTTATCAGCCCGTCTCTTCAACTCAACAGCGTCTTTTTCAGTTTGTTCTTTTGCCAGCTTCAATTCACCTTCCAACTCTTGATGTTTGATTTCCCAATCCTCTTTCTCTTTCTTAAGCAGATCCACTTCTTTTTGTGTTTTTCCCAATTTGGTGCGAAGGGGATCCACAACCTTTCGGGCTTCTTCATACTTGGCCTCAATGTCTACAGAAAATACGAAGTGAGTAAGGCGAGTTAAAAACGCAGAAATTACGAGATTAAAAGTAACGAGATCTTTTTTATTTTCAAATCAACATCTTTTTTATGATCCTCCACGAGATCGGTCATCCTAGCCAATACCGAGAGAGAAACACGGAAAGGATCTGCTTTGAATTCCTCAGCTTTGACGTTCATAAATTCTTTAGGATCAAAAGGAGCAGACTCGTGTTTCTTACTCTTCTTGGAGGGGAAATCGGAGCGGTCACTAACTTCAATAACGCTCTTACCCCGATCTTGATGATGACGGACGTGGGAGGAAGACGACCATCTACCTTTTTCCTCCGTTTCAAAGGTTGCTCATCTTCCCCGACATTTTCAGAATGAACAGTGGTGATAGGTCGGGCATGGACGACTTTCACAGCAGGGGTTTTGGCAGCAGCAACGTTGCTTGCATTCCCGATCTCCTTTATAGCCTTATCAGCATCGGCGCCGCAAGGGCCATCAAAGCCGCCATTTTGTTCTTAGGGGCCATCTCTCGTCTCCGCAAAAGGAGAAACCGATTAAATACATAGAAAGTAAAACGAGCGAAAAGGTGTAAAATCACACGACTAAAAACTTTGGAGAATCGACCTAGAACTCTCTCGGCATGCTCAAATTTAATTTGAACGGTGATTTACTATCAAAACCCCATCTGGTTGGCTTATTCTCGTTGTTGGTGACGCGACGATCGGCAATATAGGTCAAGCATCCTCAAAGTTTTCCGATCCTCCAAATTCAGGTGCCTTTCATTAACAGAGTGTTTGATGTTTTCATCTCGACGAGTCCAACCAAGGGGAAATTTTGTGGTCAGAACAATATCGTTCTCTGCATTGAAGGTGCCGACTCTATCCACAACGGCAAGCAGCACAAGCTCAACCCAAAAGAACTTATTTTTCCACTCATTCCTCAAGCTTATCAAGATAAGGTCAAACACTTTTACCCCTTTTCTGGATCGGAGACTGACATGTTCCAAACGGGCAGGTTTCCCACTGTTTTTCTCAGACCGCTTATTAACTTCAAACATATGAAGGAAAAGCTGAAGAGAAAGAGGCCGACCCAAGTGAAGGCAAACGAGCTCAAAAGCACGTACAAAGGCCCAGGCATTTGGGTGGAGTTATGAAGGGACGAGATCTAATCTCGCCAGCACAGATTGTTGAAAAGCAGTAAAAGGGGCCCGGATTCTCATATGGGCCAAGGTGGTCCAATAGATAATGAACTTAAGAGAATTGGGGTAGGTAGCCACGTGATCGTCATCTTCCATCCCAAAATTACGCCACCGTTCTGGATCTTTAGCGTAGAGCCTCTTCGAAAAATTACTGATATCAACATCCGAGGTCATAACCGATTTAAAACCTCGGAGAGATTCAGACACCCACGAATAATCTCGGGGAGTTCCTAATGGAGGATCCACAGAAATGTCAACGTTATTGCAGCCGGAATCCTCATACCCATACAAGAGCTCAAAGCTTCCGTCCATATCCTCTTGAGTTTCCTCTTCTTCCTCATCACTATCTTCCAAATCAACGTCTTCGGTCGAGCCATCCTCCTGATCGTCAACTCGATCATCACCATTTCTTCCATCAGACTCCGTATCCGAGTCAGAATCGTCCGAAAAGCTTGGGTCCGAGCCTACCTCCATCCGAGACTCATAAACCGGTGTGTTGTGTGCAGAAGGTGGAGCAGTCGACTCTCCATCCGAGACCTTTTTGCTATCACTCCCTCTCGGTCCGGAGTTCTCTTCTTCATGAATCTCCGGAACATCTACCTCTTCACGATCAGTTGGATGGGAGTCGGTTCGTGATCTCGCCGCCATTAGTTTGCCAATATCGGGGTGACGGGCTTGACGAGCTTACTCGGCTTGATCAATAAGTCTGAGCGTTTCGGCACGAGTTGTTTGCTTGGTCTTCGCTAGTTTTTAACCTACAGGGATGGGGCAGATTATCAGGGTGATTCACGCATGATAGGTTCTCGAATGGGGTCGGAACTAGACCTGACAAACCCCCACCCTGGCAAAGAAGAGTACAGGCTGGGGGCAAGATCCCATCCCGAAGAAAATCGAAAACAGAAATAGAAAAAAAAAGTTTAAAGCAAGTTACTAACCTCAGAAGAAGCTTCAATGTAAAATGATGAAAAGAATTCTTGGAATAAAGAGAGCGAGATCGGAAAGCGGCAAATTCACTAGATCGGTACTCAAAGCAATCGAGGGACCAAAAAGTAGAAATGGTCCACCATCACCTTTATTTATAGTAGTCCTGAGAGGACCCACTGTTCATTCTCGAAACGACGCACCCAATCAATTGGCTTGACGCGCAAAATGAAGAGTCATCATTAAGAAACGCCTCGAGTCCCTCAACGGTCACATCACTCAAAGCAAAAGCATTTATTACTCTGTCAAAAAATCATCAAGCAGTTCCGAGAATCGAAGCACCACCAACTTTTGAAATCAAATCCCAAAGATCGGTAAACCTCATTTTTTACTCAAAGCGAACTCGGCGTTCTGATCTCGGCAAATTGATTTATTTCGACAGGGTTCAAGTCTAGTTTAACCCTACAGGTCAAACCGACTTGGGGGGCAACTGTTACGGTGTAAATATGCCCATGCTATTTACACCCCCATTTCTCAAAATAAAGTGATTGGGCCTCCAAACAGCCAAGACCCATATTCATTCATCAACGGCCCACAATACACCTCATCACTGAACGGTTCAGATCATCACATTCAAGTACTCTTTGACTCTATAAATACAACATTTACTGCTAACAAAGAGGTACGCATTAATTACCATAAAAACTCAACTCTCTAGCTACTGACTTTAGCATCGGAGTGGCTTTGTAGGTACAACTCACCTCATCTCGGAATATCAACCTCGAACGTAATTGTTACTGATCACCTCATCTCCTACCTACTATCTAGGATCGGTTGACCCATAGATACAGTACAGAACAAAGATTAATTTGCTTCGTTGGCAATTGTCAATAAATAAAAAACGAAGAAGCACATATATATGCACATTGGCAATATATACAAGTTCAAACCCAAAGCTGTAGCGGTTGGAAGAAATTTTGTCAGCCTTAGCTCTCACGCCTGCAAAATCTATTTGACATGATACCCTCCTCCCTCCACCATAAAATATTGTGTGCGTGTTGTTTTGGGGTGCTTCACATCATGGTCGATAGAGTGCGCTCCAGAGCATAGAAGCAGCTGCAAGAGTGGCAAATTGTATCGATTGCACAAAGCGCATTGGAGCGACGAATGAACACGCGTCGTGAGCCATTGGTGGATCCAGGATTCGAGGTTGGGGTCAATTTTTTATAAAATTACGCATTTTTGAAATATAATAAAAATAAAATTTTAATATATTTAATTAAACACTTATAATTGTCTTCTATACACATGAGAAGAAGAAAAGTTGATGTGAGGTAGTTTAGTGGTGAGTTTGTATGAGGTAGTTGGGTGCAATTTGGTGCAAAATTATATATAATTTCTGGCGAGGTCAAAATATTTTTATATAGGGAGGTAAATGGATTTTTTTTTGGGGGCTTAATTGACCCCTAAAATTGTTAGGTTTGCCGGAGCAGTAGGAGTATTGGGAGCGTTGTTTGGGGTCTTCTTCATTTTCTGATTTTTTTTCTTTTTGTGGGTTTTTTTAATGCCTTCAAAGTACCCCTGGTTGTTTTGTGGACTAATATTTTCAATTTTTGTTGTATATGTCTTATTAAGAACTTAGAGTTGCTTTTGTACCTTTGTCGCACCTATATGTCATTCATGAGTTATGTTTGTGATTCTCTCTCTCTCTCTCTCTCTCTCTCTCTCTCTCTCTCTCTCTCTCTGGCTCTAAGAACAAACCCCGAATCCATGTGGCATCCACCTGATTCTCGATCCGAGTCTGAGTTTGGTGAATAACCGCTTTGACCAGGGGCGGGGACGGGTTCAGAGATATCGATACCCACCCCGCCGCCGTCTTGAACCCGCTCAACAACACATTAATTATTTATTTCATTTTATTTTATTTTATGCAAATATATTCATTAATTTTAATTGTTTATTTTAAGTTTTGATCTATTTTCATAAGAAAAGTCTACTTTAATATTTTTAACTTTATTTTATCATTTTGGTCAAAAAAAAACTTTATTTTATCATTGTATAACAACTATTATTTTATTCAATTAATTATTGCAAATACAATTTTTTTTATTTTTTGCATAAGTTAGTGTTGAAAACGGGTACCTGCGGAGAACCCAACCCCGTTTGGGACGGGGATGGGGGGTATAAAACCCGGCCCCGCAAGAGATAGGGGCGGGGATGGGGGATGCAAAACCCGGCCCACCCCGCCCCGTTGCCATGCCTATATATATTTGAATATGCACGTATATATAGGGGTTTCTGAGGGTGTGCGGGAAGAGCTACCGCACACGGCTTGTCACGGTGCAAATAGCTGAAGAGGAAGAGAACTTGGATCATGATGAAATGCTGGAGGTGCCAATGAAACAAGACTAAGCCCAAGTGGCTTAGGGACCATCACTTGTACTGACCACCTGATGACCGTTGCTGCCTAGTGATATTTGTATTAGGATATTTTCTTAATGTAACAACTGTAGAATGCTAGAACCTTCTCTTATGTAGATAGCTGTAATATTCTTTGTGAGCTGTATTATCATAGTACTACTTCTGGACTATTTATAGTCTCATCATTAATAAAGAAGGCAAGCAAGAATTTATGAAAGTTAGAAGTTAGTCTAAAATATATAGCTAATTTACTCCGTCTACAGTTAAAATCTCTGTGCTATCTTTCTTTAGATCTTTCATTGGTGCTTTCATTGAGAGTTGTTTGCGGAAAGGGCTACCTATAGGCTGGATTAAGGTACTCCTCCAAATACTGATAGGTGAGTGAAGTTGTCAAAAAGGAAAGGGTTGCCACTGGGTCAATGTCGATAGAGTGAAAGCCGCCGTGGACGTCGGCCATCAAACGGGGCGACAATGTTAGGAATCCCACATTGAGTAGCTAATGAGACTCAATGTGGTACTTAAGCCATGAGGCTCTCCAACCTTATGGACTAGTCTTTTGGGTTGGGCTCTCCTCATGTCCTTAAGTCCTAACAATTAGTGCTTTCATGAGGGTATTTTAGGAATTTTTGAAAATTGGGGATATGTAGTGAGTAAGAGGGTGGTGTAATAAGTATGGACCATGAAAATTTGGGGCGTACATGTTGCTGGCCTTGCCCGCAATTGGATCTCTGGCACAACAATTTGTCAACTATAATTTGAATGGTGTTACTATTAACACCTCTGCATTCACAATTCACACTCCCCCATTTTTCTTAAATGACCGAGTTATTAAGTGATACACTTACAAAGAATTTATCAACTATAAGCTAATGGATTAGCTTTGCAAAGGGCTAAAATTAAATAACTAGATCACTAAGAACAAAAACAACAAAATTGTGGTTGGAATTCTTTAACTCATTTGAAAAGTTTAGATTCTTCTTTATCTGTTTTTTTCTTCTCAAGTTAGTCGTTTAAGTTTCAAAACTTTACATTATCGTTTTTTTTTTAAAAATTTTCTGCCTACAACCATTAAAAAAATCACACGTGGTCTCACGAAGCCTATGTGGATGTTACATTTGTTATGCTGTCTTTTAAACTTGCTGAGAGACGATTTTTTATTTCTTGTTTATTAGGAAAAATAGGGTTCATCTTCTTCCTTTTACTTGGAGAATGTGGTGAAACAAAATCCTCATTTCTTCTCTTAGTTAAAAAAATATTGCAAGTTAACAAGACAAATATGCTAATGGGGTGAAATATTGTTGGTTGATATATCGCTCCTCCCTCTGCAACAAAAAAGGAGATACTATAGTTGAATCGAACCCCCTTCATTTATCTATCAACTTAGGCAACTAAGTCATCAACTTAATAAACACATCAGCTTTTATTAAAGGAAAACGAAGAAGAATTAAGAAAAGGTAGCAATGCTAATAATGTTTAAAAGCAAGCACAAAGGACAAATTTGAGAAATAAATAACATAAATCATAAATCACAAAACGGCGTCGTCGTGTGTCACTAACTGTTTCGGTTGTTTGAACTTTTTCCATATCCTCCAATCCGTGACAGCCACCTCTGTGAATAGATAGCCTCGTCAGCAACTGCGATGGGCAAGAAACCACGCAAATCGACGATCTCATCGCCACCGTTACTCCGCCGTATCACGACTCTCGACGTCACCATCTCCCGCTACATCCACACCTTCACAAATCCCCTTGCTCCAAAACCCTTCCTTCGTCTCCTAGAACACTTAGCCGATTTCCGTCTCTTCTTCCCCGTCACTCTCTCACTCTTCTTCGCCACTCCTTCTTCCTCTCCACTCACCGTTCTCACCTCCTCCTCCCTCTCATCCTCTGCTCCTTACTCGATCTCCTCTTCATCGGTTTCCTCAAATTCCTTATTCGCAGATCTCGACCTACTTACTCCATCAACAACGATTACAACGCCGTCGTTTCGGTTGATAACTTCTCCTTCCCTAGTGGTCACTCCTCCAGAGTTTGTTTCATCGCCTCTATCTTTTCTCTCTCACATGCGTCGTTAGTTGACGCCGTTACCCATCCGCGGCTCGCCTTACTCGTTGACCGTTGGATCGGGGGAGATCAAATGATGGCCGTTAATCTGCTGGTCGCTATTGTTTGGTCTTGGGCTTTGACGACCGTTATTTCTAGGGTTGTTCTTGGGAGGCATTATGTTCTCGATGTTTGCTTTGGAGCATGCTTCGGTGTTCTTGAAGCTCTGGTCACCTTACGCTTTCTCAAATTCCCTGTTTTGATTTGAGGTAAGAATTCACAACACTGAGAATTGGAATTGTTCGAGCTGGTTTTACAAAGTGATGAATGGTTTTAATGCCACAATAGCTTTTCTAGAATTAGGCAATTCCATTTTATTGTATTGAAGAAGTTATCTTTAACATGTCAACAATATTAATGTAAATTTTTATTTAGCTATCCAGTGTTGATTATTCTAGCTCATAGAATTTTTAGAACATTTCATTGAGTTAAACTAGATAATTATGTTGATGATACCTATATCCAAATCATGGAGAGATCAGAGAAGTTAGTCTTCAAATGTATCACCAAAAGAATTTGCAAGCTGAGAAGAGAGGGTTCCTCACTGCATTTGAGAATCCTAAGTTCCCCTGCTGTCACGGCAAAATGCATCCTAGAGAGGATTTGAAGTCATAGTTGTAGGTACTGTAAAGACAATAATATCTCTAGAAAATTAGCCTAAATGCAGGAAATTCAGGAAATCCAAATCTGCCTTAGCAAGTTAGCATGACCTCTGCTAGTGGCAGAGCTTTTACTTTTGGCCAAAAGTTATAAAAATTCTATTGGAAAAGATTAGTTTGTAAGATAATAAATTTATCAACTTCAAACGGAGAAGTATTTAAAGACTTAACTAATACAAAGAGATGAAATTTAAATGTTTGAATCATGTGTAAATTGAAGGGAAGTAAATATTACCTAGGTTGAGTCTTCTGCATACTCAGACTATGGGTTGATTGATATTAAATTGGTCTATCTCCGTCCTTGTTTGAACCTAAAGCATTTTCTCTGAAGAATGTAATGATGAATTTTTTCACGAGTTTGGAATATTTTTAACAAGTTTTCTTATTCCTCAATGCTATCTTTAATTTGTCAACTTCCCTGAAGTTTATTTCATCAGGATTGGCCAAGAATTTTCATTATCTATTAACTTTTGTTTTGGCAATATCAAGAATTTATTTTAATGTCTGCCAGAGTGATCTGTGCTGATAATACTGCAGTTATCCATTCTGTCCTCCCTAGAAAGAGACCAACTTAGATGACATAAGAAATGTTTTGCTTGCCAAAGAGCAGCAAATATGATTTAGTTGAATGAAAATGCTGCTCTGATGTTATATCCTCTGCCATTTTTTCTCTGTTTTCTACCATAGTACCAATCAATTTTTAGTTTAGTTTGGACTTGGGGTTGAAAGTTCTCTCTTGAAATTGGATTACATGAAAAATTGCTAGTAGGGTACCTAGAAAAATAGATTGGAGAAACTACCAGTACAATGTACAATCTTTTTAACCTTCTTTATATATGATAAAAGGTTAATTCAGGTGAAAGAACAAAATGCCTTTCTTTTTTTTCTCCCTAGAAATTACTATAGTTGTTGTGGGAAACCGTTACTAATCAACCATTTCATTAACTTTTTTTATTTTCTTCAAAAGAGTTTTTTTATCTTTCTTTCTATAATAATCCAACTTCTCTTTCTAATGTCAATTGTCATTTGTTCTTAATTTTTCATTTTGTATAATCTAGAGAGTCTTGACTTTTCCATCATTATATATCAATCCAACCTTTTCAGACTTGTCATTAACGGGATGACTTGGCCAAAGAAAAATAGAAGGAAAAATCATAGGAAACGACTTCATCATTATTGTTCATGTCAAGTGTAGAGTGGCCCTTGCTCCAATGAGATACAGTATCATAAAAATTAGTGGGAAACACTAAAAGGGAGAGTGAATCCAAATGAAGCATTATAATGCATTCTGATGGATCTTGATTCTTGAAGAAGCATTCAACTGTCAATTAAAGAGTATAAAAAGTTAAATGACGAGGACGTTTTCAATTATAACATTTATTTTTAAACTTGTGAGAGGTATTCTTCCTGATCACAGCCTTTCGATCGTGCTTATATGCTTTTTGGTGGATGGAAATGGCTGGGAAGGTTCCTGTTTGTTGAAGCATGAGGAACTGAGGATCAGATTTTTGGTGAGGCTTGTTGACTGATTCTTGTAGTGCATCTTTCCCTTTTCTTTATCTTCAATTTTGTACTATTAGCTTGTTGGAACAGTTGCCTATGAAATAGGCTTAGCATGGACAACTATAAAGATTACCTTTTCCTTTTCTTCCTTTTCCTTTTCTCAGTCAGAGTTTTGTCTGTACCTACAATCATCTGCTCTCTCTCTCTCTCTGGTCTTAAAATGTAACCACTTAAAAAGATCATGACTTGATGAGTGTAATGAATTTTATTTTCAGAATTGGTTTGGTTAAAACTGAAGTGATTTATGTTTGGATTTCATCCACTTGAACACAAGTTAGATAGAGTTGCTTCTGTCAAAACAAATTTCAATCCCAAATCATGTTTAAGGATTGAAGTATCAAACTGATAGGATATTAAATAATTAAATAAAGTGTAAGGGGAGGGAAATGAGAGTTTGTTGTAACCACTTGATGAGGTGGCAAAGTGGAGGGAAAATGTGAGCAATTGGAGGGAAACGGTGAGCATTAGTGGAGTCCTATAAATAGTAGTGGGAGGGAATTAGAAAGGTAAGCAAGAATCGGGAATAGACTTAGAGTCTTTTGGGAGAGTTAGGCCTCTCGAAGTGCCTATTATCTTTACGTTTTCTCTGTAATTTTCTGTTATCACCATTAATATACAGTTTGATTCAGTTAATTGTTCCATTTGAGAGATGAGAAATTCTGGTTCCTATCAATTGGTATCAGAGTACTCGATCCTGAGTGCTCAAAGGGATAACAGAATCGCTGCCATGGAGAAAATTCTGGAAAAAGAAGCCACGCACAGCAAATCAGAATGGAATGAAGAAATTTACAAAATCAAGCAACAACTGGAACGAAGAAGACGAAGGTGCGACGAACTCTCGGAAAAGGATTTCGAGATTTATTTAGAAATGAAATTGCAGTGGTTACACCAATTTTATGTCACTGCAAGATCTAGAAAGCCAGAGAAGAAGACCAAAGAACCAGAAGAGGATGGATGGAATGAAGAGCTCAGTGACGCCAACGCAACAACAGTATCCGACGTCAAAGTTTACGATCGTGGTCGAGAGGAACTAGAAAATGCGAATTCAAGAAGAAGACAAAGTCGTGAAGATGAATTTCATGAGAAGCTGGAAGAGATGGCAGAAATTTTGAGATCGTATCTCGCAACTGTTGCGATGAAATCAAGCACAACAGACAAAGAACAAAGTCCAGAACTAGAAGATGTGAAACCTGAGACAGAGGAATCAGAAAAGGATCGAATCGGAGGTTGCAGTTGCGTAATTTTGGACGTTATTGCAAAACCAGAGGGTGACGAGATCGATAGTGATCGACAACAGCCACGGGAGCAATCAGTGATAGAAGCACAGACGCAAGGGGATTATCCAGAAGATGCGTCGTCACCGGTGCCAAACAGGGGCGTGACCGTGGCGGCGACGTCGCCGTTAATTGATTTGAATGAAAACTTTCTTTCTCAAGAAACTGAAGTGTGCGACGCACAGAGTGGTGATGCAGAGGAGGCACAACCAGAAAAAGCAACGCCAGAGACCCTGCCGGAAAAAGCGACGCCGGAGAAGGAAGGAGGCGGAGCAACCATGGAGACGGTGGCAATCGTTTGCGATGAAGACGTGATTCTTTCTCTCTGGAACGATACGCGCGATGGGTTTGGGAAAGAGAAGGAAGCTAGCGTTGGATGGATCTCCAAGAAAATGGATCTGAGGTTTAACCCATTGGGCCAGGCCCAACTTGCTGTAAGTAAATAAGATCTTATTGTTAAACCAGCCCAAACTCTATTATTTACACCTACTAAATTCATTATAAATGAGGTGTTACAAGTTAAAAGGGAAGTGGATCCTGTTACCATCTCTTTGGGCCAGGCCCACAATTTTATTATTACACCTCCTATATTTACTAATACTGGAAGGGCATTACAAGTAGTAGATGGATTGAACAATCAAAGAGATCAACTCTTTAATTCTTCTCTTCCACCCGAAAAATCTCAAGGTGTATCTATTAATATTGAAGTTGAAGAGATTATAACATCTTTGGGAAGAAACAATTATGTTTTTGCTAAATCTGAGTGGCCCAAGTCTATGGTTGAACACCTTATTCACATGGTGGAGTCTTCAAGAATGACGAGGGCGGAAACACATCACAGGCTGTGGGATCCGGGTGAACTGTACTCAACGTCTTGCATTATTGTAACATCTTGCTTCAAGCTTTGGGATCCCGGTGGAAGACTATTAATGATTGTTTTTCTTATATCTTCACCTTGAGGACAAGGTGAATGTTTAGGGGAGAGTATTGATAGGATATTAAATAATTAAATAAAGTGTAAGGGGAGGGAAATGAGAGTTTGTTGTAACCACTTGATGAGGTGGCAAAGTGGAGGGAAAATGTGAGCAATTGGAGGGAAAAGGTGAGCATTAGTGGAGTCCTATAAATAGTAGTGGGAGGGAATTAGAAAGGTAAGCAAGAATCGGGAATAGACTTAGAGTCTTTTGGGAGAGTTAGGCCTCTCGAAGTGCCTATTATCTTTACGTTTTCTCTGTAATTTTCTGTTATCACCATTAATATACAGTTTGATTCAGTTAATTGTTCCATTTGAGAGATGGAAATTCTGGTTCCTATCACAAACATTTGCAGAAATAAAATAAAAATCCCATTTTGAACCTTAAAATTGTGGTTTGTTGCTGCAAACCCAACCCAAACATGCTACTCCCTCCGTCCCAAATTGTTTGTTGTTTTAGCAAAACTAATTTGTCTCAAATTGATTGTTGTTTTAGATTTCCAATGAAACTTTTAAGGTTCTTTTACACTTATACCCCTATTAATTATGACAACTTTTAGAGAGATAAATGGTTAAATGGTAAATTAGACAACACTTTTTAAAGAATCTAGACTCTCAATCATTTTTCTTAAAGGATGTGTCAAAACCTTAAACTGCAAACAAAGTGGGACGGAGGGAGTATAATTTTAAGTGGAAGCATTTGACTCAAAGTGACGTGTATGATTGAATATCAATTATATGGATAATGATGCAGAATCTGATGGTTGTTGCTATTTTCCCACTAATAATTTAGGTTCTCATGGAGTGCATTGAACTTATTACTTATGCTAACTGAGGGAAACAAATCTTTCTAATTGGTTGAACTCATGAATGTTTTAGCACATTGGCGTCTTGATCCTGACAGATAATTATGAATACTTAATTACTAACTTCTAGAAATACTACTACTTGATCTCGACTCTTTTCTCATTCATCATTTAAAATTACTTTGTAGCTTCGTTGCTGTTAGTTATTTATTCCTTGGAATTTGACTATCCACTTCTCTCTAGTCTCTACTCTCCTCTACATGCATATTAATAATAAATGTAGACATGTGATACAGCATTCATGGTACATCAGCTCTATTTATTATTCATTTGCAGCTTTTGTCTTATGTTCCATTTAAGCCAAAGGATGTGTGGTATGCATTGAGTTCTTTATGCTGTGCGCAAATTTTCTGCTGCTGCTACTGTTGTTGTCAGGTGTTTCTGGTTTTTACAGAATGTTGCTAAGACAATTTGTTCCCTATCCTGTGAAGGAATCTGGAATTGGTTTATATGAATCCTTGAGATGGTTTATGTCTGACCTATCTTTGATTCCTACTTTGTCTCTTCAGGTGGGTTAAGCATTAGTGTTTAAAATCCAGGGTTGTAAATTGTAATTACCAAGACAACATTACGGAGATTATAAGTAAGCATATAAGCTCAATAGCACCCTGCAATGAATTAAGTTTGATTTGATGAAAGAAGGGGTTGCTTTGCTTCTAGGATTTGGTTCGAGGGACCGTGTGTTTGTCTGATGTGTCTGTTGCCAACCATAAAGACCATCAACAATTGAAGGATAGAAAGTTGTTAGGTCAGTTGCTTCTTTTGCATGTGCCCTTCTACTGTGAGAGGATGCTTTATCATATAAGATGTTTTTGATTTACTGGTTCATCATCGCTCTTTGCTTTCCTTTCAATTTTGGAAAAAGATTCATAAATTTACCAAATTAGCGCAGACGGTGGTTGTTATGTTGTGCTGGCAGCATCATTGCCATAATTAGGATGTGGATATATGCATGTGGAACACACCAAACGACAAGTGAAGCTAGTCATTTTCTGTTTTATTGACTTGACAGGTGGGGGCTGATTACCATTAACACCAATAGAACTTTTAAGCATATCAATTTGGAGGAGCCATTCATCCTCTTTCATATTAGTCTTCATGGAACATTGACAATTCAGCTCTTTTCATCTCTGTTTCTTCTTGCTTTGCTGAAAAATAGTTGCATTGGAATTTATTACCCTTGGATTTAGAAGGAAAATCATTGTCTTTGTCACTGCTCAAACACGTCACTGGTGGAATCCCACTACAACTTTAGGGGCCTACGTCGTACATGAAGCACTGCTTCCTTGGTATTTTGTTAAGTGAATACTAAGTTAATGCTCAACATTTTTGAGTGGTTGAAATTTTTATTTTTGTGGGTCACCTTCCTCCTTGCTTTTGATATTTTTCCTGCATTATTGTCTCTAAAGTAATGAGAAATTGCCTCTCTGCAAAATTTTAACTTTTTCAACGTTTTGTTGTAACAACAATGATTCATGTTTCATACGACTTAAAGGAGATGTTGTTGATGCTATATCAACTTTGAAAAATACACCACATATACTACTCCGGTCTCTTCTATAATCAAAAGTTGGTCGGTAAAAGTTGATATGTTTGGTCTAAAATTTACACTAACTACATCAACTTTCATTAACCAAGTTTTGCTCACAAAAAAAAGACTAGAGGGAGTACGGTGATTTGATTCAGATTCTTATTAGATTCTTTTTCTGTTGATTAACTTTTTCAGATTTTGGTTGCTGTTGTTTTTAGTTTTTTACCCAGTCAAACATTATTAGGTATTGAATTTTATGATTGAGCAGAGGGTAGTACTGGTGTGTACATCTGTGTCAGCATTGAGGGTCTTCGAGAATCGAGATTTTGCATCAAAGAGGCAACCCCTGAAACCCCAGTTCTTAGAAAACGGGCTTTGTTTTAACAGGTTGATGCCCCCCCTTATTAACCAAATATAGGTGTGGCACTCACTGCCTTAGCCTCTCAATCTATAGGTCATAGTTTGGTGGCTGTCAAGTTCATTCGTACAGCATCTATTTCTGTCCTTTTTATTGCAATTTGCATGCATGATGAACATAACAAGCTCATGGTGTGGCAGTCAACTTTGTGAATCGTGTCTCAAGTAAAGTATCTCGGTTGATGAGTTAAGAGACACTGAAGAAGTTAATGCAGAAGGTCAAGGTTCAAATCGAAGTCTAATAGCTAACAATTCACCATCTCTCCTTGACTAATTAGCCACTAATATTTGTCTTTAAAACAACTATGTGAAATGTGAAGTGTGAATTGTGAGTGCAGTCATAGAAAGTCATGCAATGCAACCACGTGAGAGGCTTCTTCCCTTGTTTCGTACAATATTTATTTTGGGAGATTGTGGGAGTGGAGACATTAAACTGAATTTTGGAGTGATGCATGGTCATGACCTCTATTTTGGAGATATAGGGTACAACATTTTGAAAAGCTAACAGAGAGGACCACTCATCCAAATTGGATATTAGATACAGAAACTGCAGGTCTTTACATGTCTTTCTAATTTTGCCATGCATCCAAATTTATCACGCTGCTATAAACTTCAGAAGGATTCAGGTGAGAGAGATTACTGACACCATGTGGTAATCAAAACGGTAGAAGATATGAAGACACAGTATCCATCATTTGAAACCTGTCACCTCTTGCCCCACTTGGTTATCAATATCATATCTCATCTCATTTTTTTTTTCTTTTAACCTTTTCGCTTTAATGACTCCTTGAGATCGATCACATTCAGCTTTGAAAATTTGTACTAGCTTCACAAGTGATCTGTACCATGCGGTTGATGAACTGGGATGAGTAGGTCGCACGCAGAGCTCTGCGGTGCATGCACCGCAGAAAGATATTTTGATCTTTCCAGTCGGTGGGGTAGAGAGTGGAAGCGAGGAATGACGTATGGGTCAGAAAAATTACCTTGTCAGTGGTGGTGGACCCCTATATATAGTGTTAGGTCGATCTGGTGGTGGTACCTGCAAATATATGTGGTCGTTGGATTGCTTTAGGTCGATCTGGATCGTTGAGCAAGCGCATGCGAGCACTGATCATCTAGCGGCGATGACTTCTGCTGGTTTGGGTTAGCCATGTCTTTTTAGAGCGGATTGGGCCGCTGGCACAGTCCGGAACAACAAGCTTCTCCATCATAAGGATTTTTCCTTTTGTCTGCAATATTGAATATTGAATTACCAAACTAACGCATTGATTCCATCATTGATAATGATTTATTTATCTCATGAGAGTCATGACATAAATTAAGGTAATAAGAAAACATGTTGCCAAGTCCAAAGAAGAGGCACAAAACTGCAGAAGTAACGCGTAACTCGTGTCTGTGCAACTTGTTTGATATCATCCAATGAAAATAAGAAACCTTATTTCTTTTGTTTGGGCTCATGAAAGAAAAGAATAAAAATACATATAATTATTGTAGGCTTTAAATAACTAATTATAGGCTTAATATGTTTTTCGTCCCCATATATTACTATTTGTTTTTGTCTCCTAAAAGATTTATTTTGTTTTTGGTCCCTCATTTTTGAAAATTGCCAATTTTGTTCTTGTAGCTGTCTAAAAATATTTATATAGAGACTTTAGTACGAACATCTTGATACCAATCGTGTATTTTTTTTTTTTTACGGAAACCAATCTACTTCATTTCAATAAAAATAATGTAATGGATACAAGTTTGGAATATAATCAAAAATCGTGGAACAAGCATAAATAGTTGATGCTCTAGTCAGAGTATGAGCAACAATATTGGCTTGTCACCTAGCAAAATTACACCTATAGTTTTGAAAAGTATATAACAAGGACCTGCAACTCAGAATAATTAAGCCAACTTCAGTAGTTATGAGATGATTTCTGTTGATACCGTTAACAACCAACAAACAATCCAGTTCAACGGTTCCTCGCTGGACTCCTAGCTCATTAACCCACCGAATAGCCTCTATCGCTCCTATTGCCTCAGCTTCTTGCGGGGTCGGAACATCATTAAACTTCATGGTCTTTACCGGAATGAACTCTCCCTTCATTATGCAAACACATGCCCAAACCATACATGCCTTGTGGCTCAAAAAGCGCAGCACCAACATTGCACTTCAACTCCCCAGGTACCGGTTTCTCCCAGGTAGAAGAAGCAGGAGGGTGATGAACAACGTCCGAGCCCATACCACGAAAGTGATGAACGGATTCCCAATCTTGTAGGACCTCCATAGCAATCTAAACCGAGATACCTATGGGACGGTCGAGATGCTCCCAAACACATTCATTTCGCCGCTTCCAAATACACCTGAAAATCATCGTTGTTGCCTTTGCTTAGGGAGCGCTGCCACAACTAAGGAGAGAAAAGAATACTGCACCAAAATCACCGCCGCCTTGTACCTTCTCACGGACCACCGTCCATAAGCCAGTATGACGCCAAACTTCCTCGACTCGCCTGCAACCAAAAAAACACATGAAACTTCACCTCATCTTGCTCCTCGTATTGGGGACATGAGCGAGGGCACAACACATGACGAGCATGAAGATTACACCTACTCTGAAGAAAACCACGAGCCACCCGCCAAAGAAGTAACTTCACCTTTTGAGGAATACCAAGCCGCCGTAAACTCATCCAATCACCAGGCTCTCTCAAGTGCGTATTATTAACAATATCCTCAATGATCATATAATAAGCAGAGCGGACCGAATATAATCCATCCCTACTTCGATTCCAAATCAGGGTGTCATCATCATGTAGACATAACAACGACATGCGTAAGACACAATTGGCCTCTTCGTTAGTAATGATTTGGCGCACAAGTGTCTCATTCCAACGACCACCATGAGTATCATTTAAATCTCCCACCAGAAGCTCATGTCCCACCACCATCCCGAGATGCGCACGCACAAGTCCCTTCTCTCACGAGCCAAGGGTCCGCCCAAACCTTGACAGATCTACCATTACTAACCTTCCATCGAGCCCCAAACCTCACCGCTACCTGGGAAGAGTGGATACTACGCCATACATAATTGGGTAATGGCCCAAGCGAGCCCCCATAAAGTCCCCCAACGGGAAATATTTGGCTTTGAAGACACGTGAAACAATAGTATTTGATTGGTTGCAAGCCGCCATTCGTGCTTCCCTAGCATGGCCAGATTAAAGTCATGAAAGTGTCAGAATCCCATACCATCATGCTCCTTCCGCACTGATAACCTATCCCAGCTCATCCACCTAATACCACCACCAGCGCCCACATTCGTACTCCACCAGAAGGAATTAATCATTTTCTCCAGCTCCTCCCCTAATGACTTAGGGAGGAGAAAAGTGCTCATACAGTAAGTCGGAATGACTTGAGCCGCTGACTTCACTAACACCTCTCTGCCAACTTTTGAAAGATGCCGACCCGTCCAATTCTAAACCCTCTTCCAAGTTCTATCCCTCAAATAGCCAAACAATTTGTTTTTGCTTCGCCCACCATCGTGTATTATACACAACATTTAACAACACAATTTTTCTGTTTGTCCGTGGGTTAATGTTTTACCTACCATCGAGTACACTTATTCACAGTTTTTTGGCTGTCATTATATATATATCTTGTACCTACTAGTAGATTTACCCACAACTTTTTGACTGTCACTAAAACTAAAAACGTCTGTTAGTATTGATTATTTTTGTTGTAATGAAAATTTAGCTGATCAAATAGTCCCATAATTGGACAAAGTCCTTTTTGTTGAGAGATCTGTACACAAAAGTCCTTACCTAAACCAAGGTACAAATTCATCCTCATAATTAATTAAGTTCTTTTGGTAACTTATTTAACACGCAGTACTTAAAAGAATGAGATAAGTTGCTAGGTCCTCTTAAAATGGCTGGCATCCAGAGGTACGTACAATTATGTTGCATAAGATACTTTTACTTTCCACTTAAATTTGGAGGCTATCAATTTACCTATGGCTTGGTATATTATTCATCTTCGATCTTTTTCTTGATGATTAAGGCTGTACACTGTACTATTTACAATTACTATGTAGTATTTTCTTGCTAGAAAACTTGTTAAATCGCATCAATAAACATTTGAAAAGAGAAAAGGATATGGCCCCAACGACCACTGCAGGAATTTGTCCCTAGGTAGCTATATATGTCTGTGCACAGAACGGCCATCATAAAAAGGTCACATGCAAAATGTACCACCGACCCATCTTTGTTATATATATATATATCTATATATATATATTCCCCCATGCACACATGCAATGCAACCATTTCTTTGTGCCTATCTAGCTACTTTGCTTTGCACCCCACATCAATTATATATATTTCTATGTTGCAACGTTATAATGGTCAACGAAATTCACCATATTGCACCTTAATGTCTTTCATTCACACAAGAATTCAATTCAATTTTGTGAACCATATTGTGACTTTGACAAGACTGGACCCATATGTTACTGACAATGTAACCGAAGTAAATGAAATGAATCACGGCCAACTAAACACTGATTTTGGTTTTCAGAAACGGTAAACTGTTTTTTCAGAAGAAAAAACCGGTTTGTAAACGATAAACTATTTTCCTAAACTAAACCGGTCTTGAACCAGTTTTAAATCGGTTTGAAAATACGAACCGATTTTACTGGCAAGCATATTTGATTATTGTAGTTCATACAATATGTAAAGTTCAAATTAAGAGATGTAGGCTATTATATCTCAACTGTAGAAAATTGGTTTGTAAGGTAAGAGATGTTTTTTCATTATATACTATTTTGAGATCTTATCACTAGTTGATGTGAGATTTGAGTTTCTTTCAATACACTATTGGGCTTGGTGCGTAGATAGTAATGGTGGGTGACCTGATGAATATAGGATAGACTCTGATGCTATCTTAGAATGTGGGTTGGGTCTAACTAACTTAACCCTACAAAACCAACTTGTAAGGTAATAGATGATGTCTTTTCATTATATACCATTTGAGACCTTATCACTAATCGATATGAGACTTAAGTTTCTCCCAATAGACCAACCCTAGTTTTTTTAATGGCAAATTAGTAAATTGTTAGAAATCTCTGTTGCAAATTAGACCTTATTTTATAATTTCTATTGAATCTGCAACATGATATATGCTCCACTTAATCCTGAATCCAAGTTTTAAGAACAGAGAAATGGATTTTAATTAGAAGAAGGCACGGGCAATTCAAAATTCTAATTGTATGATCAATAGTTTAAACACAAAAAATAGAATTAAGAGAGATGTAGTGAAAATTGGAGTGAATTCACCCACAAAAGTATAGAATGAAAATAAGATCTCTTTTCCTCGAAAGAAGATTGACAGTATGGGCATGCACATGCGATGCTAGTAAGAATAATCACATTTTGATTAAATGATATATTAATATTAATATTGAAATGATAGGCAGGGAAGCAAAGAAATACTGCTCCATTAATACAAGACATAAGGAGCTGTAAGAGGGGCCAACAACTACTTGTTAGTGCTTCAATGAGTTGTTTCCCAACTACAAGAGTAATTGGTGACTGGAATCTCTCTCTCACTCCCATGGAGGTGAAGTTGTTTATTCAGCTATGGTTTGTACGTTTATAAACATGGATTTGATGGTTGCTTGTTCTTTTCTTTGGTAACCCCTTCCTTGTTTATTAAGATGATGTTACTTGCACAGGAAAAAACAAGTTGTGTTTTGTGAACATAGACAACAATATGGTGAACCTTTAATGTATAGTCAATGACAGAAAGAAAAAAGTAAAATGAATGGTTGGAATTAAAACCTCCGTGAAGTCTAGCTGCAAATCTTCTTTTTCTTGATAAATAATATGAGAACCCAATTCATTATTATTCACATTATATATTTATGTATATATGCAACTATATATATTCCATAGGCAAGTTAAAGAGTTTGAGGTCATTTCGATCGATTAAATTACCCTACCTCACCCTTTGAAAATCTTTTCAAATTGTTTTCTAATCTTTGAAAACTGAAATCCTCCTTGCAGTTATAATTAGTTAAGAGTATCCAATGTTCTACTTTTTTTTTAAGGCAAACATAATATAAAATATAAGCCCCGAACACAAGGGGTACTCATATACAAAGAATAATCCATCACCCAAAAAGTGAGAAAAAACAATAGGCTAACTACCTCTTAGAAATACAATATAAAAAGTGTCTACAAACCATTCATGTAGAATAGCGAGAAAGGAGAATTACACCTAAGTGCAAACAATCTCGAAGATAGAGACAAAATCCTGTAAAAACATCTCCCAAAGTCCCAAGCACCGCCAGAAAATTAAGATACAATTATTCCTGATCAGGTCATAGATGACCCAAAGAACAGTATGTCGGATGGGCATCAAAACATGTCTACTTCTCGTCGGGCCACCCACATGAATGAACTGGAGAAACATAGATAGAATGTCCTGCTGTATGACAAAATCAAAACTCAGCCAACTGACACCAAATCGCGGAAACAAACCCACACCTGCAGAAGAGATGGAGTGTTGACTCATGAGTGTCACTACCCAAAATACAACCCGTCATTGCAATATTTTTAACCACCCCTTTGCTAAACAAGTGAGTGGTGAGGATGACCAATATTTTTGTGGGGCCAAAATGTTTAACAAATAAACTTGTGTTGTAGTTAATAAATTAATTTAATAATTTCATTGAAACTATTATGTATGTTATAGATCGCAAACTAGAACAAGATATCTTTTTTACATGCCTTGAATTTTTTAAAAACGAATAAAGAAATATGACATAGAAGAGAACAAGGGGGACTAGACCAAAACTCACGACAAAGAAAGGATAAAGTCAAAACAAAAATAGGGAGCCCTAAACAAAGTCCCCTAAACACTTCAACCTAGAGGCTAAAATATAAGAGCTACCATTGGTCCACCTACCACGTGAACTAACTAAAGCACTATGATATGCCGCTACTAAAAGTAACCTAGGAAACCTAGACCTAGGAGACAAATTACCCGTCCAGACATCTTGCCAAAAAAGGGCAGTATCACTATTCCCAACTTTCATTATTGAGTTGTCCGAGATCTAGTCCCCCCCCCATCACTCTCCCACCCACATATACAACAGCGATCCTTCCACCAAAGTGAGGAAAATGTGGGAAGAGACACTGGTGAAAGTAGGTCATAGGTGCAATGTCTCGACCATACTTTCCAGAAAGGACTTGCGTCCAAAAGGAATCACCACCTAAGAGGAGCTTCCAATGTCACTTACCTAAGGTTCTGACATTAACAACTCTTAGATCCCTAATCCGATGAATGCCACCACTCTTAGGCTTGCAAATATCAGACCATCTCACTCACGAGATTTTCTTTAACCCATATGTTCCTCACATAAGAACTCCCTCTGTAACTTTACAAACTCTTTCCACACCTTCATCGGCAACTTCATAAAGGAAATATAGAAGATGGGGATACTACTAAGAACCAAGTTGATGAGGACTATCCTCCCACCAAGGTTGATGGTCCTATGATGCCAACCCTGTAGTCTACTTTTGATCACTTTGGATCATAGGCTCTGCGAGGATTAGCTCCAACTAGGAGGCCAAGGTATTTAAAAGAAAGGGAGCCCCTCCTACAGAGCAAGAATCAGGCACCCAATGCCAGAAAGTCATTAGACACGAATACGTTTATTTTTAAAAAAAATACATTTTTGTATATATATATTAGGAAAAGATATTAAATCGATAACAATTATCATTGATTAAGTAGTAGAGGTATTAAAAACCCTTTCATACAACCACTTATACAAAAACGAAATAACTTAGACACTTCAGTCACGGAGAGTCAAAAACATAGGTTTCCAGGTAGCTAACGACCTAGTTTTGGCACCCGCTGCCCAAATACTTAAACAACACATCCTCAATGCGTGAAGAATTACGGACATTCACGCTCAACATACTGATGGGATGTTATGACAGACGACGCGGTACTATATTTTTTACATTGTTTTTAGGCAAAACACCAATTATTAAACTAAAAAAAACAAAACCAAACCCTAGTCGCCTTCTCTCTAAACTTTCTCTCTACTCCTCCATTCCTTCTTGCTAATCTATTGAAGAGGGGTAATTTTAGGTCAATTTTTTGACTTGAATCACCTTTCCTCGTTTTTCTCTATTTTTATTTAAATATGGTATCCACATAGATCTGGTCTTTTTGTGTTTTTCCTTGGTTTTGCGTCTGAAGTGCGGCATTATTTGTTTGTTGTCTTGGTGCAACGTTGTTTGGTTTCCCGTACTGTTGCGACATTCGTTTGATTCAGCTTTGATCGTTACAGATACAAATCAATGATTTGGGCTTGCAGATCCGGAGGCATGGGGTATTCTAGTCACTTTGATTGTCACATTTGTAGACATTTTGCCGTTTTATCTATTAAACGGATGTTGAGTTTTTGCGCATTCATCATGTTTAGTTTTAATGACGCGTTTAATTTTTTTGTATTTCAATGTATTCTACTAATTTGAATGAATGAATTTCTTTTTTAGTAAAATAATACTAAAAAAACAACTTTTTTTTATAAGCAAAATTTTTATTATAAAAGGAGATGCAAACGGGCACCCCAACCGGTACATCTACAAGGGCCCTCATTAAAACCTCCTAGGGCCAAAAACCCCAAGGGAAAAAGACCCAAGAAGGAAAGAGATATAGTCTCATCATGCTCAAAACAAAAAGGACAACACGACCCATGAGGGTCCGTTATGATACCCTTAGAAATAAGAGCATCTCGGGTTGGGAGCTTTCCCAACAACAATCTCCAACTGAAGACCCCCACCTTAGTGGGAATCGAAAGTTGCCACAGATCATCTAAGACACTTTGAGTGTCGCTATCCAGCCTATCTTGATACATAAGATTCAACAGCAGAGCATAGCAAGATTTAACCGAAAACACATGAAAATTATCCAGCCTCCACTGCCACCTATCTTCTTCGGGCTCGATAGGGTGCAAAGAGATTAAAATGTCCGAGAGCAAAACAGAGTCAGCCCTCTCCTCCCCAGACAAAACACGACCCCAATCAAGGTTCCAATGCCAAGTATTATCTTCCCAATACCCATGCTCTCTAATGCAACCGTTTTTAAACTTAGCAAGCCGATACAGACTAGGAAACAAGTCCTGAAAATTATCAGCACTAGCCCACTTATGCGACCAAAAGGAGATCGTATTCCCCCTACCCAACACAGGCCGAAGACCGGAAGCAAAGGCTCCCTGACACGAAGGCAAGCCATCCTCCAAGAGTAATAAATCTCTCCACCATAAGGAGTCCTTAGTGCCGCCTCGAGAAGAACTAGCCCCCGTAAAAAGAAACCTCAAATCACCATATCGGTGATATATAAGCTCCCTCCAACTAGCATTATAATCGTTGATGCATCTCCATTTCCACTTGCTCATTAGAGCCAGATTGAAAGCTTCCAAATTTTTAACTCCCAAACTACCTTCCTTCTTAGGTCTACAAACTTTATCCCAAGACACCCAATAAACGGGACGACCCGCTCTGTTACCCCCCCACAGGAATATATTTAAGGTTAGTGAATCAAAGAAATATGTTCTCGTGCTTAACTTTTTTCTTTTTTTTTATAGGCAAGGTTAGTATGAGAGGGGGAAATATTAGTTTTCGAGTTTGAACCCAAGACCTTTTTTAAAGAACCCAGAACTGTCTGCTTGCACTCTTTTAATATCCCTAAGTTACCAACTTAGGATAACTTTTTTTTATTTCTAAAAATGTGCTGGATCGATGCATCACCTACGAGTAGCATCATTAGCTCTCACCCAACATATCAAGCATAAAGTTATCCGTCATTATGTAGAAAATAATAGTAATAAAATCAGAGGATTACACCAACCCATATATATATAACTTGGAAATGATGCTCCACACACTGCTGCTTCCTAATACACATACAAAAGCTTATTCGAATATTCATTGATTTGGCAAACCGCTAACAAATAAGACACCCGTCCCTAAACTACATAGAAAAAAGGACGTTAATTAATCAATATAATTATTATACATAAAAATGTGTAAGATTCTCATATCTAGTATAATATTTTTAATATCAAAACAAGTGTTTTTCTTCTATTTCACGCAACACAGTACTCTTACCCACAATGTGATGATATATATTTGTTTTGGTGAGTAAATTTAATAAAACTAACTATATTGACTTGTGTTTCTTATTTATTTTCTGTGTAACAAGTCATTTTACATCACAATCATGCTAGTTAAGGATTTGCTGTCATATAAGACTAATTCATGGATGTAATGTAACAACAGTTGGTAATGCCTAACAACCAAGTGCGAAGACTTGTGCACAGAAGCCTCTTGGGGTCATGCATGCGATCCATTTTTGTGTCGAGTAATTCTTAAGTGATAAATATTTAGTCACAGTATTTGGTCACGCACACAAAACAAAAATAAATGCACTAATAAAATAATAATTGTGTGTTTTTTCAAGTGCATTTATTTATGTGTGTGACCAAATATTGTGACTAATATTTGTGACCACCTAAGAATTACTTGTGTCGAGTAACCATGAATTCAATTCAAGCTGGCTTTACTTGTTATCATAGACATCAAGAGATCAAAAGAAGAAGAAAACAAATTAAGGGAAAAAGAAGTTGAAAATGAAGGAAGAATATACCTTTGTTAACCCCTAAGTTTAAGCTTGACAACAACCTTGATAAGCATATCCTTAACAATTAATATTCACTTCCCAATACCTATATACAAACATGTTCAATCCATCTCTCAATATTAATCAAGCCAAGAAGCATTCACTAATTTTGGATCTACTTCCAAATTCCACCACCCAATTCTAAAATTTTATCGAATTTAGGTGTTTTGAATTAATGTACAAATAACGTTTCTTAAACCATCTAGTTAATAAGAGTCAGCTGCTTAAAACTTTAAAATTTTGATTTAGGTGTACTTTTAGGCTTCTTATCCACATTTTTCTCCCACAATTTTGGTCCAAATGTTAATTTACCATCTAATTTTTGGCAAAGATCGATGTTGATGTGGCAGTAAAGTGCTGACGTATCAAGAACATGTAGAGCAGACATATTTGTTAGGACCATAATTGATACAACATCATCTGATGAATATGCCAGCTCTACATGTATCTGACACGTCATCATTTTACTGTCACATCAACATCTTTGTCGAAAATTGGATAGTATATTAACGTTGGACTAAAATTGAGTAATTGCTAAAATCAGGAGGCCAAAATGGCAAAAAAAAAATGGGAGGACGAAATAACAGATCACATATAAAAAGGGACCAAAAAATACAATTAAACCTAAAACTTAAGTTTTTTTTTTTTACTCTTTTAAACGAACTTAGCTAAAAATAGTAAAACTTGAGTTTGCCTTTGAAGGATTTAACCATAACTAGGATAATTATAGATCAAATTATCATAAAATTAATTAAAGTATAATAATACTTTTATGGGTACAAAATCGTGTACCTGAGATGTTGAACGCCGAAGGAGGATGGACTTAATTAAAGAGAGTATAAAAGTAAACTACCCTCATAGTCGTCAAGGTTTCAGCATTAGAATTAATTGTCTAATGGGCCAATGATTAAATAACTAAATGGATTAGGGGAGGGACCTCTCATTGAGCTTAACTGAATGATCCAACTCATCACGGTTCATTCAGAACTAAAGCCCAACACGTATTCATCAATTAATTTATAGTGTTTAATAATAAATTCACCATAATATATTTTAATAAAAATTCTTAAATAATCCAAGTCTAATATATATTTATATTATATTATATCTATTTATACAAACAAACAACTTACAAAATTATAATTTTAGACATCTTATTTTTTTGACACATCACCACTTTTGTTTTATTTATCATTTTTTAATTCTACTTTTTTTCCTTTCTCATTCACTCTTTTTCAATCTCACATTTT
Source organism: Oxytropis ochrocephala (assembly GCA_020916435.1). Classification (NCBI taxonomy): domain Eukaryota; kingdom Viridiplantae; phylum Streptophyta; class Magnoliopsida; order Fabales; family Fabaceae; genus Oxytropis; species Oxytropis ochrocephala. Next base: position 19,543,744 of record CM037088.1, read on the forward strand.
CCAATATTTCTTACTTCTTACACATCTATTATTAGTGGCCCCCACACCCTTTATTTAAAAATATTTTTATTCCCAAGTTTTTTAATCCACTATATAATCTAATATAATTAAATTAATATTAAATAATCTACAATTTACTCCTACTTACTATCTAACCTAATATTTATTTATCTATTTATACAAACAAAATACACTTAATCTATTTATACAAACAAACCACGTTTAAATTACTCAAACAAGCCTCCATATTTACTTGACAATTCATCTAACTAAGGACAACATTGTAATTTACTATCATACTTTTATCAAATTTCTTCTCTCAATGCATTTTCTTCTCACTCCCACTTTTTTCCTACTTTCTCTTACCTTTTTTTTTTCAAAATTCAAAACTCAAATCAAACTCACCAACTTTCTTTACCCACTATCTACTAATCTAATCTAATATCTATTTATACAAACAAATCATACTTAAATTACTCAAACAAGTTTTCCTATTTATTTGACAACTCATCTAACTAATGGAAACAATGTAATTTACTATCACATTCTTTTTCAAATTTCTTCTCCCAATGCACTTTCTTCTCCCTCCCATTTTTTTTAACTTTCCCCTCTCTTTTTTCCAAATTTCGAAATTCAAATCAAATATACTAATAAACTAAAATAATCAATCTAAACTACGAGATAACTGCACTAATATATAAAAACACGGGATAACTGCACTGATACATTAAAAACACTTCACTGAAATATTTGATAATCTACCATCTATCTGTTACTGTCTACTATAATTTATTAATCAACTAAAATAATCAATTGAAACTATATGAGATAACTTCACTGATATATTAAAAAACACGTGATAACTTTATTGAAATATAAAAATACGAGATAATTGCAATGATGTATGTAAAAACACGAGATAGCTACACTGATATATAAAAAAAACACGGGACAACAACACCGACACTAATATATAAAAGAACACGGGATAAATGCACAGATTGTTTTTAAACGATACTTTTACATTTTTAGATTTTAATATTTATCTAATTTTTTATTTGAGGCTCCTTTTTTTAACTACTTTAAATTTGTCTTTTTTCACAAAGTGTTGTTCGGACTTAATTATGTCAAAGTTCGTTCATTGAAAAGAGAATATAAAGCACTCGTGCGTATATCTGCGGGTATCCTACTAGTTTGAAACCAAAACAAATGAAACACTATTCCTTTACTTTATTTTTATTACGTATTTTAAAAACAATCGTATAACCATACATTTTTTATAATTTTTTTATTAAAAAACTTATATCTAGGGTAGTGGTGCATAACTTTTAAAACAAAATACTTTTGCATTGTGCGTCGTATTATTTTCGTAAACTAGTCTCAAACAAAAATTATAATATGGTTATCAACTTGTAGATGATATTTATAAATGAATCATGTGTAAAACTCAATTATAATATTTAAAAATAATCATTAGACAACTAATTGAAAATATAAATACATTCGTGAACTTCACCAAAAATGAAAAAACATTCATGTAGATAAAATTAAAAAATAATTTTTTAATTATTTTGAAATGTATAACATTCCATCGTAGGGAATCAAAAATATGAATATAATGAAATTATAGTAATGGGTAAAATAAAGATTTTAGTAATGAGTGAATTATTTTATAAATTAATTAATTAATAATTTTACTCTCAAATGTGATCATGTGACAAAAGAAAAATAGTAATGAGAAAGATTGGAGATTTTATTTTATTTATTATTTTTTTGATAGAAGAAAAATAGCAATTTTAATAGTGAGTTATTTGATTAAATAAAAGGAAAAGATAATAGATTTATGGCATGTAAAATTCATACTTCAATTATTTGACCAACATTTAGTCACGTCGAGTGTGACATTATGATCAAATCGTATCATATAAAGCCAAGTCGACATTAATGAATATTTAATGCAGTTTACACTAGTAGAGCAGTAGTTGATAAACCCTTGAAATTGGTTAATAGATATATCAAGTGTGATAATTCATTAACCATCTGCTAAATTTAGTTAATAAAGAATTTGAATCTGATTAACTATACTATATGATTTCTAGACTAGATGTTCAACTCTACATACAATTGAACACCCGTAAATTGTTGTTAATAAAATTCAAATTTGTGATTACTGAAATTCTGTTGATAATTATGAGTTGCAAGACATAACATAATGACTAATCAAATCCAACACTCACTACCAGAAAACTTGCAATTTGGATGTAAGCTATTAGCTACTCGCTCCGTTTCTAATCTTTCTTATTTTTGGCCTTTTAATTTTGTTCTAAAATGTTGGTACTTTTAAGAATCCAATATATAATTCACAATTTTTTTCCAAATATACCATTTATATTTATTGAGTTTGTTAGAATTCCAAAGTATCTATTAATCCTAAGACTCTTTTATTTGAGTTTCAATTATCCTAAGACAACTATAAATATTTAGCTAACACAAATTAATGTTACCTTAATTTGTATGTAAATGAACCAAAAATATCAAAGATCGAGAAACAGAGGTAGTATTAAAAATTGTCTCTAATTTAGATGTCCTAAATTGGTGTGCAAAAATTATTTCATAATGATAGAAATACTTATTAATTAGGTAGGTGAATTACATTAACCAATTAAAAAGTGTCGAATTTAGATATCTCAAATTACCGTTCAAATATCCTGTTATCTTTTGTTCGGACAATTTTGGCCAATTTGAGTGTCTAACGCTTTTAATGAAAAGTAATATTTATGCATCTTAAGATCAATTTACATGCGCTTAACGCCGAGTTTGTCACGTAGCTGAAGGGATCGATTTTTTGATGACATCACATCATGTTTAATTAACCCTATGTCAAGGCGTTTTCTACTCCTTTTAACACATGAACATGTGGGATCCTAGGTCACGAATCCCAATCCTCTAAAAAGAACACTTTTCCAAGTTTGATAGCAAAATAAGCAAACAAACAAATTGAAAAAAAGGTGAGTTAGTGCCAAATCAGTACCCTATATTGCATAAAATAAAGCAAACAAAACTGTTCCCCATATCAATCAGTGCTTCAAGAAAAGAACGAAAGAAAAAAAATGGAATATTGAATTTGTAAGGTCCCAAAGTGAGATTAGTCTTAGTTATGTGACACTCACAGCTAACTGGATCTACCTTTTAATTAGTGTAATAAAGTATATTTTTAAAGATATTAAAGATATAGATATATAGTTCAAAGATTAGACTTGTGATTGGGACTAACTATCTTACTTGCTTTAGTTGGAAGTGGGGCCAAGGTTATTAAGACACCCTTAATACAGACACCTGGCTTTAGAGATAAGTAGAAAATATTGGTCTCACAAAGAGTTGACACTATTATTTTTGGGGGTAAGTAAGTGCTTTTTATAATTTGATTTGTTTTATCCCAATTTGATATTTAAAATTTCATTTGTCCATTTCTAGCTAACCATGGACATATGCTAGATTTGGATTTTAGAATATGTATAAGATGATGAACATATATTATGAATTATAGAAAAGGGACTAATTAAAAAGGTACTTTTCTAATTTCTTTCCTTTGAAATCCATTTGATTCTTATCTCTTTGCAATCAACATCCTTTGTTTTTTCTTTAGCGGCTTTTAGTAGTTAAAAGTATCAATTCTAAATAACTTTATGCTGTGTTTGTTTCAGAGGAAAGAAAGTGAGGGAGGGGAATGAGGGTGGAAAGATACATTTTCCATTGTTTAAACTCTAAACAAAAGAGAAGGAAAGAAAGTGTCTGGTGGGTCCCACATAGAAAATCCTCTCACTTTCCACTTTCTTTCCTCTCAATTTTTCTTAAACCAAACAACCACAAAATCCTCTCACTTTCCACCCTCTTTCTTTCCTTCATCTATCTTTCCTTCCACTTTCTTTCCTTCCACTTTCCTTTTGAAACCAAACAAAGTGTTATGATCAAATACTCCTTAACCAAGAAAGGATTGTCCAAAGGTAACTTGGTTTAGACCCCACTCTAAAATTTCAGGTTTGAATCTTGATGAGAAAAAACTTTGTTTAGGAGAGAATAACTACTACATGCACAGTCAAATCAGAGTATACACGTGGCCAGCTAGAGAACCTGGCATAGATTTGTCACTGGTGAAGTCGATGGATACTCATACTAATAACACACCAAAGGGGTAGAATGTGAATTTCTTGGAGTGGCTCATTTTTAACTCCATGATATGAAAGACTACTATGAAAACTGTTATATACCCTTACAACCTAAAAGATCATTTGAGTGTGTGTGATGCATATGGTAGGTTATATTGCATGTAATGTGATTGGGCAAGTTACCTTAAGGGTCCCGTTTGATTTGCAATGCAGCAAGCGATCTTTGGATTGTACTAGATCTTGAAGATTGGACAGACAAAGATCGACAAGCTTTTGTCTAGTACATTGTTTGGTGAACAATGGACAGCACAAACAAAAAAATCTAAATTTTACTATAATTCTCTTTCTAATGTTTATAATGATTTTATATAACATAAATTATATTGTAATTAAAAAATTATAAAGAAAAACGTACGATGGAGAAGGTGGAAGAGAGAGGAGAGAGAAAGAGGGAGATGAGGGAGAGAGGGCATGAGATGAGAAGATACAAGAGAGATGAGAGGTAGAGAGGGGGGAGAGAAAGTGAGATGAATGAGATAGGTCATGAGATGAGAACGAATGTATTAGAGAGGTAGAGAAAATGATAGAGAATAATGGGGTGAGAGATAGAGAGAGGAATAAGATAGAGAGAGAGAGAGAGAGGGAATAGAGGAGAGACAAAAATTATTGAATAGAAAAAAATTGGTATTTTTTTGAGTGATCATGAAGTTGTACTGTAGAACTGAAAATTGTACTGTGGTTTCAGGAGGTCACAAGAATTTGGGTCTTTGTCCAGTCCCTTGTCCTCATTTACATCGATCAAAGATGAAATGATTTTAAAATCAAGCAGGTACAACCTGGAGTTGTTGATCCCTAGTCTCTTCTTGCTTAGCGAATCAAACACATCCTTAAGGTGTGTTTGGGGTTTGGAATGGAGAGAGAGGGGAGGGAATGAGACTAGTAGTTTAAATTATTTAGTGATGGGGAGAAAAGTTATCCTCCTAATCCCCCCAAACCCTTCTCCAAGTTTGTTTTTGGAGCTCCTCCAAATTCTCCCAATTTTGGAGGAGCTCCAAAAATAAAGTAAGAGAGGGATTTGAGAGGGTTTATGAGATCATTTTCTCTCCATCACTAAATAATTTATACTATTAATCATATGCCTTCTCTTGCCTTCAAACTCTCAAACACACCCTTAGGTGTAGGAAACATTTTTTGATGAGGAAGTTAAGAGAAGTTGAGCACAATTGAAGATTTCATATTTTGTTGCTTGAAGTGGTAATTTGGGAAGTTTAAATTGTGGGAACATGTGTTTCAAGACTACATGCATGAGTTAATTAAGCGTGATTTGATTGTGGAGACTTTGAGATGCATCTATTACTTTCACTTCAATATGTGTTTTTTATTGACTTTAGTCCTGTTTGGCAAAAAGTAACGGATAACGGATAAACTAGCTTATAGCGGATGAGGTAGCGGATTGCATTAATGCTTAAAAAGAAGAGAGAAATTCATTTAATGGTGGATAAATGAGTAATTTAATTAAAGTAGTAAGGGTAAAATTGAGAGAAAAAATGAAACGCTATAAGCTATAAGCTCAAACGCTACTTCAAGTAGAACTAGCGTTTCAAAAAACGCTATAAGCTACTGAAAAATGCTAAAAGCTGGTATTATCAAACACCTACAACTAGCAGATCCGCTATAAGTTAGCGAATCAACTTTGCCAAACAGAGAGCCTTTGTTTGAGGACGAACAAATCGTTAAGTTTGGAGCTGTGATAAGCTAATACAACCATTTATAAATTTATTGGGCTTTTAGTGAGTCTTTGTTCTGTTGGTAAAAAAAAGTGTCTTTGTCCCATATTTTCACTACAAAAGCGGAGCGGATAAGCGGGGTTATTTTACGGAGGTTTTAAAACCTCCTCGAATAACGTTAAAAATACGGTCTTGGGCTTCTTGATTAAAAAGTTTTATTCAAATTGAAGAGGTTAAAACCCCCCATGATTGAAAAAAAAACCCACAAAAAATTCTCTCCTCTTCTCGCTCAATCGCGCTAATTAGAATTTAGAAACCCTACCTCTCTCTCACAACTCTCACGATCAAACCCTTTCTTCCAATAGAAACCCAAGATGAACCCTCGGGCTTCAAGAGCGAGAAACCCCCTACGATTGAGGTATGAATCCTTTCATCTTGCCATTTTTATTGTTATTCCCTAAATCGTTTCTAACTCCGGTGATTCTTGTCATTGCTATTGTGAAAAAGCAGAAACCCTTTCATCTCGGGCTTCTATTTACGAATCTCAAACACCATATCTTGCTTGTGTATGAATCCTCTTCATTTCTTCCTCTTCGTTTGTTCTCTTCGTTTCATCCTCTATTCTTTGAACCCTTTCTTGTTTGTCTTTGTTTCTTCTCTCTTCGTAACTTAATGATTTGTTTTCTTGATAATTTTGGTTTGATTGAGTTGGAATGAAAATGTGTTGATGTATTAAGTTTTCCCTTTTAGTTTAATGATTTTTATATTCATTCATTCTTTTAACTTTTTCCCTTTTGGTTGTAGTTAGATTTTAGATAGTAAGTTAGAAACTTATAGTGTTTTCTCTCCTGACCTAGTTTGCAGCATTTGTACAACTGACTGTCACTTATATAATAAGGGCTTATTTCTTGGCAAAAGTAGATCTTATGAGATATGATTATGCTTTTCTTAGTTATTTTATTCGGACAATGAATAACATGGTGTTGGCCAATTAGCCAAATACATTTTTATAAATTGGAGATGTGTGAATATTATTGTGTGTGGATAAATTGGAAGAGACATTGTATGGTATGGTCATGCTGCACAAATTGGAAGAGACATTGTATGGTATGGTCATGTTGCACAAAGAAACTGAAACTGACTGTCTATATCCTTATTATGAATATGATCACTCACACAACACAATTAAACTCTTTTCAGTATTCTATGCCCATTTCTTCATAGGCTTTCTCTAATATTACTTAAATGTATCCTCTTTGGACTTCAATGACTAGTTATGGAACATTAAATGTAGTGTCACACTCTTTGCTTATTGCTTCTGTTATGTTCACATTCAATCGCATCTGTTATGAAGATCGAGTTGCTGAAGTTGATGTTCTGAAGACACAGCTTGCTGAAGACACAGCTTGCTGACTTACCTCAATTGAAAGAACAACTTGCTTATTTTATTCAATTGGTTAAGCAAATCAGGTGAGATTGAAATTCATAAAATTTAATTGGAGTTACTAATTGCAAGGAACTAAAACTTGCTAAGTTAGTCATTCCGCTTTCTTTGCCCTCTTTCTGATTAATTTAGTTTGTGCTTTTAATTTTTATGCCTCCATATTATATTTTGTTCCTCTTAAACAAGTATACATCCGCCGCCGTTCTTTCTTTATGTTGTAGTGTCATATGATATGTGGTCATCTCCAGTGATTTAAAAAGATGCAAGTATTTTTTTCAACTTCATAAAGCATGTGATTCTTTTCATTATGTTGCTTTTCTCCTCACATTAACAGAGATTGTGACTCAACCAATAACATGCTTCAAGTTACTGAGCTTAAGTTTCTTTCTGATCAGTTGTAACTCCATAAAGATGATCTCAAGTGAAATTTAACTCTGGAAAGATGTGCGAAAGTACTAAGCTTCTAGTAAATTAGTAAATGCTTCTAGTTTTGGTTAGTAAAATAGGAAATGCTTCTAGTTTTGGTTAGTAAATGTTTCTAAGGATTTTAAACACAGTTAGTTCACCTTATTGTCAACTGTGTTGTTAGTATTAATTGGCCTCAAATATGACATATTGTATTGCTTGCAACTATTTGTATTACTAGTGTTCTCCGTCATTAATTCACTTATTGAGGTTTTCTTAATTTCTTTTATACCTTCTTATCATAATTTAGAAGACAGTCAAATATGGACAAATCTTGGATTGCAAAGCCAAGAAATACAAGTGAGTACTTAAATGGAATAAGTCAGTTCTTGGATTTTGCTTTTAAGCATAGTGACATTAAATATTTGACACTACATTTATGTTATCACAATTATATTTTTAATGAAATTTTCAGTTTTTTGAGTAAGTTTAGTAAGTGTTATGTAAGATGTATGTATAGTTATTAGTGATGAAAATATTGTAATTAGATAAGGAAAACGATATTGTCTATGTATAGGAGATTGAAACCCCCACAAAAAAGTCTTATCAACTATGGCAATAAAAAATCACAATTTTTTTTACAAATCAGTCAATTTCAGGAGGTTTATAACCCCTTCCGTAAAACCTCCACTAATTGTGGGGGTTAAAAACCCCCGCAGTAAAACCCCCGCTAAATGATACGATACCAGCGGTTGCAAAAAACCCCCGCAGATAGACCCCAGTAATCGGAATAAAAACCCCCGCTATCCGTTCCGTTTTTTGTAGTGTTTGGAGAAGTTTGATTAAGCTTGAGTATTTGTTAATGAATATTTTTATGCTCATACTCATTTTTCATGAACTAAAGTTATGCACAATGGAATACCTTGTGGTCTTACTTGAATAAAGGTGAATAAGAAAGAAATTCGTTGCTCCAAAATGAATTAATGAAGTACTCTTTCAGCTAAAAATACTGGGGTCATTTTCATCTTAAATTAATGAAGATGAAAATCAACACATTTTCATTAATTCATTTTGGAGCAACGAATTTCTTTCTTATTCACCTTTATTCAAGTAAGACCACAAGGTATTCCATTGTGCATAACTTTAGTTCATGAAAAATGAGTATGAGCATAAAAATATTCATTAACAAATACTCAAGCTTAATCAAACTTCTCCAAACACTACAAAAAACGGAACGGATAGCGGGGGTTTTTATTCCGACATTGGGGTCTATCTCATGGGGTTTTGCAACATGTGTCGTATCGTATCATTTAGCGGGGGTTTTACTGCGGGGGTTTTTAACCCCCACAATTAGTGGAGGTTTTACGGAAGGGGTTATAAACCTCCTGAAATTGACTGATTTGTAAAAAAAAATTGTGATTTTTTATTGCCATAGTAAAGTGCTGACGTATCAAGAACATGTAGAGCAGACATATTTGTTAGGACCATAATTGATACAACATCATCTGATGAATATGCCAGCTCTACATGTATCTGACACGTCATCATTTTACTGTCACATCAACATCTTTGTCGAAAATTGGATAGTATATTAACGTTGGACCAAAATTGAGTAATTGCTAAAATCAGGAGGCCAAAATGGCAAAAAAAAAATGGGAGGACGAAATAACAGATCACATATAAAAAGGGACCAAAAAATACAATTAAACCTAAAACTTAAGTTTTTTTTTTTTACTCTTTTAAACGAACTTAGCTAAAAATAGTAAAACTTGAGTTTGCCTTTGAAGGATTTAACCATAACTAGGATAATTATAGATCAAATTATCATAAAATTAATTAAAGTATAATAATACTTTTATGGGTACAAAATCGTGTACCTGAGATGTTGAACGCCGAAGGAGGATGGACTTAATTAAAGAGAGTATAAAAGTAAACTACCCTCATAGTCGTCAAGGTTTCAGCATTAGAATTAATTGTCTAATGGGCCAATGATTAAATAACTAAATGGATTAGGGGAGGGACCTCTCATTGAGCTTAACTGAATGATCCAACTCATCACGGTTCATTCAGAACTAAAGCCCAACACGTATTCATCAATTAATTTATAGTGTTTAATAATAAATTCACCATAATATATTTTAATAAAAATTCTTAAATAATCCAAGTCTAATATATATTTATATTATATTATATCTATTTATACAAACAAACAACTTACAAAATTATAATTTTAGGCATCTTATTTTTTTGACACATCACCACTTTTGTTTTATTTATCATTTTTAATTCTACTTTTTTTCCTTTCTCATTCACTCTTTTCAATCTCACATTTTCCAATATTTTTTACTTACACACATCTATTATTAGTGGCCCCTACACCCTTTATTTAAAAATATTTTTATTCCCAAGTTTTTAATCCACTATATAATCTAATATAATTAAATTAATATTAAATAATCTACAATTTACTCCTACTTACTATCTAACCTAATATTTATTTATCTATTTATACAAACAAAATACACTTAATCTATTTATACAAACAAACCACGTTTAAATTACTCAAACAAGCCTCCATATTTACTTGACAATTCATCTAACTAAGGACAACATTGTAATTTACTATCATACTTTTATCAAATTTCTTCTCTCAATGCATTTTCTTCTCACTCCCACTTTTTCCTACTTTCTCTTACCTTTTTTTTTTTCAAAATTCAAAACTCAAATCAAACTCACCAACTTTCTTTACCCACTATCTACTAATCTAATCTAATATCTATTTATACAAACAAATCATACTTAAATTACTCAAACAAGTTTTCCTATTTATTTGACAACTCATCTAACTAATGGAAACAATGTAATTTACTATCACATTCTTTTTCAAATTTCTTCTCCCAATGCACTTTCTTCTCCCTCCCATTTTTTTTAACTTTCCCCTCTCTTTTTTCCAAATTTCGAAATTCAAATCAAATATACTAATAAACTAAAATAATCAATCTAAACTACGAGATAACTGCACTAATATATAAAAACACGGGATAACTGCACTGATACATTAAAAACACTTCACTGAAATATTTGATAATCTACCATCTATCTGTTACTGTCTACTATAATTTATTAATCAACTAAAATAATCAATTGAAACTATATGAGATAACTTCACTGATATATTAAAAAACACGTGATAACTTTATTGAAATATAAAAAAATACGAGATAATTGCAATTATGTATGTAAAAACACGAGATAGCTACACTGATATATAAAAAAAACACGGGACAACAACACCGACACTAATATATAAAAGAACACGGGATAAATGCACAGATTGTTTTTAAACGATACTTTTACATTTTTAGATTTTAATATTTATCTAATTTTTTATTTGAGGCTCCTTTTTTAACTACTTTAAATTTGTCTTTTTTTCACAAAGTGTTGTTCAGACTTAATTATGTCAAAGTTCGTTCATGAAAAGAATATGGCAGCACCCGTGCGTATGCACGGGTATCCTACTAGTTTGAAACCAAAACAAATGAAACACTATTCCTTTACTTTATTTTTATTACGTATTTTAAAAACAATCGTATAACCATACATTTTTTATAATTTTTTTATTAAAAAACTTATATCTAGGGTAGTGGTGCATAACTTTTAAAACAAAATACTTTTGCATTGTGCGTCGTATTATTTTCGTAAACTAGTCTCAAACAAAAATTATAATATGGTTATCAACTTGTAGATGATATTTATAAATGAATCATGTGTAAAACTCAATTATAATATTTAAAAAATAATCATTAGACAACTAATTGAAAATATAAATACATTCATGAACTTCACCAAAAATGAAAAAACATTCATGTAGATAAAATTAAAAAATAATTTTTTAATTATTTTGAAATGTATAACATTCCATCGTAGGGAATCAAAAATATGAATATAATGAAATTATAGTAATGGGTAAAATAAAGATTTTAGTAATGAGTGAATTATTTTATAAATTAATTAATTAATAATTTTACTCTCAAATGTGATCATGTGACAAAAGAAAAATAGTAATGAGAAAGATTGGAGATTTTATTTTATTTATTATTTTTTTGATAGAAGAAAAATAGCAATTTTAATAGTGAGTTATTTGATTAAATAAAAAGGAAAAGATAATAGATTTATGGCATGTAAAATTCATACTTCAATTATTTGACCAACATTTAGTCACGTCGAGTGTGACATTATGATCAAATCGTATCATATAAAGCCAAGTCGACATTAATGAATATTTAATGCAGTTTACACTAGTAGAGCAGTAGTTGATAAACCCTTGAAATTGGTTAATAGATATATCAAGTGTGATAATTCATTAACCATCTGCTAAATTTAGTTAATAAAGAATTTGAATCTGATTAACTATACTATATGATTTCTAGACTAGATGTTCAACTCTACATACAATTGAACACCCGTAAATTGTTGTTAATAAAATTCAAATTTGTGATTACTGAAATTCTGTTGATAATTATGAGTTGCAAGACATAACATAATGACTAATCAAATCCAACACTCACTACCAGAAAACTTGCAATTTGGATGTAAGCTATTAGCTACTCGCTCCGTTTCTAATCTTTCTTATTTTTGGCCTTTTAATTTTGTTCTAAAATGTTGGTACTTTTAAGAATCCAATATATAATTCACAATTTTTTTCCAAATATACCATTTATATTTATTGAGTTTGTTAGAATTCCAAAGTATCTATTAATCCTAAGACTCTTTTATTTGAGTTTCAATTATCCTAAGACAACTATAAATATTTAGCTAACACAAATTAATGTTACCTTAATTTGTATGTAACGAACCAAAAATATCAAAGATCGAGAACAGAGGTAGTATTAAAAAATTGTCTAATTTAGATGTCCTAAATTGGTGTGCAAAAATTATTTCATAATGATAGAAATACTTATTAATTAGGTAGGTGAATTACATTAACCAATTAAAAAGTGTCGAATTTAGATATCTCAAATTACCGTTCAAATATCCTGTTATCTTTTGTTCGGACAATTTTTGGCCACTGAGTGTCCTAACGCTTTTAATGAAAGACTAATATTTATCTGTACTTAAGATCAAATTTCACACCGGCTAACGCCGAGTTTGTCACGTAGCTGAAGGGATCGATTTTTTGATGACATCACATCATGTTTAATTAACCCTATGTCAAGGCGTTTTCTACTCCTTTTAACACATGAACATGTGGGATCCTAGGTCACGAATCCCAATCCTCTAAAAAGAACACTTTTCCAAGTTTGATAGCAAAATAAGCAAACAAACAAATTGAAAAAAAGGTGAGTTAGTGCCAAATCAGTACCCTATATTGCATAAAATAAAGCAAACAAAACTGTTCCCCATATCAATCAGTGCTTCAAGAAAAGAACGAAAGAAAAAAATGGAATATTGAATTTGTAAGGTCCCAAAGTGAGATTAGTCTTAGTTATGTGACACTCACAGCTAACTGGATCTACCTTTTAATTAGTGTAATAAAGTATATTTTTAAAGATATTAAAGATATAGATATATAGTTCAAAGATTAGACTTGTGATTGGGACTAACTATCTTACTTGCTTTAGTTGGAAGTGGGGCCAAGGTTATTAAGACACCCTTAATACAGACACCTGGCTTTAGAGATAAGTAGAAAATATTGGTCTCACAAAGAGTTGACACTATTATTTTTGGGGGTAAGTAAGTGCTTTTTATAATTTGATTTGTTTTATCCCAATTTGATATTTAAAATTTCATTTGTCCATTTCTAGCTAACCATGGACATATGCTAGATTTGGATTTTAGAATATGTATAAGATGATGAACATATATTATGAATTATAGAAAAGGGACTAATTAAAAAGGTACTTTTCTAATTTCTTTCCTTTGAAATCCATTTGATTCTTATCTCTTTGCAATCAACATCCTTTGTTTTTTCTTTAGCGGCTTTTAGTAGTTAAAAGTATCAATTCTAAATAACTTTATGCTGTGTTTGTTTCAGAGGAAAGAAAGTGAGGGAGGGGAATGAGGGTGGAAAGATACATTTTCCATTGTTTGGAACTCTAACAAAAAGAGAAGGAAAGAAAGTGTCTGGTGGGTCCCACATAGAAAATCCTCTCACTTTCCACTTTCTTTCCTCTCAATTTTTCTTAAACCAAACAACCACAAAATCCTCTCACTTTCCACCCTCTTTCTTTCCTTCATCTATCTTTCCTTCCACTTTCTTTCCTTCCACTTTCCTTTTGAAACCAAACAAAGTGTTATGATCAAATACTCCTTAACCAAGAAAGGATTGTCCAAAGGTAACTTGGTTTAGACCCCACTCTAAAATTTCAGGTTTGAATCTTCGATGAGAAAAAACTTTGTTAGGAGAGAATAACTACACAGACCGTCAAATCAGAGTATACACGTGGCCAGCTAGAGAACCTGGCATAGATTTGTCACTGGTGAAGTCGATGGATACTCATACTAATAACACACCAAAGGGGTAGAATGTGAATTTCTTGGAGTGGCTCATTTTTAACTCCATGATATGAAAGACTACTATGAAAACTGTTATATACCCTTACAACCTAAAAGATCATTTGAGTGTGTGTGATGCATATGGTAGGTTATATTGCATGTAATGTGATTGGGCAAGTTACCTTAAGGGTCCCGTTTGATTTGCAAACAGAACAGTACTGGATTGTACTAGACAGTACTGGACAGGATAGCACTGGACAAGCTTTTGTCTAGTACATTGTTTGGTGAACAATGGACAGCACAAACAAAAAAATCTAAATTTTACTATAATTCTCTTTCTAATGTTTATAATGATTTTATATAACATAAATTATATTGTAATTAAAAATTATAAAGAAAAAGCGTCACGATGGAGAAGGTGGAAGAGAGAGAGAGAGAGAGAAAGGGAGATGAGGAGAGAGGGCATGAGATGAGAAGACAAGAGAGATGAGAGGTAGAGAGAGGGGGAGAGAAAGTGAGATGAATGAGATAGGTCATGAGATGAGAACGAATGTATTAGAGAGGTAGAGAAAATGATAGAGAATAATGGGGTGAGAGATAGAGAGAGGAATAAGATAGGAGAGAGAGAGAGAGAGAGGGAATAGAGGAGAGACAAAAATTATTGAATAGAAAAAAATTGGTATTTTTTTGAGTGATCATGAAGTTGTACTGTAGAACTGAAAATTGTACTGTGGTTTCAGGAGGTCACAAGAATTTGGGTCTTTGTCCAGTCCCTTGTCCTCATTTTACATCCAAAGATTGTGAAGCATTTTAAAATCAAACAGGGTACAACTGGAGTTGTTCAGTCTAGTCTCTTACTGCTTAGCGAATCAAACACATCCTTAAGGTGTGTTTGGGGGTTTGGAATGGAGGAGAGGGGAGGGAATGAGACTAGTAGTTTAAATTATTTAGTGATGGGGAGAAAAGTTATCCTCCTAATCCCCCCAAACCCTTCTCCAAGTTTGTTTTTGGAGCTCCTCCAAATTCTCCCAATTTTGGAGGAGCTCCAAAAATAAAGTAAGAGAGGGATTTGAGAGGGTTTATGAGATCATTTTCTCTCCATCACTAAATAATTTATACTATTAATCATATGCCTTCTCTTGCCTTCAAACTCTCAAACACACCCTTAGGTGTAGGAAACATTTTTTGATGAGGAAGTTAAGAGAAGTTGAGCACAATTGAAGATTTCATATTTTGTTGCTTGAAGTGGTAATTTGGGAAGTTTAAATTGTGGGAACATGTGTTTCAAGACTACATGCATGAGTTAATTAAGCGTGATTTGATTGTGGAGACTTTGAGATGCATCTATTACTTTCACTTCAATATGTGTTTTTTATTGACTTTAGTCCTGTTTGGCAAAAAGTAACGGATAACGGATAAACTAGCTTATAGCGGATGAGGTAGCGGATTGCATTAATGCTTAAAAAGAAGAGAGAAATTCATTTAATGGTGGATAAATGAGTAATTTAATTAAAGTAGTAAGGGTAAAATTGAGAGAAAAAATGAAACGCTATAAGCTATAAGCTCAAACGCTACTTCAAGTAGAACTAGCGTTTCAAAAAACGCTATAAGCTACTGAAAAATGCTAAAAGCTGGTATTATCAAACACCTACAACTAGCAGATCCGCTATAAGTTAGCGAATCAACTTTGCCAAACAGAGAGCCTTTGTTTGAGGACGAACAAATCGTTAAGTTTGGAGCTGTGATAAGCTAATACAACCATTTATAAATTTATTGGGCTTTTAGTGAGTCTTTGTTCTGTTGGTAAAAAAAAGTGTCTTTGTCCCATATTTTCACTACAAAAAACGGAACGGATAGCGGGGGTTATTTTACGGAGGTTTTAAAACCTCCTCAGAATAACGTTAAAAATACGGTCTTGGGCTTCTTTAGTTAAAAAGTTTTATTCAAATTGAAGAGGTTAAAAAAAACCCCCGCAGATTGAAAAAAAAAACCCACAAAAAATTCTCTCCTCTTCTCGCTCAATCGCGCCTAATTAGAATTTAGAAACCCTACCTCTCTCTCACAACTCTCACGACTGAAACCCTTTCTTCCAATAGAAACCCAAGATGAACCCTCAGGCTTCAAGAACAGAAACCCCTTACGATTGAGGTATGAATCCTTTCATCTTGCCATTTTTATTGTTATTCCCTAAATCGTTTCTAACTCCGGTGATTCTTGTCATTGCTATTGTGAAAAACAGAAACCCTTTCATCTCAGGCTTCTATTTACGAATCTCAAACACCATATCTTGCTTCAGGTATGAATCCTCTTCATTTCTTCCTCTTCGTTTGTTCTCTTCGTTTCATCCTCTATTGCTGAACCCTTTCTTGTTTGTCTTTGTTTCTTCCTCTTCGTAACTTAATGATTTGTTTTCTTGATAATTTTGGTTTGATTGAGTTGGAATGAAAATGTGTTGATGTATTAAGTTTTCCCTTTTAGTTTAATGATTTTTTATATTCATTCATTCTTTTAACTTTTTCCCTTTTGGTTGTAGTTAGATTTTAGATAGTAAGTTAGAAACTTATAGTGTTTTCTCTCCTGACCTAGTTTGCAGCATTTGTACAACTGACTGTCACTTATATAATAAGGGCTTATTTCTTGGCAAAAGTAGATCTTATGAGATATGATTATGCTTTTCTTAGTTATTTTATTCGGACAATGAATAACATGGTGTTGGCCAATTAGCCAAATACATTTTTATAAATTGGAGATGTGTGAATATTATTGTGTGTGGATAAATTGGAAGAGACATTGTATGGTATGGTCATGCTGCACAAATTGGAAGAGACATTGTATGGTATGGTCATGTTGCACAAAGAAACCAAACCGATGTCTATATCCTTATTATGAATATGATCACTCACACAACACAATTAAACTCTTTTCAGTATTCTATGCCCATTTCTTCATAGGCTTTCTCTAATATTACTTAAATGTATCCTCTTTGGACTTCAATGACTAGTTATGGAACATTAAATGTAGTGTCACACTCTTTGCTTATTGCTTCTGTTATGTTCACATTCAATCGCATCTGTTATGAAGATCGAGTTGCTGAAGTTGATGTTCTGAAGACACAGCTTGCTGAAGACACAGCTTGCTGACTTACCTCAATTGAAAGAACAACTTGCTTATTTTATTCAATTGGTTAAGCAAATCAGGTGAGATTGAAATTCATAAAATTTAATTGGAGTTACTAATTGCAAGGAACTAAAACTTGCTAAGTTAGTCATTCTGCTTTGCTGCCCTCTTTACAGATTAATTTAGTTTGTGCTTTTAATTTTTATGCCTCCATATTATATTTTGTTCCCTCTTAAACAAGTATACATCCGCCGCCGTTCTTTCTTTATGTTGTAGTGTCATATGATATGTGGTCATCTCCAGTGATTTAAAAAGATGCAAGTATTTTTTTCAACTTCATAAAGCATGTGATTCTTTTCATTATGTTGCTTTTCTCCTTACTGTTAACAGAGATTGTGACTCCAACCAATAACATGCTTCAAGTTACTGAGCTTAAGTTTCTTTCTGATCAGTTGTAACTCCATAAAGATGATCTCATGTGAAATTTAACTCTGGAAAGATGTGCGAAAGTACTAAGCTTCTAGTAAATTAGTAAATGCTTCTAGTTTTGGTTAGTAAAATAGGAAATGCTTCTAGTTTTGGTTAGTAAATGTTTCTAAGGATTTTAAACACAGTTAGTTCACCTTATTGTCAACTGTGTTGTTAGTATTAATTGGCCTCAAATATGACATATTGTATTGCTTGCAACTATTTGTATTACTAGTGTTCTCCGTCATTAATTCACTTATTGAGGTTTTCTTAATTTCTTTTATACCTTCTTATCATAATTTAGAAGACAGTCAAATATGGACAAATCTTGGATTGCAAAGCCAAGAAATACAAGTGAGTACTTAAATGGAATAAGTCAGTTCTTGGATTTTGCTTTTAAGCATAGTGACATTAAATATTTGACACTACATTTATGTTATCACAATTATATTTTTAATGAAATTTTCAGTTTTTTGAGTAAGTTTAGTAAGTGTTATGTAAGATGTATGTATAGTTATTAGTGATGAAAATATTGTAATTAGATAATCGTGTAACCCCTAGCGTAAAATGGTATTTTTAAACGCTTAGAAAACTTGCAAATTAATGTGGTTTGTAAGTCAGTTATTATTGAACAACCAGTGTTAAAATGTATTTTTTTTTTCAAAATAATATGTTTTATTAGTTTCCCAATTCAACAAAAATTTGGAATCAAAAGCGCGCAGCAAAGTTTTAAAAACAAGAACATTGCAGGTAATAAAAAAGTGGAACCCGATATTAATAAACAAGTTTATTCTTAGAAATTCTCGTAATATACATTATGTAGGTTTACAACATAAATGCACCAAATATAAAATTATTGAGAAAAATATATATCAACCTAAGTGGGCCGGGTGTTTCTTCAGAATCAAAACTAAGCGTTTATCATATTGTGATATAATATCAGGAGCAGAGCATATTTGAGAGAATGAACAAATGAGTATATATTTCCCGTACTTAATTTTTCCTTCTCTCAAAGATGCTATATTGATGATATTCGTCTCCAACATGATAAATACTTAGTTCTTATTTTGAAGGATAATACAATCAATTTAACTTATTATGGCTTATCAAAAAAATCAGATTAGTGTGGCAAGGTTAAAGTATCTAATACAAAATTACAATTGAAAGGTTACTCCTCCCTCAGTAGAAGTTATCGCTCCTTCAATCAAGATTACTACTCTTTCAGCTAAGATAGATACACCTTCCTACGCCTGATGATGAACCATGTTCATTCTTGCTCCCTTTCCTTTTAAAATCAATGTCCTTACTCAATAAAACCTCTTCAAGTTTATCAAAATCTTCCATTCTGACAATGGAGAACATACAACTTGAGAGTGAAGGACACAAGAACTTCAATTCCAGATTTCAGAGCATACTCTTCCAATCCAAACACGACATCTTTGAGGATACTCTTTCATCGAGATGTGGGCTAAAGCAACTTGGCTAACAATTCTCGTAGTAGAAAAAATTTATTCTCTCAAAGTACCTCTCTAATTTTTCAAGGGCACTGCATTACAATAGTATTCAAAGTTAAAACTTAAAACGATAAGAATCAACATATATAGCTACTGTCATATAATCCATAAATCATAAAACATATATAGCTACTGCAGTATATATAGATCCATAAATCATAAAACATATATAGCTACTATCATATTGATAAGTTTAAATTAGATGTTAATTTAGTTTTTGTTTTGAGTAACTTAATTGGTACTTTAGTTCTTTTCTAGAGTTAGTTTACTACATTTTGTTATGTTTTGATTTGCAGATCTAACTTAGAGTAAAATGGGAGAAATTAAGCTTCAAAGACATAAGGATGAAGACCCAAGGATAAGAGAACTAAGAACGAACCAAGAAGTTAATTAAAAGTGAGAAAAATGGAGCAAACAGATTCTGACACGGGCACCCGTGTCCAACTGACACAGACCTTGTCCTGGCATCCAATTTTGAGTAGTTAAACTCGCACAAATAGAGAATGACACGGGTACTTGTGTCCATATGACACAGACTGTGTTCTGCACGCAGAAATCTGAAACTCTTCATCTTTCATATTCTCTGCTTCGCCAGAATCGTTTTGTATCTGAATGGTTATGACTTTTGATGACTCTAGGCCTATAAATAGCACTACATTATGAGTGTTTGGCATGATTCTACACTTGTATTCACCTCTCAAATTCCTCCAAAGTTTTATGCAATTTCATTTTCATCTTTAAGTTATTGTTCTTTATTTTTCTGTCTTTTATATTCTTGCAATTTTACTTTCTGTTCTTATTTTTCTTGCACTTTTATATTTTGCACTCTATTGCTTTCATTACATTTCTAGTCGGTTATAATTCATGTCTTCTTCTTCTAAGTCCTTTTCTGCTATGATCATGAGTGAGTAGATCCTTTTAGCTTTGGGATCGTGGGACTAATCCAATGATAGACCCGAAACAATTCCAATTCTAAACTCCATTTATTTAAAGTTTATATTTTAATTTAATCCCACCAATCATAAAGTTTTATTTCAAATATCAAACGAAGTACTGAAAGGCGAAGTTTGATATTGGAAGTATGGGATTAAACAAAGGAAACAAAACATGAAAATAGTTTTGGGACTCTTGGGATTAAAAAGGCTTGTACTTAAGGGGTTTTGACAATAATCAACCATGAAAATAGGTTTGATTGTTGCTCAAGACACACTTGTATTCTGAAAGGAAACTTGAGTTACCATTGAATGTCTTGTCCTTAGAATATGAACCTTACATAAAATAGGGAATGAATGAGGGATTGTGAATTTGTCATATCATTGTGAGGAAACCACAATTAATCCTAGGGCGTCTTTTAATTTCTGAATTTAAAACCAAAATAACAAATCTTTCCACTTAATCATTCTTTTTAACTAATTACAACCAAAATTAAAATTGGTAATCATAAAAATCCCCACAGATCGATACTTTCTATTACGCGATAGAACCGTGCGCTTAGGGCCAATCACATATATACATATCAATAAATCTTAAAATATGTACAGATTCGTAGAAAGAATGTGAATAAAAAGTAGTCTTGCAAAGAAGAATGCAACACAAATCCGCTGAGAAACTGAATATATGAAGAAAAAAAATAGAGTAAAAGTCAAAAAACAAATAGAAAAAAGTGCAAAATTAAATAAGAAAATAATTTAAAAATAAAGAGGTGAAGACAAGGACGGAGCAAGAAGAACCTTTGTGAAGGTTCCAAAACATTTGTTGTCTACTCATAAACCATAGGTGGATGCGAGGGAGACAACATCCAGTGAGGTGCAATTAGAGACAAAGCGAACGTGAAAGAGATCGAGAATGTCACGCAAAAGAACGAGAGAAACGACAGTGAGAACGATGAAACACAATGTCATGAATGATGAGCATGAGGGAGACAGAGAGAACGACGGAGACAGAGAGAACGAGGGACAGGATTTGAGTGTTGTGGGAAAAAATTCTGAGAGAGTGGACTGACATTATTATCTATGTAAATACATTACCACGACATTTTTTATATAAACCCGGCGTGGAAAAGTGTCAATGTTTTAAGTTTTTTGAAGGAATTAGTGCTGGTTATTGTTAAATATCTGACGTGAAATGGTCAGCACTTATTCGTTTAAAAATTTGATGAACAAATCCACGTCGAGTATAGGGAACAAACGTGGAAGTATAAGCGTTTTAAATGTTTTAAATCTGTAGGATATCCATGCCGAGCATTAATTTTTGGCATTGTATTTGATGCTTGTAGCGTGCTAAAACGAGATATTACATTTATTTCAAAATTACAACCGCTTTTGTGTTTAAGACCAGATGTTACATATAATCAGCGTTAAATCACAAAACATTAGTTGTTTCGTGTACTACTTATAAAATAGCAATGAGAGATGATTTGTAATCGTTGCTTTCCATTGACTAGAGTAGAGAAGATATACAACATAATACATGACAGCTTTGACAAGCTGATGATGAAGAGAGTATTGTAGAGGTATTTTAGGAGATAATCCCTATTGACCAACACCTATTAATTACAATGATCTTCGTCACCATCTCATCCAAATGTTATTAGGTATTTGATGAGCATGTGTGCGATAAAAAAATTTGATCCGTTTTGCATCATTTATTGATTTGTATACAAAAATAAAGTGCATTTTAAAAAGTCATTTATATTGTCTTGTATTTTAACTTGTTTTTGCATTTTCTAATTGAATTGGAGTAAGCAATTTTTTTTTGGTGTGGGAATTGGAGTTAGCAATTGACAAGGAAATCAAATAACCAATTGACAAGTAATGATATTATTTAATCGGAAGTAGTTTCATAGGCCTGCAGACATCCCAACACAATAGATTTCTATCAAAAAGAGACAAAGACAAAACATGTCCCGCAATTTTTTGAATCAATTTCTTGGTTTGCCGAAACTTTCTTCTTCTAGGACTTGAACAAAATCGGTTCAAAATTATCATCATGCGCAACTCAACCTTGGTTATCAATAGTCATAGGGTCAACAACATCACATACTTCATCACCCCAAAATTTTCTCAATATTCTCATGTCAGATGCAGTCACAAGATTGGAGGTTGCATCGAACCCTGAGGCATTTAGCGAATCTATCCTAGTATAGGTTGAGTGGAGGAGGAACCAACATGTTGCAAATGTTGGTTAATGAGTTATTTGCTGATGAATGTATTGTTGAAATTCTCAGTGTGCATATTAAAATTGCAGGGGTGCAATAATGAGAATTTGAACCCACATCTTTCAAGCCCAGTCTACACAAAATGACCCAAGATCCACTTGGGTTGCTGCGACAACCAGAACCCATGAAAGATGGATACACACAGGTTATTCTGACCCGGTTTTTCACCGGTGGTATAAAAGCAAAATCTAACCCTAATCTCCAGTTTCCCGCCGCTTTCTTCTTCTTCGAAGCTGTACAATGCTTTGCTAGGGTTTCTTAACCTAGCTTTGATTTGGCGTTTCAATGGTGATTTCTTGGTGAATCAGGTGTCGAACTGCTAAATAAAGGTAGTGATTCAAAGTCTTTTGGATCTAATCTCTGATTCACTCTAATTTCACTTTCGTAAGAAACCTAATATGAGTTCTGGTGTGTTTCAGGTACTCAAGCTTATGAAGGTTTGATTTGAGGGTTTAGACAAAGGTAAAGGTCACAACTCTCTTGTATTTGACACTCGTTTCTTTCTCGTTTCAATCAAACCCTAATTTTCTTATATTTAGTTGGTTGCATCTATTGAAACAACGATGGATGCTTTCACGTGAACCTGAATGAAATCCAACGAAAGGTATAAAATCACTTCCCTAGTGATTGCTTTGATTTCATTTCTGGTTAAAACCCTAATACATTTTAGGTTTCTATTGCATATACTTCTTGCTTGATTTCTGACGATCTGTGATTATTTCTATGCACAACGAAGGACCAATACACATTCCAGAAAGGTAAAGAACTCTCCTCTCTCTCTCTCTCTCCATTCTCGGAATCTCTCTTTTCTTCCAACTTAGAACAAAACCCTAACTTTGTTTTAAGTTGGAAGAAACTCATATCTTTGAAAGTGAGAATACAAAGAGTATTGAAGTATAGAGTAGTTGTGTATGTATGAATGTAAAAACTATTCTATATATTTTTCATTTCTGAACTTTGTATATATACAAGTAGGAGCTAGATTAGTTAGAGTTAGTTAGGTTTGTTTGGTGTTTGTTTCAACAAACTTAACTGAACTAAACTGTACATCTGCTGTAACTAAATTGGACATTTGCAACGGCTGGATTTATACCCGTTTGAATTACTAAAAGGGAATTCGGGTTTTTGTGATTAAAAACTTAACATGTATCCCAAATCACTCAAATTGGAAGTAGTCACAGGGAATAAACTGTGAATAGAGAAAGATCTTCCAATTGGGGCTTCACACGGAGTAACCGGCCGAGTCGAAGGATCCTTACGCATAGCCTTATCTGCAGTATTTTATACAATACCAAACACAGGGTTTGGATTTTCATCAACCTCTTTTGGAGATAAAACAATGTTATTAATACTCTTGAATCAATTAGGATCATTATCGTTCTCCAAATATATAATCGAACCAATCCCACATAAAGCCTTGGACGAGCAACAACATCGATTCACGGGTAGGTTGATCCGCTTTTTGCTTCACAAAAATTGACTTCTCTTTATTTGCCTTAGGAATTAATGTACGGGAAGGTTGAGGAGGGACGTAGTTCACCTTACGTGATACTAGCGATATACCCGTGCATACGCACGGGTAACATTGTATTCTTTATATAAATATACTCGGATAAAATTCAATTACAACACATCTTTCAAGTTGATAAGAAATGAAGTTTAATAATTTTAAAATATTTTCTTCAATTGAAAATTTTTATCATTAGGTAATTATCAATCATCTAAAAATAATGTAGCTCCAATGCTGAATAAATATACGAAATACATTTTATCAGTAATAAAATTATACCAACATGTAACATTTTCCCGTTTAACTCAAAAGCAGAATATAAAATAATTAGTCAAACAATGTGTAATGTTTACCCGTTAATGTGTAATGTTTTCCCGTAAAAAATCAAAAGTAATGAAATTATACTAACATGTAACGTTTACCCGTTGACACACAAAAGATTAGATAAAAAATTATAAATTTTAAAATATTCATTTATAAAAATAAAGATGTTTTCCCGTCTAAAAAAATAGAGATATTTAATATTGTGTGTTTTGATTAAAAAGATTTAAAAAAAGTTTAAACAAATAGAAATTTGAAGAGAGAGAGAATAGAGGGGAGAGAGATAGAGAGAAAATTGAGAAAGATAATAAGAGTGAGAGAGGAAAGAGAAAATTGATTTTTAAATATGAGATTAAAAAATATAAGAGATGGTGTGAGAAAGTGGGACCCACAAAAAATAAAAAGTGAAATAGAAAAGTTGGAAATGACATATTTATCCTTAAAAAGTGAGTTTTGGAAAAGGATAGATTGGTAATTTTGGTAGTGGGTGTTTTGATAATTGTTATAGTTGATAGTTGATGTCTTTCTGTTTTACTCTTTTCCAGACACCTAAATCTTTCAAGCAAACTAGTTTAACACATTGCTACGTTGACAATATTGGAGTGAATGAGCAATACATTGTTCTTGCGTATACAAATATATTCAAAACTTAATATTCATCAAAAAAATTATATAAAAAATAGGAAAATATAAATTCAATGCCTACCAACAAGTAGGTTTTTTACTTACTAACAAATAACAATTAAAAACTTTCCAAAAAAAATTTTAAAAACTTAATGTTCATCAAAATTTTCATTTAAAAATTATTAATCAAAACTAAACAACATTGACCTGTTTAAATCATGTTGTCAAAGCAAGATTGAGCTAGTTGAACCGAAACCCAGCATGTTTTATGGTTGATCCACTTTTGTTTTGTACCGTAGTCTGGCTGAACTATTTATAACTTTGTTGAATTGGATTGAACTGTTTGATGAATCAATGATTTTTTTTAGAATAATAAAATTTGAGTGAGTTGGGCTCCAGGGTCTCACTAGGGTCAGGGTAGGCCTCACGACTTTTTGAGCGCTATGAATCAATGATTATTATTTTTACAACAATATAATGAATCAATGGTTTTGTTTCTTTACTAATCTCTCTATTTTAATGTTTTAATTCTTATTTACTAGTAATATTATTTTTTCTAGATAAGCATTGAAATGAACTTAGTTATGGTTTGGTTGGTTCATTCGGTTCAATTATAGTTAAATCAGATTACAAGTAAATAAGAATTAAAACATTAAAATAGAGAGATTAGTTTGATTCATTGTTAGTGTTCACGACCGAGCCGAGCCTTGATCCAGCACGCGGCATCCCAAGACAGAGCGCCGGGGGACTAAGATCTTGGAGCGCCTCTCATGCTCGGCCCAGTCTATAGCAGTCGGTCCCCGTCCTTAGCCTAGGCATCTTCCTGTAACCGTCGCCTTTATTATGTAACTGAACCTTTAATTATGTAACGGTTATCAATTATTAACCATGAATGCCTGTAGCACTATATATCTCGCCCAGAGAGGCCAATGAAGGGGTTGAACAATTTATCTATCTACGCGAGACTATCCATTGTGTTCTTGATAATTCTTCTCATAGAAATTGTTGAGAACATTGGTTGCCGAGCTCTGCAAAACATGGAATATCTACCAAGCTTTTACCTCGGTAGAACACCCACAAACTAATGGGCAGGCCGAGGCGGCAAACAAGGTAATACTGGCTGGTTTGAAGAAGAGGTTAGAAGATTCCAAGGGAAACTGGGCCGAAGAATTGCCATTGGTGCTATGGTCTTACAATACTACACCACAATCTTCAACAGGCGAAACCCCTTTTCGTTTGACGTACGGGAGTGATGCACTCATCCCTGTGGAAATATTGGAGCCTAGCCCAAGAAGAATACTAACCACCACGGTACCGGACCCAACAGCACTTCGGGTCAATTTAGACTTGCTCGAAGAAGCCCGAGAAATGGCAAAGGTCAAGGAAGAAGCGCCAAACAAAAAGAGCGACCAAAAGGTATAACTCCAAAGTGAAGAAAAGAACATTCAAAGAAGGTGATCTAGTCTTGCGCCGAACAACAAGAGTAGGGCCGTGGGCAAGTTATCCCCAATTGGGAGGTCCATTCGAGAATCAAAGCCGTGGTCGGCCAAGGTGCATTCAAGTGGAAAAACTCAACGGGGAAATATCCCGAGGTCATGGAACGCTACCAACCTTCGGCTCTATTATAGTGAAGATGAAAGAACCTTGGCCTTCCCAACAGGCCGAGGATGAAAAACCGATTCTCTATTTTCGTATCAATAAATGTATTTTTGTAGGAAGCTTATAGCTCCCGGATGTCTTTGTTACTTAATGAATAAAGAGAATCGAAGATTACACATACGTTTGAAATGCCAAACTTATTTGCAATAAAACTTATACAAGCAATACGTGAATGCGTCTGGAAAAACAAAGTCCCAAAACGGCAAGGACCGAGTAGTTGGCTCGATGTTGACCCCGGGCACCCGAAGATAAAAGGACCTACCAAGTTTGGTCCGGACTGACGAGTTCGCGAACCCCTTGGAGGCACTTCACATGACCATGAAGCAGTTAGATGAAAAGTTAGCCGCGGAGACATGCGAAGAAACCCTCTTTGTATAGCAACACACCGACCATGACTCGCTGAAAAGCAAGTTAAGGGATCGCGTTTGCTTAAGAAATCAACGAGTTTCTGGCAAAGAGGACCAAAAACAAGACCGCAGTAGATGTGAAAGCATCCCGCGGCACAAACCGGACGACCTTTCACGAAACCTTTTCCTCGCGTAATAGAGGAAGAGAAGCATAAACCCAAATGATGCAAGTCGTGTGGAAGAAAAATAAAACCGAGGAACATGATAAAAATAAGCCATGATGAAAGCACAAGGCATGAACATATATCAAGCCGACATGCTTCACAATACAGGCGAACAGGTCCATTAAACAAAGTTACGAAGTGCTCCAGAGTTATCAAAATAGGAAGCAGAAGGTAAAATACCAAAATACAAAGTGTCAAAATATTCATCAAAATATTCAAATTACAAACCGCAGTCATCAAAAGTTGGATGAAAACAAATTAAGTATGAGGACCCGGAATGAGTCTTCTCGGAGTCATCGGCCACCTCCCTGCATCGACCGCCAAAGTCCCGTCACGGATTCTCATTGGCCGAGTCCCAACCGGCGACAAACCGTTCAACACTTGGTCTAACCCATCCAAGGTCCAAGAGGTAGTGTTGTTCCCTTCGGCAACGGCGGCACGCGGCGAGGTTTGATTATCAAGAATGGGAGCCAGGATTTGACCATTGACCACCACATTATCAGGATCAAACACTGGGGATCGGGCAAGGGGAAATGCACTCGCGCTTGGTCGAGCTAAATAGAACCCTCCACAAACTCGCCACCACGGGAAGCATAGTCGGCAGCTTCCTTCTTGGTTCTTTCCAGATCGTTGTAAGCTGTGGTCAGTTTCTCCTTATAACCAGACAACTCCTGCTCTTTGATCACTGCATCCTTCTTCAAACGCTCGTTAGCTTCCGACAAGTTCGTAATCTTCAAATCTGTTACTTTCTTGTACTGTACATACTTCTTCAAATCTTCTTCCAAAGACTTCTTCTCTTGTTGGCAAGTACTCAGCTCCTGCTCCATAGCGTTCAGTCGGTCGCCCTGACTACTTCCTTCGGCCAGTAATTCCCCGTAAGCACTCTCAAAGTGATGGGCAAGCATGGAGGTCCAAAGACTGTAAGATTTGATTGCCACCAAACTTTGTCGAGGCCCCATTTTCTCGCACCGCCCACATCACGGGAATAGAAATCGATTCAAGGCTTTTTTGTCGTGGATACCGCACATCCAGTGATCTTCATAGAACCACTAGCCGCCCCATCCTTTACCTTCTTTACATCTAAGATCTTCCGCCAAGAGGCATCCTCCATGTCCTGCGTGCGTCGGCGGCATATTAGACTCAAACGATTTGGACTTGCCTCGGCCGAAGTGGGAGAAGCGGGGTTTGTGTACAAGTCTCGGTTTTTAAGAGGAGGAAGTTGGGCGCACTGGTTGAGAACTTGATCTCCTTTTTCTTTCTCAAGCCGGCATCCTTGCTAGGAGTTTTTTTAGCACCAGCATCGGTGGTATACCCTTGTTTCCGTTTCTGCTCCTCGCGAATACGGCGTCTATCTTCCACACTCAATGTAGACATACCGAATAGTCCTGCAGAAACACGCCACAAATATAAAAGCAAAACCATCAAAATCATAAATCGCATGACAGAATAGAAAACACAAAGTTCAAGTATTTACTTAGGTATGCTATAAGTCCGGCCGAGTCGTCAACTTTCTGTATGATGTGGGATGCCCACGGTTGGTTACCCGATTGAACGTAAGACCAAATTCGGTCTACGTCCTCCTGATCAGCCGGGGATAAGCTACACCTCTCGATGGTAAATTTGTTGTTTGGAGTGCGAGTCCGATAAAGGGAAAGTACTCAACATTACTCTCATCAACTAACAAAAATGGGTCACGGGGTCCGGCTTCCAACCGAAAGAAGCTGTCCTTGAAAGATTTATAACTGCTTTTGAACACTTTCATAAAAGGCCTACGGGTGTGGTTACCTAGGGAGACCCAGCGAGGAGGATCTTTAACCGAGGAACGCACGAAATGAAGAAACTTCGGCGGTGACAGATACATTAATACACTCACACATAATCTCGAAGGCCCGAGCGTAAGCCCAACCATTCGGATGAAGTCGAGTCTGAGCCACATTTAGCAACCCGAGTACCGCACAATAATAATATCGGAGAAAGGAGCTCTAATACCTAGGTGCTCAAACAAAGTTGTGTACATATAGGTGTAAGACTTATTTCCGACCTCAGGGCAATCACACACGGCCTCATCCGGATCTATCGGCCTCGCAATGGCGGCGCCTTTGTCACCGGATGACAAAGAGCGACCGGGTCGCTCCAATGACTCCTCGATCACTAACACGAGTGGGAGTCCAACACTTCTAAATCAATACTTTCTCGAATAACCGCTATGATCTTCAACATCCTCCCCACCATTGAAGATCGTTTCAAGCTCCCCCGTGGAACGCGAGAGGTTCATCATCAGAGGCAAACAGAGTGTTCATATCCTGCACATTTCGCCTAATACAATCTAAACGACAACGTGAACATTGCCTACCAACACAGGAGGCATTGCCACACCTAATTCCAGAAGTAACCTCTCCCTCACTATCGCTACTAATGCTTATTATAGAAACCATGAATGAATTTTGCAGCGTGACTACGCAGTAAAGCCAAAAGACAGAAAGGAAGAGCAATAGAAACTACCAGGATTAAGGAAAATAAGCGTACCTGAAAAATGGTGGAATGACTCAAAGCGCAGGAAATGTAAGGGCGTCGTTTTCGGACTAAGCAGAACAAGAAAAGAACGAAAGAGGGAAAAGAAAGAAGCACTTGAGTATTCAAATAACAGCAATCTAGTGAACCGTTCGAGTTTCAGCGATCAACGGCTGTGGTATAAAGCCTCTTCAACTCTAACGGCTAGGGTAATGCCACGTGGTGACTATGCGATGCGACAGGTGGCTGGCACCATTCCAGAGGATCAAAACATCATTAACTGTCAATTCAAAAGTCACGTCTCATCGCACGTGT
Source organism: Oxytropis ochrocephala (assembly GCA_020916435.1). Lineage (NCBI taxonomy): Eukaryota > Viridiplantae > Streptophyta > Magnoliopsida > Fabales > Fabaceae > Oxytropis > Oxytropis ochrocephala. The sequence continues at coordinate 19,573,808 of CM037088.1, forward strand.
TCCCACGCCAAGGATGACGTCACAAATGACCAGCGGTATGATTAGAGAGAGCGGTAAACATAAGCGTAAGCCGAAAGGCACCTTGCAAATATGGATATATGCATATTCTCATTCACAAATATATATATTGTTATTTATAATACATGATACGCTAACAAAACCGCCGGCCTAAAGCCGAGCACAATGAAGGTCAAAAATACAATTGCAGGTCTTGGCACAAATGTGATAATCCGCGGCGAACTCGAGCGGATAAGCCGGTCCATGGAGGATTTGCCTTCGGAGTTTCAGAGATCCGGCGGAAGAAGCGGGAAGTCTGGCACGTACAAAGGAGTGGTCCATGGAAAAATTGTCCAAACGCCGGGCCCATGGAAAATCCCTCTACATTGAGAAGAAAGAATCAACCATTAGGCCGCGGCGACACCACCACGCAGACAGCACCACCTTTGAGCTCTTCACACAATCTCAAGCAGGGATAGCCAGATTAACCGCAGCGAAGAACATCCACAAATGCCGGAAGTCCACGACTCCTTCTTTGAGCCCTCCAACAATCTTAGAACGCTGAGGGACTTTAAGATTGTGTGCAGAGCTCAAAGGGGGAGCAGCAACCTGATAAAGCAGACAAGCCATAAACACCTACAGCTTAAGGAAAGAAAGCAGCAACTTAAAGAAAAGGGAATGGCAACGACAAGGCATCATGGCCCCTCTTTATAGATGAAGAAAGAAAACAAGTTACTGAACGTAAGCATTTATGAAAGTGTACGTAAGCGCTGCAGCGATCAAACGCAACTCCGAAGGGGTCAAAGCGTTGCCAACAGTCAAAAGCAGCAGGTAACGTCAACTACAATGTCTCGGTTTTCATTCAATAAACAAGGAAAGCCGGGAACCGATAGGCCGGCGTGCTTTTGAGCGACTTCATGTTTCTCATTCATCGCTCGAGGGACTGTGTTCACGACACCGAGCCGAGCCTTGATCCAGCACGCGGCATCCCAAGACAGAGCGCCGGGGGACTAAGATCTTGGAGCGCTCTCATGCTCGCCCGATCTATAGCGATCGGTCCCCGAAATCCTTAGCCTAGGCATCTTCCTGTAACCGTCGCCTTTATTATGTAACTGAACCTTTAATTATGTAACGGTTATCAATTATTAACCATGAATGCCTGTAGCACTATATATCTCGCCCAGAGAGGCCAATGAAGGGGTTGAACAATTTATCTATCTACGCGAGACTATCCATTGTGTTCTTGATAATTCTTCTCATAGAAATTGTTGAGAACAGTTAGTAATTTGATTTAACTATAATTGAACCCAATGAACCAACCAAACCATAACTAAGTTCATTTTCAATCTTTAGTCCGGTTTCATATTGTTGGTTAAAATTTCAAGTAGCTAGAAAATATCGGCTTAAATTTGAAAGTAAACATTGGTAAATAAAGTAATTCGTAAAAGGACACATATTGCTCTTTCCTTGTTTTTCTATAAAAAGTAAAAGTACATACAATGTCCAAAATTTAGAATAAAATAAAAAAGTTATAACATTTTTTTCATCCGTTTATAACAATTTCCAATGACTATTTAGCACCGTGTTTGAGTTCAGACTTACTATTTTTTTTCTCTTTTTTTTTTTTAAATTCTTTATATACACCGATAAGAGTTGATACGAGCGTAATTAAGTTTTGATCCTATCTTAAGATCTCAAGTTTGAGTATTGAGTATGACAAAAACTCTATTGAGAGTGGAGAACCACATGGACCGACACAATTTGTACACTTGACCAGCCAATTTCCTCAATGTAAATTAAATACCAAAAAACCAAGTAGATCTACGCGCCAATAACACGATAAAAAAATTCCTTCTTTACTTTCTGTAATGAAATAGTGCAAATTTACAAAGGCTCACATGGTCCCATCATCCAGCTAGCATGAGATAGCGGATGGCGATGAGTGGATGGAACTAGTGGGTGAATAGTATACGTGTTGGTAAACACTAGCGTTTAGCATTTTCGGGTAGCGTTTAGCGTTTTTTCAAACGCTACTTCAAGTAGCGTTTCAAAAAACACTAGCGGATAGCGTCTCACTTTTTTTGGCATTTTTACCCTTGTTATTTTTCATAAATTTATTCTCAATCCTTATTAAAAAATGTAATCATGAATTAAATAAATATATCCTTTTATGTCATTTTACATTTATCAGCTAGTTCAACCACTAGTTTTACCAAACACATCAATTGCTATCAGCTAGCTCATCCGCTATCTACTATCCGCTAGCTCATCTGCTATCCGCTCATCCGCTATCCGTTACTTTTTACCAAATAGAGCCTGAGATAAATTTTTTTGGGACAAAAAGATAGTTTTTTATACAAAGGATATAGAAAAACATGGAAAGAAAGTGGATACTACAAAGATGAATTTCTTCCACTAAAATTCTTAAGTATTACAAGAGAATTATTTACTTCAAACCACAAGAAAAATACATGTAATAATAGTAAAAGATGCTGCATTTTTGGCTCTATTTGATATAAAAAGTAGGGGATAGTAGATAAATTAGCTTATAGCGAATTACCTAATAGTAGATAGCCGATATAGCGATAAACTAGCGGATTGAATTAAAAGTGTTCAGTAAAATTAGTAGTTGAAGTAGCTTATAAATATAAAATTACGTAAATAGACATTTGTAATTAATGCTTAAAAATGAGAGAAATTCAATTAATAGAGGATAAATGAGAAATTTAATTAAAGTAATAAGGGTATAATTGAGAGAAAAGATGAAAAATTTAGTGTTTATAAGTTCAAACAATGCTTTAAGTAGTGTTTCTAAAATCGCTATAAGCTAGTGAAAATGCTAAGCTAATCGTGTCAAACAGTTTGCAACATATCAACTTTACCACACAGAGCCTTAGAAGATCTCGTTCCAATAATATATATATATATATATATATATATATATATATATATATATATATATATATATATATATATATATATATATATATATATATATACACACACATGTGTGTGTGTGTCACAAATTAATAGTTGTTACTTGTTTTACATTTTCAAGAAAGCATTTTATACACTTTTTACTTTTGCTCTTCTTAATCATGACAACTTTTGAAATTTAATAAATGATTCACATTTATCACTGATGAGAGATAAATGGACGTAGGGAGTAGTCTTTAATTTTTTTCAAAAGCAATTAGTCTTTAATTTGATGAAATGACCATTATAATTCACAATTTTTAGTAGTAGAAGTGTTGTTTTTTCCGCACAACAAATTTTTTTATTACAATGAATGGAAAAGAAAGAGAAAATAACTAATTTCTAATCCTAGTTATGCCCAAGCATCAGCTAGGAGTGTGGTATGAATAGCCGAAGGACACTAAATCTAATGGTGACAATCTTGTCCCACAGAAGAACCATATTTAGTGAGCCAATCACCACAAGAATTGTCTTCCCTTAATGAATGTGTAAATGATAGTTGTCAATCCATATTCAACAAGGATCTAATGTGGTCAATAATCGGAACATAAGAGTGAGATTGGGGAACTCCTACTTCAATACGGGAAATGACGGTGGTAGAATTAGATTCACAAATAATACGCCAGAAGCCGTTATTCTAAGTAATCATAAGACCCTTAGCAATAGCCTGAAGTTCAACATTCATGATAGTTGTCCCACCGCAGCCACTAGAAAAGCCAATAACCCATTGCCCAAGTTTCATTGTGATCCTTTATCTTTCCTCCAAATTATAGTAAAAAAAAGGCTAAATACCACTTTTAGTCCTTTATCTTTGCTCTAAGTTTCACTGTGGTCCTTTATCTTTTTTTTATTCTGTTTTGGTCCTTTATCTTTCATTTTTGTGTGAGTTTGGTCCTTTATCTTTATTTTGTTTCATTTTGGTCATTTATCTTTCATTTATTGTTTCATTTTGGTCTTCTTAAACAAAAATAAAAAAAATGAAGAACACTATGAATGTGCTCAAGAACATTTTGATTTCTTGTTTCTTGAATAACTCATGCAATACGCGACCAAAATGTTCTGTTTAAGAGGACCAAAATGAAACAATAAATGAAAGATAAAAGACCAAAATGAAACAAAATAAAGATAAATGACCAAATTGACACAAAAGTGAAAGATAAAAGGCTAAAACAGACCAAAAAAAGATAAAGAACTAAAGTAAAACTTAAAACAAAGATAAATGACCAAAAATTGTATTTAACCTTAAAAAAATGTGAAATTTCTTATACCGCACAACAATTTGGTACTTTATGAGCATTCCAACACATTTGAAATAATAGTAAAAAATGTGAAATTTCTGTGGGAAATTAAAAGACTGGAAGGAAGATTAAAAAATTAATGATTACTACACTGTAACTAGCATTTATAATGCGCCTCAGTTTCCCACTCATCATCGTCAACTGCCAGCTCGCTGTGACTCTCTTTCACAGTTCACCTGCGATATTTTGCCGATAATTTGACCCCCTCCCGATAACTCTCTCCCTTTTTCCACATCTCGTAGCTCCCACCAAAACGAAAAAGTTAAAAATCCAAAAAGAAGAGGAAGAAGCAGACCTCAAACTCAATCTCAAACCTCTGCTCTCCAATGTGTCTGTGTATTATTCAAGTTTCCAATCTTGAAAGCTACTTAATTTAAGTTAATTACGATTTTACCCATCTCTTTATTACCATCTGCACCCACCTTCCACGCCCCTCTCTCTCTATATATCAATCTACTACATGTCTCCCACTCTCCCAATCAAATTTTCATTCACTTGCAAGCAAATCCTCTTTTGTTTTATTATTATTTTTTTAAAATTAAAAAATAAAACTCATTTATATCTTCAATAAACTAATTTTCATTTTGATATATTTAATCAACGCATCTTCCTCATTCTACTCCTCTCGTTATTATTAATTAATAATAATAATCCTCTTTCTTCGATCTATTGTTTCTCAGTTTCAGAGCTATTCTCATTAACCCAAGCTCTCTTAGTTTTTCTCCTTTTTAAGAACCCTAAGTCATTTTCAATGCAGCTATGGTTCCAATGAAGAAGTGAAATAGTACTAATAGTAAGAACCAGAAAAGGAAAAAAAAAGAAGAAGAGAGTGAGAAAAATGCGAGTGAAGGAAATGCACCCGTTGTGCTGCATCTCCTTGGAGAGTCCAGGGATCGGAAGCGACTCACCGGAGCCAGATACGGCGGCGTTGTCAAGGACGAGAAGCTTACCGGCGGGCGGATCTGACCACATTGGCCGTGTTCGAGGATCGGAAGCCACGGTTGCCGGCGTACTTTACAAGTGGACCAATTACGGCAAGGGGTGGAGATCCCGGTGGTTTCTCCTCCGCAATGGCGTTCTTTCCTACGCCAAGATCCGTTGTCCGGAGAATCTCAATCTTCTCTCACCAATCGACGACGTTCGCCTTATCGGAGATGTAACCACCAACCGTCTCGCCAGAATGGATAGAGATTCTAGCAACGCCATGCGCCGGAAACATCATAAACCTTCTTCCTCTTCATCTTCTCCTTCAGTGGTTCATCTCAAGGTATAGAAACACTCCCAACGTATATGCTTTCTACTTCAATTAAATTAAATTCTCGTTAGTTAATTACTTTTTTGTCAAATAAATTATTTGTTATGGTGATTATCAGAATCACCCGTTAAAGTGTGGGTCAGGTCTTGGTCTTGGTTTGGCAGTGTCATGTTCAACGTTTTGGCGCTACCTCATTGCTACTTTCCTGTAGAAGCAAAACAATTTTCAATTTCAAAAAAAATATATACAATACTTATTATTCTTTTTCTTTTATTTTATTTTTTGTATCATAATTTATTTATTTTTACTATGGAGTAGTAATAATAATAATAATAATAATTACGAAGGCAATGAAAAGATTTCATTGATTTCTGGACAATGAAAATAATGAAGCATGATTCTATTTCCAGATTGAGGTTCAGATTGTTCTTGTGACAGTGAAAAAAGGGAGAAAAAAATAGTATCAGATTGATGAGAAATCAGAAATCGTAAATGAGGATTACTTTGATACCCGAGCAAGAATGTGGAAACCCGCGGGTTTCTTTGACGTTCCGGATCTTCGTTCCTCTTTTCTCTCTCTCATCTGGGTTTGACGATTGATTTCCGTTTCAAAATTCTAACTTTTTAATTCCTGTTTTACAGTTTTAACTGGTTGTTAATGTAGAGTGGGTCACATCAACAGGTGGCCATGGAGTGTAGGGATAGCCTACACAATACACAATAGCCCTATGGCATTTACTTGTGGTCACGTCACCGACCTCTTCCCTTCATCGGCATTGGTTGGAATCCATTTTTTTTCTTTCTTTCTTTGCTTCTTCCTCCTCACATACTAGTATTCTATTCTCCCTCTTACTTTTTCATTACCAACCCATTCTTTCTGCAAATTTAACCTTATCTCTTGCTATTAAATTAAAATCCTTATTATAAAGTGAAACCTTAAAATAAATACAAAACTGGAATAATCTTTAAAGGCCAACAGTAACGTGCACCGGTTACTGGTTTAGCCCTTCCGAGTTTCATTTACATTTTTTTACATAAAATAAAAAATGCTACCGACTGCAGCATGTTCTCTTTTCCCTTTTCATTAATAGCATTTGAAGACTTCAACTTGAAGGCTTTTACATTCTAGAGCATAAAAAAACAATTCTAAACTGTGCGGTGATCTAAAGATCCGATTTTTAGGGATTTTGGAGTATGTGTCTTTCTTTCATGTCTGAGCTCAATAAGATGGGAAAAGCATTTCCACTTACTACTATTAGTTTATTTTTCATAATATATTAATAGTGGGAAGGCCCCTCTTCTCTTTTGTCTATGTCAACAGAAATATATATAGTGGGACTTTCTACTATGGTGGTGGGGTATTATATTCCAGGTCAATATTTTTTTTATCTTTTATTTAAAGATTAAAATGTGTGCTCCTATACTGTTTAAGGTCAATGAAAAGAAGAATTGGAGACAGTAAGGTTTTTCATTTTTATTTTTTACATCATTATTAGTACCTTCTAACTCGAACGAATCAATCTAATTTCTAGTCAAGCGTCATTCTGATATCCCGGTGATAAAGGTAATTTCATTTTCAAAGCTTTATTGATGATAACTTTTGTCTTCTCAAGGTAGGGGCTGTTTTCCACACTCGCGTTCCTTATGGGGGACATGTTCAATAATCTTCTCCCTATACTTTAGAAAGTTTGTCATCTCAATTTGTTTAGTTATGTCGTTAGTGTTTGAAAGTTTCCTGTTTTTTTTTTTCTGTTGCAAAAAAAATAAAATAAGTGATGGATATTCTTGGTTGATTCTGAAATAAGGTTACCTTGTTGAGCAGATCTCGTCGTTTAGAGAGAGCAAATCAGACGACAGGAAATTTTATATATTTACAGCAACGAAGACTCTTCATCTGAGAACTGATTCCAGAAAAGATCGTGTGGCGTGGATACAAGCTTTGGTGTCAACTCGTAGTTTATATCCACTAGGCGATAGTCTATCGATTGCACCATATCATGTATCTGTCTCCACTGAGAGGCTTAAGAAACGTTTGCTTGAAGAGGGTAGCAGTGAGAGTGTTGTCAAAGAATGCGAGCAAATCATGCACTCGGAGTTCTCCGAATTACAACAGCAACTTAAGATTCTTTGTCAAGAACGATCAAATTTGTTGGATACAATAAGACAGTTGGAGGTAATTTCACACTTGTTTGTATGATTTATCTTTAGAATTCTAGCTTCTGACTATTTATTTGTTTGCTTCGTTTAAAAGCTCAAAAATACTATCTTGTTAGTTTACTCCTCACATAACAATTCCTACAATGACATTAGTCCAAGTGATTTGTTTTGTAATATTACTAGCATAATATCCCACAAATTTCTTGTCTGACACATGCTTTTTGTTAGTATTTTTTAAGAAATGAGACCATTTTTTTCCCCTAGTGCTTCAGCTTTTGTTATTTTAAACATGGTTGGTCATATTCCCAACGTTTTTTAGCTTCCCAAAATTGAATTTCACCCATAACTTTACTAATACATTGTTTTTAATATATCTATACCTATATATAAAAGGGATTCCCAAAAAAACTGCCACTTTTGGTGTCAGATTTTTCTGACAAAAATACTCTTAATGTAAGTAAAATTTTCTAATAGACATAACCACCCAGTAACTCACCACCCACTAACACACCAATACAACACATAAAAGACTCTGGGCTCGTCTTTCCCCACTAGTGTAATGTAATGAGGTTTCTAGTCATGGTTTTATGAAATGCTAAAAGTTGTATAAAATGATTTATTTTGGAGATAGAGTTTCAACTTTTCAATTGATATGTATTTGAGTTTAATTTAGGTAGACTTACAACCAAAACTAATAACAATTCATAGAATGATTAGTTACCAATTGACTACCAATTGGCTGACTTCTTTTTAAGGATGTGTCAACTTGTAATTGGTAGATAGTGTAAAACACTTATATATCTATTGTGTATATAAATTAAAAATTAAATCCTATGTATTTTATGTTAAAAACAAATTTCATATAACACTTGCTGTAAATATTTTAATCTAATACAGAAGCTACTTTTTATCAATTTCAGTCAAATTGAAGTTTGGAGATAAAACTAATTTTGCATCAGAACATAACATCAAAACTTTTATGAAATCACAATTGAACTAAAGTGAACATGATTCTGAGCATCGGAGCAGGGACCCAAACATACTATGTATTATTGCATTTATTACATTATTGTTGTACTTCTGAGTTTGAAGAACCCATATGGATATATACTTGCTTAATATATATGTGTGGGTCTAGCTTCATGTGATGAGATAAGCTATAAATGTTATGTTGCCATTCAAATTATAGTTGTGTTGTTGCTTGATAGAAACAAGAACCGGGTCAAATTGCATGTCACATCGCATGATGTGCCTGGTTCGTTTGGTCTTGCATTGGTAACTTTTGAGGGTTTTAGATGTTTTTTGGCCCTCCCTCCCACCGAAAGAAATATCATAAATCATGGTACTTATGATTGATTACCACTTGTTACACTCCCCTCCCCCACACACACAGTATTTATTCTTCCTTTGTATTTGAATTTTACTATCTATTCAGTTGCAGGTCTTTAGTTTTCTAGATGTGAAAGCTCTTGTTTCTTTGTGTTTATTTTCTAGATGTGAAAGCTCTCTTGTTCATTTTATTTTCTTCATGTGGAAGCTCTTGTTCCTCTGTGTTTATTTTCTTGATGTGGAAGCTTTTGTTCCTTTGTATATGACTTACTAAACTAATCTTTTGTTACTTATGATGAACAGGCAGCTAACATTGAACCTGAGGCGTCTGGGTTGCATGATAGTGAATACCAATTAACAAAGAATGCTTTTTCAAGTCTAGGACGTGGAAAATATAGTGGTACCACAATATATGTCACTTTTGCTTGTCATTATAACTTATATATGGTGTGACTTTTATTTTGTTATTTGATGGATGAGCATTTGCTTGTATTCAGAATCTTTGATGTCTTGATGTTTGATCATAGGGGCCTATTGTTCTGTCTTATATGGACATGAATAATATTGCTGACAGCATATTGTTCACAAACTCCTTTTCACTATTAGAAAAAATTAAATTAGCAATGAGATTTAGAGAGGAAAAATATAAAATCCGTCTTTAATTCTTTCATTAGATTTATTGATGAGTAAATTATTGCCGAATTCCAATCTATTTTTGGTCACCAATGCTATTTTTTCTAGTGTTTGAATTAGGGAAGGTTTCTACTATTGGTTAGACTGTATTTTTTAAATCAACCACTTACAGTAATTTATAACAATTCTTGCTGTTATTGTTTCTAATCTCTATCAAATTGATTTTGTTATTTTTTAACTGTCTTTTAGATTTAAATTTGCATGACATTATTATTTCAGAATCCTTTTGATGGTAAATCCTGGTTTACATCCCTGGACTTATTGGTTTCATCTGTTTTATTTTTTTGAAAAAGCCGAACAAATTTTATTCAATTGATCTAGGGGCATACACATGTGTATACATTGAAAAGCGGAAAATCCAAACTGAAAGTAATACACTACTAATATCTCAAAAAGGGCTGGTCTACCTCGAATCCAAGAGTAGCAGTCTAGCAGGCACCATAACATAACTCTTATATCCTGGAAATACACTTCAAGGGGTCAATACTCCATCCATAGAAAGACACTTGGATGACTTAGTCTTAGCCGAAAGTCACTTCTATGAATAGAGTTTAATCATGTTTATTGCATGGAAGTAAATGTACGAATTGACGGTTCATAGTTAACCCAAATTTTGATTCATTTAAACAGAAATATAGATACTTAAAAGATGTTGTTCCGACTGTAAGTCCCGACATCGTTTTTCCAACATAATGTTCGCTTTGGCATGTGAACCGTCACGGTTTTGTCCTTTGCTAAAAGGTGTTTTGGTGAGTTAAGAATGTGGGTGTTGGCCTCAATTCTCATGTGAGACTTTTGGTGTACTGAAACACTATCCCCCAGAGTCAAGGCCAAGGGGCTAAAGGGCCTGTTGGGCCCTATTTGGCACGCCACTGTTCCGACCATAAGTCCCAATATCATGTTTTGGATGTATTGTCTGGTTTGGCATGTGAGTCGTCACAGTTTTGTCCTTTGATAAATGCGCCTCGGTGGATTAAGGATTTGGATGTCTATAAACTATCCTTGGCCTTGATCCTCAAGCAATGTTGTGTCCAGGAACAGATGCTATGTTCATACTTTGTTGCTCTATTGTCTTTGGATGCTGTATTTTTGGTAGATTTCTATACATTAATGAAGCTATCTGCAACCTTTGATATATATGATATCATCCTTTCAGTGTGTAGTACTATTTTTCACATATACTTTTGGTTTTCAGAATGCAGTACAACAGAATCCTCCGGCGATATTGAGAAACAAGAGGTGGATGAAGTGTCGAAGAAGATGCAATCTCATATTACGATACTAGAGAGTATTTTACAGAATCTGGTTTTAGGTGTGGGTCAAAAGGAGCTCTGGATCAAGTGAACATGTCTGGGGAAGCTAATACACAATGCATGGATATGAGGAACAATCATGTTGAGACGATGATCTACGATCCTGGCTATCCTCAGATAGTAAGGCTAAAAAAAGCTTCGGATCCTGTTGAGAAAGAGAAGGGTGTTAGTCTTTGGTCAATGATCAAAGACAATGTAGGCAAAGATCTCACACGTGTTTGCCTTCCTGTTTACTTTAATGAGCCAATATCATCCCTTCAGAAATGTTTTGAGGATCTGGAGTACTCTTATCTTCTGGATCGAGCTTATGAGCATGGAAAATCGGTAATATATATACATCCTGCTTTTGATTGTGTCATTCTATTCTCTTTCAATGTAAACTAAACAAATTTCAAATTAGTGTAGGCATGTGGTTTTTACTGTCATCTGATAAATGAATTTTCCCTGTGGATATCTGTTGTCCCGGTACTTAATACAGCTGAAGGGAATGTATGTATTTTCCTTCAACTTACGATGGTTTTTTTCCTTTTGATTGGAAATATTGGTAGATTTATACCTGATCAGGAAGGATTTTTGCTTATGCTGTTACATTTGTGAGTTTACTATTACAAATGCGACTATTTTTAACATGTCATTTGCTTTATGTTGGGTGCACAAGTTGGATTCATTAGTGAATTTCACCATTACCTTAAAGGTGAAGAAGGGAAAATGAATAATAACTTTAACATTACTCAAATCAGGATTTAGTAAATAGGTTTTTGAAATATACCTCTATAATTTCATTAGCATCTGTTGGGGCTCAGATTAGTAGTTTTGATGAATTGCCTTAGTCAGCCGGTGCACTTGCTCTCTAAATTGTGGACTTCTCTTAGTTCAGTTAAATACGAAGCCATGGAATTTTAAGTTGAGTGTTTGCTCTAATCATTGACGTCGTTTAATAAGTTCTTAAAGCTTTTCCTTTATTCAAACAAAAGATGACCTTATTCAATGCTCTTGAATGTGAAACTGTGACACTTATACCCTTTGAATTTTATTTTCAGGGAAACAGTCTCCTTCGGGCGCTGAACGTTGCTGCCTTTGCTGTTTCTGGATATGCATCATCTGAAGGTCGCCATTGTAAACCTTTTAATCCCTTGTTAGGGGAAACTTATGAAGCTGATTTTCCTGATAAGGGAGTTCGCTTCTTTTCTGAGAAGGTTAGTACCTTACGATTTAATGATGCCGAGATATAGGTTGTTATGCATATCTAGTTTTGAATTGGGTAACTATAACAACAACCATATATTAGTTTTAAGAAAAACTAAAAACTGTAGTAGTGTTCCAAATTTGCCCCTATTTATTCGTGCATTAATAAAAGCAAAAGTAGTGTGATAAATTTTTTTTTTGCATTGGTAAATGTGAAAGTAGTGTAATCACTAATCAATAGGGGTAAAATTGAGATGTGAAGTGAAAAAAGCTTTGACTTGCTTATATTGAATAACAAGAAAAAGTGGGTATATTTGCTTATAAATGAAAACGGAGGGAGTAACTTGTATTGATCAAGTGGGACGAATTTTGATGTTTTTTGGCAACAATTATGTGTGTAACAGGTTAGTCACCATCCAACTGTCGTTGCATGCCATTGTGAAGGTAGAGGATGGAGGTTTTGGGCTGATAGTAACATTCGTTCAAAGTTTTGGGGAAGGTCAATTCAGCTAGATCCAATGGGACTTCTGACCCTAGAGTTTGATGATGGTGAAATATTTCAGTGGAGCAAGGTATAAATCGTGTAATGACTCTGTTCCTGTGGATTATGTAAGTCTTGTATTATTATTATAATTATAATTGTTGTTGCTTCTCCTATAGGTTACGACTACAATTTATAATCTTATCCTTGGCAAGATATATTGTGATCATCATGGGAATATGGACATCCATGGTAATCGCCAATACTCAATCAGACTCAAGTTCAAAGAGCAGGCGATTCTTGACCGAAATCCTCGCCAGGTAAGGGGTTCTACACTTCTACTAGTACTTGGTAACAAGTTTAGACTCAAATCTGTTGTTTACTAACCCATGATTTTTGCCATATGATTTTTTCTTATTGTTAAAAAATATACACTCTGGGATGAGAATATATATATTATATTATAAACAAATCACTTATGATAACAAACAAATTTGTATTAACTATCTTTACAATAAATTTTTTATACAATTTTTCAATGTCATTAACAACTAATTTTGAACACCTTTATTATTGATTTTACAACTTTTGACGATTAAGTGAAATTTATATATATCCTTTTATCGACTTCGAAGCAATGCCCAAAATCTTAATTTTTATTTTTATTGTTCCGTAGTTGTTAGTAAGAGTTCAGAACTATGTTAATGATATTGCAAGCCAAAATTAGAGGAAAAAGTGTTTATAATAATAAGCTTCATTATATTCAAATGTATTAAGAAAAGTGCTAACAACACATTCTCTATACTCTCTTTCAAAGACTCACTCTATGACTTTAGAAAGGGGTACATTATATAAGTGATGTGACCCACTGATTTTGTGGTACTCATGAATCTCACACTCAATTGTGGAGTGTTGGAGGAAGAATTTTAGATAGTGTCTTGCTAGAATTCAGGGGGTTTTCTTGTCAGGAGGAACAAAGATTAGTAACAAAATTTCTAGGGTCAAGTGATAGGAGCTCTATATTGAGGGGTTTTGGGGCTTAAAGATCCGCGACTTTTTAATCTTAGTCTATTGGGGAAGTGGAGGTGTAGAGACTATTGGTGAATGAGAAAACCCTGTGAAAAGAGGTCCTGAAGGCTAAGTATGAGGGCAGGTAGTGGGTAACTTTGTTGGGGCTAATCCCCGGTACTACTACTCTTGGTGGTAAATAGATATTTGTAGGGTAGGATCTGGTCTGGTCAGGTCAAGATTGGTTCTCTAAAGGAGTATTTAAGAAAGTTGGTAATGGGGTTATGTTCTCTCCTGGCACCATTAATGGGTTGAGAACACCCCCCTTTCACTACTCCTCAGACATCTCCAAATGACTATGAGGTTGCTACTCGAGGCTTATTACATTGGAAAAGTAGAGCACGGGGCAAGGTTGTTGCTTTTGCATAGAGGCTTCTACTGAATAAACTTCCATCTATAGCTAACTTATTTCACAGGGGTGTTATATCTGAGTTTGATGCCACTCTTTGCGTCCTCTGTGGGGAACATCAGGAGACACTTATTCCTTAACTGTGAATTCTCTGTGAGGCAATAATATTTAGTGTTTAAGTGGCTTGGGATGATAATGGTGCTTCCACTCAAGCTCTCTACTCTTTCCTCAGTCTTTTATAGTGATGATTTCCTACCCAGAATAGGTAGAGCTTGATTATCTTAGAAATGGCTTCTGATTAAGGTGAAGTTGGGTCATAGTCTTTTCTGTGAATGGTATGTGAACCCCTTAGATTGTATATCCCGGAAAAGGAGCTATAGGTTTTAGTGACTTGATTATTCTTGTTAGAGGCCTGATATCTCTGGATAAAACTTAGTATTCTTTGTTTACGTGCCTTGGGGTGATAATGGTGCTTCCCTCCAGCTCTCTACTCTTTTCTCAGTCTTTGATAGTGGTGAGTTCCCTACCCATAGTAGGTAGAGCTTGATTATGGTTTGGTATGTTATGCTCTTGGCTATATGGGAAACCAGTAATAATAGGTCAATTTTCTCAAATAAAACCTAGATCCCCTGAGAGCCTTTTATAATTAAGCGTTGCTCATGGAAATTGCTTCCGACTAAGGTTAAGTCGGGGCATAGTCTTTTTTATGAATGGTATGTGGACCCCTTGAAATATATATCCAGGAAAAGAGCAATATGTTTTGTTGACTCAATTATTCTCCAGATGAAACTTAGTATTCTTTTCATAACGGGTCCTAAGTACCTTTCTTACTCATCAATTCATGATCAAAAAATAATATTTGCCTTTTCAAAAGAGAAGAGTGTGATTCAAAAATTCTCTTCCAAGCATAATTTCCTCTTTTACGTCCTTTCTTCTAATTAGGTGAATGGATTTGTCGAAGATACAATGGGGAAAAAAGTTGCCACATTATTTGGAAAGTGGGATGACAGCATGTATTACGTTGGTGGTAATGTGAATATCAAGCCAAAAGATTTCACTTCGCCTAATGCAAACTTGTTGTGGAAAAGGTCAAAACCACCACCTAATCTCACTCGGTACAATTTGACATCATTTGCCATCACACTGAATGAGCTTACCCCAGGATTGAAGGTATACTGATGTATTGGATCATTATTCGATATAGGTTTTCCTTTTTATTCTTATGCATGCATCTCTAATTCTTTGTTATAGCCTTTTCTGATGGGTATTTGATCACGGATTAAAGGAGAAGCTTCCACCCACGGACTCCAGAATGAGACCAGATCAGCGGCACTTAGAGAATGGGGAATACGAGAAGGCTAATATGGAAAAGCAAAGGCTGGAAAAGAGACAAAGAATGGTATGGCGAAGGCTCTTTTCTGTTTTATACGAAAAGCATGCATTCTATTTCTATTTTTTCTTTTGCCTCCTCTTATATTAAGTTCTTGTTTGACGAAACTTGTTTGGTGATAATTAATCTATGTTTGATTATTAATTTATGAAACCCTACCGTTAATGATAAGTGACTCGGTCTTTAACCGATTTTTTAATGGTCTTGTTTTTCATGCAGTCAAGGAAAATGCAAGAAAATGGTTGGGAGCCTAAGTGGTTTCGCAGAGAAGGTGAAAATGGAACGTTTCGATATACTGGCGGGTATTGGGAAGCAAGAGCTCTAGGACGATGGGATGGATGCCCAGATATATTTGGTGATTTCCATGAAAGCATTGCTGATCCCTTAGATGGGTCTTGATTTTAGTTCAGGTAATGTTTACTCCTTCCGTCTCAAAATAATGGTCGTTTTAGCTCATTTGAAAATTGTAAATGACATATATTTTGAAACAACTTTTCTTTGCTAAAGTGACTATTATTATGAGACGGAGAGAGTACTTTCTAATAGTACTAACTTTTTTTTTTGACAAAGGTTAATAGTCCTAACCTTAAAAGATGAAAGATATGTGATGTGGGGGAATCTCCTTAAGTCTTAAAGCACGAGTTTACCATCCTCTGAAAATGACATGTGGTAGTACTGTTGCAGATGATGATAATGAATACAAATTAGTATGTGGAGGGTTTATCTTGAACCTTCATGCATGGGACTACTTGTTTTGCAGAATGGAAGGGAAGATTTGCCAGTGAAAAAGAGGCTCATTGCAGTTCTAGTTGGACCACATTAACAAAAACGAAGGGAGGGACTAACAAAAATAACTTGAAGCAATTCGGTCTCAAAGTTGCTTTTGTGAAATTAAATGACTTCAGTTCAATCGTCTACGGCTGGTGAAGTTGTAGTTTTCTTGACCTAATGTGGACCAAGTGTTGCATGTACACAGAGAGCTGTGTGGTCCACACTGAGAATCCCAAACTGAGGCTTTTATTGGTTCATCTAAATGAGCACATATATTTGAGTAAAGAATTCATCTTAGCAAAATTAGGGTCTCTCTATGTTCCAGTGTCATAATCTTGTCCCTTTTTTCTTTTTCTTTTTCTTTAATTGTTAGTATGTAATTATTTGGGGTATTAGCTTATGTAAGATTCTCCCTTTAATCCTGATATAGCTATTGAGTCAAAAGAAAAAAAATCCTGATATAGCTACTGACAAACGGTCGAAAGGCTATCAATTTATTTCATATTTGTTTGCATTTTCTTATTAATAAATGAGGAGATTTAGTCACAAAAAAATGAGGAGATTTTTAATTTAATCTCATTTGATGTTCATCAATTCCTTTTTACTTATATAGTGTTGAGGCTATTATGTTTTTTAATTTTCTAAAATATAATTTTTTTGAGAAATGTTAGCAACACTCTTTTAGACACTATCTCTAATATTCACTCTATGATTGGTTAAAATTTATGTGGGTCTCACCACTTTTGAGTTGGGGCACATTAATTTAGTGAGACCACATAAAATGTAACTAATCATAGAGTGAGTGTTTAAGAAACTGTCTAAAAGAGAGTGTTGCTAGCACTTCTCAACAGCCCTAAGGCTTACAAAAAGAATGCCAGTAGCATCTGTAGTAAGCAGAGGCTCAATACTAAGGGAGGGGTTTCAAATACAGTCCAAGGCCTAGTACCCATATAGCTCCCATTTTTGTAAGGTGGTCAGCTGGTGAATTCCCCTCACGAAGGGAATGCTTAAGCTTGACGTTCCACTGTTGCTGAACCAAGTTCTTAAAATTACGAATTATAGCTGCGTACATATGCCAATCCGAAGTATTTGAAGCAATGTGCAAGGAATTTAAGGAATCTGAATAACAAATTAGGTCTTGAATCCCTCTAACTTGAAGTAAAGTTTCTTTTTTCTTTCATCTCGTCTCTCTCCTATCACGCTCACTCTCCCATTTCTTTTCTGGGTAGGGAGTGGATGCTTTAAAGGTGGGAAAGACATACTAAAAGTGCTTAAAATCACTAAATATACTTACTACTAAAGACACTCAATCCAAATCATTTTTTGGAGAGGGTTTGAGTGTCTTTGGAACACCCCTAGTTCGGTTAGTTTTGATTGACGAAATTAACTAATGATTGCTTATTCGATTAAATAACAAATTGAGTCTTAGACATGTTAGAATTATGAAAATGCTATTTAATTTGTTAAGTTATATGAATTTTATGAATGATTGCTTGATTGGTTAGTTAGGAAAGGGGTTTAAGTGAGAATTAGGAACCAAAAGTATTTTGGTCCTTTCCCATCCATTAGTACATTCAGCTCATTAAACAAAACAACAACACCTTACCTCTCCTTCCTCACAATTCAGAAATTGAGAAAGACAATAGAGAGGGTTGAGAGAGAGAGAGTCGCGAAGGGGGAGAGAGAGAGGAGAGGTGAGACCAACTTCAAACCTCCATGCATGCAGCTATTTTAGACATCATTCAACCACATTTTCAATTCTCTACTCATTGATACCAATATCAACACCTATTTCATCTCCTTCCTCAACTTCACCATTCCTAGAGGTTCAAGCTCAAGTGGGTAAGAAACTGGAGTTTTGGGATTCTTGAGGTTTGCATCTGGTGATTGGAGTCCAACATTCAGTTTAGGAGCAATTTCAGCAACCACATTACAATTTTGGGTCGAGTTGGGTAGTAGATCGAGGAGTATTGTTTGGGTAGCTGGACTTTCGATTTTGAGGCGGTTGGTCGAGCTAGGAGCGAGTTCATGAGGTTTCAGATCGTTTGAACTTCGTGAAGTCTCGGTTTTTGTGATTATCATCACAATAGGTGAGTGCTACTCACGTTTAGGAATTTATGTGTTTCTCAATTTGGTTATAAATGTCACTGGTTTGCTTTACTTTTACTCGTTTCAAAAATTTTAAGAGTCGATAACCGTTATTTTGAAAAACCACGTATTTTGTTTCTCGAAATAATGAATTAATTGATGTATTATGTTTTGTTTGGATTGTTGTTTGGACTGGATATTGAGTTGGTATTGTATGTTGTTGAATTAGGAAACGATCAGAACGAGATTCGGACATGAAACAGTATCGAAACGGGCACGAAATCACAATTTGGCAAATCCGAGTGACAGACCCGGCCCGTGCGCTCCCTGAGCCCGGGTTGTGCGTCTAGGTTCTGTCACCCAAATTGCTAAATTGTGATTTGGGGCGGGGTCGTGTGTGGGAGAGCCCAGGTCGGGCCAAACACTCTGTCACCTCTTTTAAAACATGTCTAAAACCATTCTGATTGATTCCAAACCCAATTTAATTAATCCCTTCCCCAAGCCTATAAAGTGATAAATTGACTATAATGAATGATATATGATGATGTTGGGATATGTTTGAATCAAGTGAATGGTTTCTTTTTGAAAATTATATATGTTTCGAAAATCCGCAAAGTAGTTTCACGTGTGTGATCATGTAACATGAATAATTCAAGGAACTATAAGTTCAAGCGACTGAATTGACTGTTTATATAATATAATTTCACAGACATGGATCGAGTCATGAGTCCCAGAACCTAGATCTCACGACTGTTTGAAGCTAGCGTAAGTTAGTGGAGAGGTTCCCCGTAATGGCGTTGTTATTGTCGGTGATGTACTATGTCAGGAAAAACTTTATGCATGTAGTATCCTTTTGGGCTATGATTGATTGGAAGTAATAAATGAACCGAGAGTCATGATAGAATTCACTGAGATAAGTATCTCACTGTTTATATGTTGTTATCTTACAGAGACGCAGGGAAAGAACAAAGCAAAGAAGCATGGTTAGATGCAGGGACGAATTCATGTGATGGCAATTGGCCGGGGGCACCTGCCCTCACATGATAAATATATTTACATATAAATATATATAATAATTTTGTTTTTCCCCCATAAAAAATACATTTTGCCCTCACACATAAATTTTTTAAATAAAAAAGTATAAATTCAACACAGATCAATAAAAGAGACAATAAATTGGTACAAATTTATCTTTTTAATTTGTAGAAATTTTGATATTTTAGCATTTTTTTTTGTTATGAAATCATGTAGTTCGTAAAAATTTATATTATTTTTCGATAAAATATTATAGACTATATTTTTGCCCCTAATACTGAGAAAATTTCTAGATCAAATCCTTTGGTTAGATGAGGCGATTTGGAGGGCTTGGAGTTTTAACATTTGTGCTTATGTTGTTATCCCTATTTTTGTATTCGATATCATAACATTGTTGTGTATATTGACATTTGATATCGTTTCCGCTACTTCCTTGCTTTTGAATATTGAACACTAGGTTATTATGTTATGGATCATTGTACTTAATTTTCAAATTACTTTGATGTTGAAGTATGAGACTTGGATGACTCATTGATGAGTTTTAATTAAAGTTTAAAATGTGTTCAATTTCTTAAGCAGGAAGTTATCTCTAATGTATCTTTGAATTGTAGGTTGTAGTATTTCTAATGGTTAGAGATACTAGGGTGTTACTGATCTTTAAGGTGGAAAATACACTCTTCTTCAAGTTTCACTTTTTTCTCCCCTCCCCTTTCTTTTCTTAGTTTCTTCATTCCTCTTCTCTCTCTGTTTATCCTTTTTCTTCCTTCAACCTCTTTCACTCTTTAGTGTACATTCACTCTTTTTTTTTTCTTTTCCACTTCTGTCAGATTTTCTTTGGAGTTGATTTTTAGAGGTCTTTTTTTTACATTACTATTTTAAATCTATTATTTTTTCCTCATTCCTATATAATGATGTCATGCTCAAACTTGTTCTCTTCTTTTATAATTTTTATTACTGCTATAACTACATTTGATTTTAATACATTTCTCTATCCCTCCTTCTCCATCTCTTTCCCTTTTTCTTCTCTTATCTCGTCACTCTCAAGTTTTTTTAATTTCAAATTAATTGTTTTATATCTAATTTATTTTTTATTTTGTTTCTATAGTGTCTCGTTTTAGATAAATGAATATTTAGCTTTTGGGTCTCAATTAGAAAACATTATCTATTATCAATATATTTTCATTTATTTAAGCAATTTCAAAAGGAAAACCTTATTGCTGTCGATATGATTATTTTTTACATTGTGTATTTATAAATGTCTTTGTTTTTTATAAATGAATATTTTTCTTTTGACTCCCAATGGGAAACCACTGCATGTTGTCGATATAATTTTTTTTTTTATATTTTTGTTTTTAAAATATTTTTGTTTTTATTAATGAATATTTATCTTTTGGGTCTCAATTTGTTGTCACTATAATTTCGTTGAATTTAAGCAATTCCGATGAAAAAACATCATATGTTGTCAGCATAATTATATTTTACAATTTTCTTTATAAAAATGTTTTTGTTTTTCATAAATGAATATATTTTTTTATAAATCATTATTTTGTTTTAGAGCATCTTCGAGAAAAAATATATTTGTTGTTAACATAATTATTTTTTAGGAAAAATTACTTCCGCGATCCTTTATTTTCTTGTACCAGGTTAGTATTTTAAGTTTTTTTTTCTCATTTAAGTCATTTAACTCTTAAAGTGTGTACACCGTTGAACGATTTTACCATTTCGGTTTCAAAAAGGCTTACACGACTGCGACTAATATTATGTGGACTAAACTGTGCTAACGTTGACTTTCATTTAATCTTCTTTCCCATTAAAAAAATACAATGCATCTTTTTCCCCCAACTTTATCTTCTTCCTCTTCTCATGAACCCCAAAGTTCATATTTTTTCTAAATCTCTAGGCTAATCTCCAGATTTCTTTTTTGTTTCTTTAAAAGTTCATCTTTAACATGTAAACACGAAATTTGGAAAGGTGAAGCATTAACAGGTACGGTATAACCCCAAATATGGAAAAATGAAACCAAGTGTAATACAACAACATATTTGTCTCCCGAATTACGACTTGCAAATCATTTGTCAAAAGAATAAAATTTTAATGGAGTTATTATTGATCGAGTTCATACGAATAGGATGGAATAAGTCCCATGATTTTTTGTTGATAATAGAAGGAGAAAGTTGATGCAAACAACCATGAATGATTTAAGAAAAAGCGCAGGTCTGTGTTTTCTGAAAGCTTTAGAAAGGAGTTAAATTGTGTTAACCAACATTTTGAACCTTAGAGGGCCAATTTGGGAAAATAAAAAAAATAAAGGGCTAACTCAATATCAAAAATAACTTAAAGGACTCGTAAGCTAATTTGTTAAAAAAACCCAAATTCGAAGAATCAGGGTTCGTAATTAAAATGCCATAACCTGCTGCATATGGATGCGAAATGTTGAAATATTAAAAGGGAGAAAGCTAGATCCAAAGTTGAAGGGATGCGAGGGAAGATGAAATAAATATTTGTACCAACATTCACTATTCTCCTTCTTTTAAATTTTTAGAAATTTAGGTTGTAATTAATTTTTGCATATTTTTCCAAATTTGCAGAAATTTGGGTTGTGGAAATTGTTTTGGAGAAGTTTGGGATGTTCTTTTTTCTTGTTTTGTGTTATTGTTTTGTATTTTTTTTTATGAACAGAGTCAAAGAAATTAATTAGTAAACTGTAAAAAAATATTAATGTTGCTAACATTTTGAAACTTTAAGGAGCAAGTTAGGAAAAAAAATAAATGACTAAATGGAAAATTTAAATTAAGTTAAAGGACTTTGAATGTTATTTTGCTGCCACTGATATTATGTATCTCACGTCGTTAAATGCCACATCAGTTACCTTACAATCACCTCAACTAGTTTGGGGTGGAGATTGAAAAATGGATTTAACAAAAAAAAGCGATTGAAAAATGGGAAAACATTGTTCACGTTATATGATTTAAAAGATCTAAATGGGAAAAAAAGAGTTAAAGGATTAGTCCGGTATAAGAAAATAACTTAAAAGACCCCGACAATAATTTTGCCTTATTTTTATATTTTACTTTTATATACATAAATTTTAGTTTTGAGTTTCAAGTGGGAAACATTACACATTATTGGTATAATGTCATTATTTTGGATTCCTGACAGGAAACATTACGCTTTTTTAGAATACTATTTTGTATATTTTATCTTAGAATATATTTGTTTGTTAACGTTATAAATAAATATTTAGCTTTTGAACCCTGATGACTAAACATTGTGTGTTCTGTCAGGAAATATGATATGAAAATTGGTGAGTCATGGTGCGCTTTTTGTAAAGATGTTCAGGAAATCTGGTTAGTGTGGAGTAGTTAGACACCTTCTTTGATGCTAATCTAAAGCAGCGGGTTGATGCTAATATTTTCTCTAGCAACTATCCCGGATTTGCTAGTTGTTGGGCCGCTACTTGGGCATATGCTTGTCACTGTTTGTGGAATTGGCGTAATAAGTCCATTTGTGATAGCTCTTTTGGTAGGCCTTTTATGCCATGGAATGTTGTGAAAGCTTCCTGTGCTGCTTATGATTATGCAACAAAGACCTCTTCTTTTTTTCATGATCGCCTTAAGCATATTTAGGCATGGCAATGGGGCGGGTCGGGGGCGGGTTTTACATCCCCCGTCTCTGCCCCTATCTTTATCGGGGTCGGGTTTGCATCCCCCATCCCCTTCCCAAACGGGGACGGGTTCCCTGCGGGTACCCGTTCGTTTTCGCCACAAATTTATAGGAAAAATACAAAAACATATTTATAATAATTAATAAAATAAAATCATAATAATTATACAATGATAAAATAGAGTTAAAAGTATTAAAATAGACTTTTCTATAAGAAATAGATGAAAATTAAAAATAAACAACATTTACGAAACAAAATGAATGAGTAAATATGCATAAACTAAAATAAAATAATTAATTTATGTTTTGTTGAGCGGGTTCGGGGCGGGGACGGGGTGGGTATTGACATCCCCAAAAACCGCCCCGTCCCCTGGTCAATCTGAGTTTTCCGTCAAACTCGAGCGGCGGCGGGTGGGTACCATGAGTTCGGGTTACATTGTCATGCCTAAGCATATTGTTAATGTGTGTTAAGTTGGATTCAATTAAATACAGATGGTGCAGTGAAGGGTGCTTCAGCTATGGAGGGTATAGTGAAGGTATCATCAAAGGAGAGTTTGGTAATTGGATATGTGGTTGTTCCAAAAAAGTTGGATCTTGTTCTCCCTATATTGCTGAGTTATGGGGAGTGTTTGATGACTTATTTATTGCTAAGGCTAAAGGTTTCACTAGAGTGGAGGTTCATGTGGACTCTCTTATTGTCTCTCAATCGCTTGCAAATTTGAGTGAGTGAGCCCTCAAGGCCTCTCCATCATGTTTCCTATTCGTGCTCTCTTGCAGCCAGGCTGGAAGGTTTTTTTTTCTTTTTCGATAAGCCCGGGCTCGGAGGTGTGTTTTATTCACTGCTATCATGAAGCTAATGGTTATGCCTATGCATTAGCTGCTCTTGGTTATTTTTAAGATGAGGGTTTCATGATGTATGAGCATCCGCCTATGGATATGCTCCTTTTGCTATTGGCTGACTCCAGTGGAGTTTCTACTTCTAGAATTGTCTTAGTGTAGTCTTTTTCTTGGGCTTTTGTGCCCTCTTTATTTCCAAAAATAATTTATGCGTTCTCAATATATTATCATTGTTTTTAAGCAATCCTGAGGAGAAAATACTATATAAATGATTATTTTTCTTTGAACACTTGATGAGAAAATATCACAAGTAATTTCTTTTAAAACACGGAAAAAAAATACATGTTGTTGATGCATTTAGTTTTGTATTTCACCTTTATAAACATTTTTATAAATGACTCTTTTATTTTGAGTTAATATGGTCAATCTTGATATAATATAAAATAAAACTTAATAATATATACAAATTCTTGTAAAAAAAATATACAAATTACTTTTAAGATTCTTGTATTATACTATATTTTGTGTGTCTCAATTAATCAAATGCATCCAATGATTTCACAAACAGATAACGAGAATCAACAGAAAATTAGCATTTCAGAAGAAAATAGTCACACTTCTTTCTTTTTAAGCCTCTATGGCTTATTATTTAATGGTTCAAAAACCTTTCCTTGCTATCTTTTAAAAATTCCTTTTTTATTCCTATCTTTCTGCCTCTTAAAAGAATTTTGTTTCCATCTTCGTCGACTACTATTTTTTATTCTATCACTTTTTTAGGAATTCCTTTTCTTCTCGGTCTAATCTGCTTTTAATAGGAAAAATAAATGATAAACTAAGGGCCCGTTTGTGACAAATTAAAAAACAAGTGATTTTGTTGTTAAATAATTTAGAGATTAGTTTTTAGAAATTTTTAAGAAAATGAGAAGTTGTTTTATGTTTGTATAACATACTGAAAATAACTTATTTAAAAAAAAAGATCATTCTTAGAAAAATTATTTTTTGATTCTCATTTTCTAAAAAAAAAAGATGTAACAAATGGATGAAAAACTTCTACAATAGATTAGAGAGCTTGAGAGAGGAGGAATCGAAGAAGAGATAGTGCTAGAAGCAGCAACAATAGAGAGCGAGCTTTTAGATTGTAATAGCGCAAGCAAGAAGAATAAGAGAATGGAAATTTTAAGCGAGAGCGAGTTTTTAAGGGAAGCAATAGGCAGCGGTACTTTAAAAAGTGATAGTTATTATTTATGGAATAAATAGTGTTTCCTTAAGAAGCGCTACCTATTGCTCCCGTATTAATTTTAGGCAGCACTTTCGTATGAACAGTGGCGGAGCCACAACCAACTGAGGGGGTCATTTGATCCCCTGGAAAAAAATCCATTTACCCTTCTATATAAAAAAATATTTTGCACCTAATATGAAAGTTTTTTTAAGTGTGTTTTTTTGACTAATTTAGCAATGTGTGCTTTTAGAAATTTTGCCCCCGAACCCGAGTCTTGAATCCGCCACTGCTTATGAAGCGCTATCTATTCCTTTATTTTAGGTAGCGCTTTCTTAAGAAGTGCTACTAAAAGCATTCTCTGTTTTTTAAGCACGATTTTATTTATAACACTATTGATAGATGTGATGTTTATTCAACAATTTGGCGTTGTCTAAATACGACATTCACAGTAAAAATAGGATAAATGGAATGGAATAATTAAAGATAATTTTGTAATATGATATACACAAACCAAATGTATAAAAATAAACCAAATGTATAAAAAGATATTTTGGAAACTTGAGTAAAAAAAATCTTTTTTAAAACTAAATTGGGTATCGAACCGATAAATCCTCAGTATCATTGTTTGACCGCTTTAACTGCTTAAATTTGGTTAAAACTGTGATCAAATTGTTGAAATAACTAAACTGCAAATGATAATCTGTTCAGATTTTAACCGACTGAACCATTTGATTGATTTAATTTTTAAAACTTTAATTAGTTAAAACATTTTGATTCTTTCAAATGGCCATGAAATGTAATTAATTAAGCAATAAACTCGTCATTAGGGAACAAGACATCTTTGAAAGCATCTATCAGGTTATATTACCAGTCTTTCAAGACATGATCAGAGCATCAAATTTGATCACATGGAGTACATCATATCAACCTTTAATTTACTTTTTGAAAAGGTTTTTATCTTAGGTGGATATATCAAGTGCCGTTACAGTTTCTATACCTTGTTTGTAAATTATTCCCTATCCAATCAATTTGGGAATCAACTTCACATCAAATTTTTACAACTTTGTCATAAAAATTTATATCTACAGATTGTATATAACTTTTCCCATTACAGATTGTAGTTAGAAACAATGTTTGGAAAATCGGATCGGTCATTGAATTGGTGAAGACATTGGTTCAAGGTTTAATAACCCAACCGTACTTGAATCGGACTGGTCAGTGAACTGGTGAATACACTAATTATATGTTATATTAAGTGATAACTTTTTAAGATATAAAACTAAATTATAATCTAAGATAAAATAATTATTGTATGAATTTTATAAGACTAAATATTAATTAAAAGGATAAATAAAAAAAACTATGTATATGTAATTTTATAACTTGACATTGGCATTTTATTTAACTAAAAAATATTATTTTTTTAATTTAAAACAAAAATTTTAATTTTTTTAAAACAGACCGGTTCAACCCGGTTCCACATGCTTAGTTTTCACCGGTTCTTTTCTGTTGGCGGTTACGAGACATTCTAGTTTCGGTAATGAACCAAACCAGTTACCTATTCGATTCCGATCCAACCGGTTCTCTAAACACTGGTTAGAAATACAATATGGTATGAAAACGGTGTAAGCGTGTAACCAAAAAAATAGATGTTAGGAAAACAGTGGTACATATTCCCTCTTGTGCGAACGCAAAATGGAGACTACGCAGAAGCGTAAAATAAAAGAGAAAAGATAAAGTATGACACAGAATTTTACGCGAAAAACCCTTATGGGAAAAACCGCGGGACCTTGTCCAGTTAAAGATCTCCACTATAAAAATAGGATTACAAAGTGTTTCGCTAAGTCTTTGATGATCTCTTTATAAATCTCACCCTCTTGAATGGTATACAAATTTTCTCTCTCTATGGAACTATCTCTTTCTCTCAAAGAGGAATACAAAAGACTCTCTAACTCTCTTAGCATTTCTTCACTTGGATGTGTGTAGCAACTCTTCACAAGTTCTCCTATTTATAGGAAAAGGATGCGGCTCTTCTCCAAAAAATGTGATTAATGGAGGCTAATTAATTCTACAATTCCAATGAGGTCTAGAAAGTAGAAACTCCCAATACATTCTTCAAAGTTGAATGTGCATGTCTCATGGTCAAATAAATACTACTCTGTTTCTAATCTTTGGTACTTTTGGCTTGTTACACACAAATTAAGGTACCATTAATTTGTATTAGCTAAGTACTAAAATACCCCTTTTATAGTTGTCTTGGGATAATTGAAATCAAAATAAAGGTGTATTGAAACAATTAATTCTTGCTTTGAAACTCTAAAAATCTCAATAAGTATGAAGGGTGTATTTGGAAAAGTGTAGTGAATTGTACATTGGTTTTATAAAAGTACCATTGTTTTGGAACAAAAATAAAAGGCTAAAAGTACCAAAGATTAAGAACAGAGGGAGTAAATTCCAAGACCTTGAAATATTCAACCCCCTTTCCTCTAGGGCGAGACTTGGATCTTCCTTGTGATTTCCCACGGCTTCCTTTGCTTCTATGCCCACTCCTTCCTCTATTCTCAACAACATTGGCTTCTGAGTGACTATTCATTCCTCTTTCCTTCCTTTAGGACTCTTCATTTTGCAAACTATCACTACAAGAAAAATGTGTATTACCGGCGGAATTTTCCTGTCGATATGTTTAGGGCCGGTCCTGACATTTTAGGTGCCTTGGGCAAAAAAATAAAACAATGCCATTTTTTTATAAGTCAAAATTTATTAAAAGGAGTACAATGGGTACTCCAACCCGTACATAAATTTGCGGCATCGTTAAAAGCTGCAGTGGCCAAAATTCATTGGGAAAATGACCCAAGGAGAAAAAACTTATAGAAATCAAAGAATTAGTTGTCTTCATTAGAAGCTATTGCAAGTATTTCAATATCATTCTTCTTGTATTTTTGTTAAAAATCAATATCATTTTATCTTTGTTTTAAGTGAGTTTCAAAAAAATCAATATGATTTCAAATCATTATTAAGAAATTATCTAAATTTTTGTGTGTGTAGAGTTATAATTGTAATAACAACAAAAAATTGTATTCAAATATGAATATACTACCAAGTGCAACAAATTTTGGTGCCCCTAAAATAATGGGGTCCTGGGCGGTCGCTCCTACATCTGAAAAATGTTCACATAAGAAGCCTATTTCTCACTTGACATATATATAAATATATATAGTATCAAGTGAGAGAAATTTTAATATGAGAGGGTGAGATGGTGAATCTGGATCATATTTCAAATAAGAAGCCTATGTTCACATAAGAAGCCTATTTCAAATGTGGGTTGTTATCACATTGAATTTGATTTTTAATCTCAACCACTCAAAATTTGATCTATGACCATTATTGAATCCTTTCACCCTCTTGTTATAACACACACACACACACACACACACACACACACACACACACACACACACACACACACACACACACACACACACACACACACACACACACACACACACACACACACACACACACACACACACACACACACACACACACACACACACACACACACACACACACACACACACACACACACACACACACACACACACACACACACACACACACACACACACACACACACACACACACACACACACACACACACACACACACACACACACACACACACACACACACACACACACACACACACACACACACACACACACACACACACACACACACACACACACACACACACACACACACACACACACACACACACACTCTAGTATGTATCACCTGTGCGCTGCAGGGGTATACATGTCGTTGTAATTTAAATTTTTAAATTTATTTTATGAGGAAAAATAGTCAGTTTTATTTTTTTGTCTTTTATCTGACTTAACATCGCCCTCTTGTACATAACGGCGAATAAACCTATTATGAATTATATTATAATTAATATATATATATATATAATATCTAATCTAATATCTTTTTTTTCGATATAAAATCTAATATCTAATATCTATTTAATCAAACAAACAACTTACAAATACACAATTTTAGACATCTTAATTTTTTGACACATCACCATTTTCTCATTTTTTAATTTTATTTTCTCTTCCTTTCTCACTCTCTCTCTCTCTCTCTCTCTCTCTCTCTCTCTCTCTCTCTCTTTCAATCTCATATTTCTCAATATAATTCTCACTTTTTTATACACCTACTATTTGTGGCCTCCACACCTTTTATTTAAAAATATTTCTTTTCCCAATTTGTTAATCTACTACATAATATAATATAATTAAATTAATATTAAATAATCTACAATTTACTCATATTTACCATCTAATCAATCTCTATTTATACAAACAAACCACACTCATCTAACAGATGACAACATTGTAATTTACTATCACACTTTTTTCAAATTTCTTCTCCCAATGCATTTTCTTCTCACTCCCATTTTTTTCCTACTTTCTCCTCTCTTTTTTCATATTTCAAAAATCAAATCTCTCTATTTACTTTACAACTCATCTAACTAAGGACAATATTGTAATTTATTATCACACATTTTTTCAAATTTCTTCTCCCAATGCACTATCTTCTCACTCACACTTTTTTCCTACTTTCTCCAACTTTTTTTTCAATTTTAAAAATTCAAATCAAACTGACCCACTTTCTCTTCCCATTATCTACAATAATCTACTAATCAACTAAACTAATTGCACCGATATATAAAAAACACGGGATAATTGCACTGATATATAAAAAATACGAGATTAATATCTAACTATCTATTTATACAAACAAACTACACTTAAAAAGGACAACATTGTAATTTACTATTAATTTTTTTTCAAATTTTCTCCCAATGCACTTTCTTCTCACTCCTACTTTTTTTTCCTACTTTCTCATACTTTTTTTTTCTCAAATTTCAAAATTCTAATTCTAATCAAACACACTCACTTTCTTTTTCCACTATCTATTACAATCTACTAATCAACTAAAATAATCAATTGAAACTACGAGATAACTACACTGATGTATAAAAAAACACGAGATAACTGTACTGATATCTAAAACAACACGAGATTGATATCTAAAAAACAAGAAGACTTAATGACTATTTAAACTACAGATTAATATTTAAAACACATGTGACAAATATTTGTCATTAATACCTATAAAAGGACAATAATTGTCACGAATATATAATAAAACACGGGATAAATATTTCTTATTGATAATCTACTATCTATCTAATATCTATTTATCTAACCAACTAAAATAATCAATTGAAACTACGAGATAATTGCACTAATATAAAGAAAACACAGGATAACTTCACTGATATATTAAAAAACACAGGATTAACATAAAAAAACTTAAATGACTATTTAAACTACTGAATAATATTTAAAACACATATGACAAATATTTGTCACTAATACCTAAAATAGAAAATTTCAAAATTATAATCAAACCCACTCATTTTATTTTTCCACTATCTATTATAATCTACTAATCAACTAAAATAATTAATTGAAACTACGAGATAACTGTACTGGTATATAAAAAAAATACGGGATAACTGCAATGATATACATAAAAACACGGGATAACTGCACTGATATATAAAAAAACACTCCACTGAAATATTTGATAATCTACTATCTATCTTTTACTATCTACTATAATATGATAATCAACTAAAGTAATCAATTGAAACTATGAGATAAGCTATGCATCGATATAAAAACACTAGATAATTGTACTGATATATAAAAACACCAGATAACTGCATTGATATATATATAAAAACACAGGAACACTGCACTGATATATTAGATAATCTACTATCTATCTTTTACTATCTAGTATTATAATATACTAATCAACTAAAATAATCAATTGAAACTATGAGATAACTGCACTGATATATAAAAAAACACGAGATAAACAAACAGGATACCTACAATGGTATACATAAAAACACGGGATACTGATATATAAAAAACACGAGATAACAACACTAATATATAAAAAAACACTGCACTGATATATAAAAGAACATGGGATAAATGCACAAATTGTTTTTAAATAATACTTTTACATTTTTGGATTTTAATATGTATCTATTTTTTTATTATTTGAAACACCTTTTTTATCTACTTTAAATTTGTCTTCTTTTTTTTCACGGGGTGTTGTCCAGACTATTTAAATTAAGTTTAAGTTCATTCAAGAAAAGAACACGCATGGTAGCACCCGTGCGTATGCACGGGTATCCTACAAGTATATATATATATATATATATATATATATATATATATATATATATATATATATATATATATATATATATATATATATATATAATTAACACCAGAAGGGATGATATAGCACTAGGTTCATCACAAGGGAGGATGAGGCTAAGATAAGAAAAAAATAACAAACTTCTGACACTTATATTTATCTTTAACAGCTACTTTGACGGCATGAAAGTTGTTTTGCCGTATATACAAAATTGATATAAGTTAATGTCATTTAGATTTTTAGTTATATCAAATGGTTCACAAACGGTTATTAAAGGATTCATCATTATACTTTTCTGGTGAAAACTCAGGGAGGTCCCTTGTAACACCCCCTTTTTCACTAACTGCTAGAGAGTGTTACTCTACACTTAATTAATTCCCTTTTTTTTTTATACCTATATTTTTTTTTCCATTACATTGAAAATTGTTCTATCGCATTCCCTGGATTTTATTTAAGGCGAGGTTTCAAAAAAATCGTGATCTCATAATTGTTAAGGAGTAAAATATTCAAACGTACTATATACATATATGCGTCATAGGGGCATCGCCCATGATAGTTATGCCCAGTGGGCTTACAAACATCAAACAAAACAAAGTACAACTAAATGCCTTGCAAAGGCTTCAAGTACTACATAATATAAAACATAATAAGATAGTCGTGACACATCATCAACGGATCCCTAAAACCACCATCGAAAGGTCACTAGAGGTGGCGTTGGGAAGGTTCCCATTGACCCCTCTTGATGCTGGATCCTCGGGCAGATCCTCCTCCGGTGCCCTACGCCCAATGTGCTCGGCTCCTCCCATCTCAACATCATCACGGCGAACATTATGGCGGTCAACGCGTCGGAAACGAAGCCCTGAGTGTCTAGGCCTAGCCGGTGGTGGAGCCGCCACAGCTTCGGCTAGTCTTATTGCGTTCATCATACGGTGTAGTGGTAATTTAATTTCCAAAGTGATGTGACTAGTAACTATGTTCATGGGAACTCCAGCAATCCCATCAGTCGTTTTCACCAATCCAGTATACTTCAAGATTTGGGTCGTTCCATCCAACTCCCAAGCCCCCTCCTGCTCTTCTTCGAGAAACTCAATCTTGCGAAACCCGGAGTGATTCAGTCGTCCCCTCGTCCACATCTGAAATGTAAGGGGTGAAATACTCGTACACAAGTTTGCAACGCGATGGTTACACAAGTTACACATAATATATATAATCACATGCATTAGTATAATAATTAATATACAAGCATAATTCAATTAAATCAAGACATCATGAAATCAATCACTTACTCACAGCCACGAGACAAAAACAACAATTCAAGTAAATTCACTAAATGTTAGTTGGTCCTGAAAATCTAAATATCCCACTTGTCCTGAAAATCAATAATGTTAGTTTACTAACTTAGAGAATATATACCCAACCTATTCCATGGAGATCTCTCTATTATATTGAGCGTAAGGCCGTTTCAACTGCCATAACATGATTGTTTGCAATGAGTAGATGTCCAATCTATACCCCAATCATTCTAGCCCGAGCGCTGCACCTTATTATAGATAGTCACATGCGATCGAGCTCACCGTGTCGGGTAATACGATTTCCCCGATCGAGAGATGCTACAACTAACCATTGGTAGGAGTTCGAAACACAAGTGCCCCCAAAAGGTCTGTAGTCGACCCAACCGAACCTATCCTCAGTCTTATATACTTGGTAGTACTATAAGAAACATCACAGAATCGCTCTTGGTAAAATCATCGAGTCTTACTAATCCAATTCTAAATCCACGTAACAATTTCGTCGTTAAGACCTATAGAATGATTTGTAAGATATACCTTAACTAATCAATACTCACCAATCATATCCCTAACTAAATAGCCAAACAATATTTTTGATCAATTTCAAACGGTACCCTTTTGACATGCTAATGAAAATTTTCATATAAATATATAAAACAAAGAATACATATAAGATCCCTTTTTTTTCTTTCCAATCATGTAAAAGACTCAAGTCAGAGAGTAATTAATGCTATATCAAAAACATGAATACTTAAACCAAGTCAACAAACATTTTCACACCTGAAGCATAATGCACATATACAAATATCTTGATTTCCGAATAGTATAAAGAATATAAAAGTACCTTTATTACAAAACTCATTTCCTTATAGTACTCTTACAAACAGGGTCACCTAGCACACAATTTCCTAAAATAACTAATTAATGTATATATACAAGCAACACACAATTTGTGCCCATCAACTTATTATTAGTATTTCCCCTTACCTTGAAAATTTTCCAAATCAGTTTGCTGGTCACTTCTTGCTTCAAACGCTTCAATGCCTACTCCATCAAAACAACTAGGTTTTTAATCCACTATATCCATGACTAAAAATTCATAACTAAAGTTTCTGTTTTCTTTTTCTTTTAAGAGGAAATTTCTTTGATATATATACTAGTTATCTGTAACTAGTGTTGAGTATAACTTATTTAAGTTCTAGAATAAAGTTAATGAATGAAATAAGAAATAAAGGCTTGTTGATATGGAACGTGCTTTATATCAACATAATCAAGTGATAGTATAGTCCCTGATGATTAAGTTATATCACTTCCTTATTTTCAAGTATTTGAAATTTACACTGTCACAATTGTTTTTAAATTTATTTTATTGTTGAAATAAGTAATAATGAATTGAAGCAATAGTAGTCATGGTTGGATTTATCTGTGTATACAGTGTAAAACTCCAAAGGAATAAAGTAGAAGAAGAAGAAATGATGAGAACTAGAAAGTGCTTTTACATGGTTTGTTCTTCATCTAAACAGATCCTTAAAATAAAAGAAATAGATAAAGGTTCAAAAGAAAAGTAACAAATCATTGTAGAAAGTAATAGGTCAATTTCAAAAGGGAAAATTAGATATATACAAGAAACTGATGTACGTAGGTCGGTAGATATAAAAGCTTAAAACAGTACCAATAATATTTAAAGTAGTAGAAATATAATCACTTATAGAAGTATAAATAATACTTAAAGCGGTATAAATAAAGACTTAAAGCAGTATAAATAATACTTAAGGCAGTATAAATAAAGGCTTAAAGCAGTATAAATAATATTTAAAGCAGTATAAATAATCTTTAGCAGGTGATATTAACTAGTAGTAGAAAATTTAAAAGAGCAGTGCAGAAGAATAAAAAAAACAGTAATATAAGTAAATGAAAGATAATAAGTTAGAGTTAGCACTTTTTTTTATTTTTTTTTTATTTTTATCTTTAGCTAGTTTTCAATATTCTCCAGATGGAATTACCCCAAAAATCTCTTCAAAAAAAAAAATTGTTCTTGTTCTTTCTTCTTTTGTTCACTTGTTTATGATTAAGTTGTGTCTTTGCCCCTTTTTAGCAAACATCAAGTGATGCCCCTTTTTTCCTTCAACAGAATAAGGTATATCCATATAAGTAAGTACAAATCTTTGGCTTTATGTAGTGGTGTTGTTTTCAAAAGAGTAAAACAAATATTTGGTCTCGTGTAGTAGTGTTGCTTTCAAAAGAGTAAAACAAATCTTTGGTTTTCAGGTGGTGGGGTTTCAAAGAGTAAAGAAAGAAAACTTAAAAGAGTAAGGAAAATATATAGATAGTAAACTAATAAAGTGAGTAAAGAAGAAAGATCTACAGAGGTAAGATAAGATAAATGATTGAATGGAAAGAGAGTTTTTTTTTTTTATTCTAACCTTGCAAAAGTTGAGATGTATCTTTCGGAGTGGGGTTGTGTGTGTAAGTAAAGATAGTATGAGTTACTATTTATAGAAGAAGAAAGGTGACCAAACAAAAGAGGGACACGCGTACTTTATCCTTCTGTTTATACTTTTACTTGTTCATATCCTTTCTCTCCCGATATTATCACTTTAACTTGTGTTACACTAGTATTAATAAAAGACATATCTTAAGTAAAATAAAATTCTGCAGATACAATTTCGATCTTTATATTTTATACTACTTAACGAACTAACTTTCAAAAATTTTCGATAAGTTTGGTCTTTCTAATGCAGTACAAATTTGCACTGACAGATCCTTTTTAGTTATAGTTCAATAGAGTTTTTAGTTCAAATATTTTTCATAGCCTTTTATGACATTTCTCTCTAGCTTTACAAAATTATTTTTGTCGTAACATCATTCTTTGGATACTAATCCAATTATTATTCTATATAAGGAACTAAAAATTTAGGGTGTTACATCCCTCATTTAATGACATTAAATCGGTAAGTTAATGTCATTGGACTCTGCCTCTCAATTTATATTTTAATGTCATAATTATATGTCACAAGGAAATCTGTTTCCAAATAGGAAGTTTGTACAAGAGACTCTAGTGGGTCAATATAATGTAAGAGATCAATATATATTTTAAGAAACTCCTTTTCATCATTGTACAAAAGATACCATCAATATATATTTTAAGAAACTCGTTTTCATCACATAAATCATTTTGCCAAACTTTGTGAGGGTCACCAGGATAAGAGCACCCCCATTTAAAAGGGTAGCACATATATACATAGACATTAGATACATTGTGATTTCGTTGTTTAGTCAAAAGCCAAACAAATACAAAACTAAAGAAACAAATGATAAAAAAGCGAAACAATTTCTAAGCCGTTTAAGGAATTGAGAATACTCCTTGGAGTATAACATCGCAAGAATTGATTCTCCTGCAATGTTATACTCCAAGGAGACCACAATTTGAGGGTCTACTTTTTTTATCAAGTGAAGGAAAAATTATCGATTGTGGTAACCTCACCGGGGAAAATTTTTAGCAATAGAAAGAGTAAACCCTCAATAACATTCCGTAAAATTTTCCTCCATCCATTGCATTAGTCGACCCTCAAATTGTGGTTTCTTGAGCCACATCTCCTACAATGCATAATGATCTGTCGTAGACCTTCAAGTAGTGAGCAAGTGAGACGCCTTGGTGGTCGAGCGTCTTCTTCTGCCCGAGCTGGTGGTGTACCTGCAATTGCACTCCGACGCCCAAGTCAGTGGGGTGAAGCGGCGAGCAGAATCGTAAATTGGGTAAGAATTCATCACCTTGTCAGTGTCAAACTCACGGAATAAATACTGTTCACCGAGTGGCCACGGGCCGTTGGATCTTCCGTGACACGATCCTGTCCGTTGACGGGAGTGTGCAAAGGATCCTGACCATCCAACGTGAGGTGGATCTGGATCTGACCACCCTGGTGGTTTGGGCCAAGTCTGGCCTTTTTGTCGGATGGGCCTGCGTCTAGGTCCAGTCCAGAACAGTTGCCCCCCAAGCCAAGCTTGACTGTAAGGCGGGCGTAGGCTTGAACTATACGGTACTTCATGTCATGCTTTGACCATGCTACTCTTTGGCCATATAAATAAATTTCTGGGCGCCCCTATCTTGTAGAATGTCTGGGCGCCCCTGGCTTGTAAAATTGGCTGGGCGCCCCTAGCTTCAAAAGATGTCTGGGCGTCCTGAATTTCTGGGCGCCCCTGGCTTGCAAAATTGGCTGGGCGCCCCTAGCTTCAAAAGATGTCTGGGCGTCCCTCCTCTCAAGTCTTGACCGCCCTATGCATGCGCTTGATGGCCGCCCAAGGGTTGGACTTGCTAGCCGTCCCATGGGTTGAATTCTTGGCCGCCCAATTCTTTTTTTACCATGAGGATATTTGCTTCATCCCAACTTTTAACCATGCCCCCAAGTGTTGATCTTTTAAAAGAGATTTGTCCTTGACCACTCTACTCCCAACTTTTGATCCTCCAAGTAGTCATGGTTTGGGCGCCCCATGTCTTGTTTTTGAGCGCCCCATGCTTGGTAATGTGGCTGGGCGCCCCTCCTTCAAAAATTTGGGTCGCCCCTAGCCTTTAAAAATTTGGGTCGCCCCTAGCCTGGTAATGTGGCTGGGCGCCCCTCCTTCAAAAATTTGGGTCGCCCCTAGCCTGGTAATGTGGCTGGGCGCCCCTCCCTAAAAAATTTTGGGTCGCCCCTTCTTTTGAAATTTTGGGCCGCCCCTTCCTTCATGTGTTGATTTTTGACCATGTTCTTTTCTTAGTCCTCCATGTGTTGATTTTTGACCACACCCTTTGCTTTTGACCATGCTCTTTTCTTTGGTCACCCCATGTGTTGATGCCTTCAAGGAACGTGCTTTTTAGACAACCTTTATGATCATTACCTTCTCTTGGTCGCCCCACTACCTTGTCCTTCCTAAGGATGTGTTTCTTTTTCTTTCTCTTGACCAAGACTATGGTCTTGTCCAAAGTAAAAATGCTCTTTGACCATTCCCTTTGCTTTTGGCCACTCCTTGGTCCTTGGGAGAGTTTTGGTCGCCCCCCACTATGCTTGCACTTTTGAGAGAGTGTTCTTTTGAGACATAGAATCTCCCCTCCCTAAAAAATTTTGGGTTGCCCCTTCTTTTGAAATTTTGGGCCGCCCCTTCCTTCATGTGTTTCAAGCTGGTAGGCGCCTTTTCCTGTTTTAGCGACGACTTTGTATGGCCCCTCCCAATTTGGGGCGAGCTTCCCTGTCGAGCGTTCTTCAGTCCAACATCTGCTCTTCTTAGGACCAGCTGTCCTACTTCAAATTCTCTTTTTTGGACTTTCGAGTTGTATCTTGCAGACACCTTCTGCTTGATTAACTCTTCCCTCAAGGACGCCTTAGTGCGCAGCTCCTCAATGAGGTCCAGCTCTTCTCACAGAGGCAATGGCATTATCTTACGGTGTGCGAGGGTTGGCGTTCTCCAACTCGGCTCGCCCATTTCTACTGAGGATGACGGCGTCCGTACCATACACCATTACGAAGGAGATTCTCTGTAGAAGAGTGTGGGGTGGTTCTAAGACGCCCATAGCACGAAGGGGAGCTCTTCTACCCGATTGCCCTTAGCCTCATTCGATCGCCTTTTCAGCCCCACGAAGGACTACTCTATTTGCGACTTAAAGCTTGACCATTTGCACGAGGTGTTCTACGGATGTGAAAGCATTTGTTTCACTCTAGATCGACCAAGATTTTTACGAAAATCTTTATCGACAAAGCGTGTGTCGTTATCTGTCACAATCATCTCAGGGACTCCAAACCTAGTCGAATATTCTTTTTCACAAACTTCATACAATTCTTTGAAGTGATTGTTGCGAGGCTCACTTTCAATCCACTTGGTAAAATAATCCACCGCAACGATCATGTACTTAAAGCATCCCAGCGCGGGGAAAAGGTCCAAGAAGATCAATTCCCCACCGGGCAAAGGGCGAGGGAGAGTCGGACAATTTAACTCTGTGGGAGGGGCAAGATGGACATCGGCGTGCATCGACACTTTATGCATTTTGGACCAAATTCTTAGCATCCTCTTCCATAGTGGGCGATAATAGCGCATACTGAGCGCCTTTTTTGCAACGCCGCCCGCTAAGGTGATTTCCACAAATTCCTTCGTGAATTTCTCTAAGTACATAGTTGGCCTCATCTGATTTTAAGCACCTCAGCAGTAGGGTTGTGAATCCCCTCCTGAAGAGTTTCCCTTCAATAACTGAGTAGAGGGATGCCCTTCTTCTGATCAACCTAGCTTGCTTGACATCTTCAGGCTCTTCCCCTTTCTGAATATAGTTAAGGATTGGGTCGAGCAATTCCTCCTTTTCCTCAATCACGAAGATACTTGGTAAGGAGGGACCCTTGAGCGCCACACTGGGTCGAGGCAGAGTTTCTTGAATCACGCTTCTGTGGTTTCTCGGGTTTTTGGTACTGGCAAGTTTTGAAAGAATGTCTGCCCTTACATTTTCCGTTCTTGGGACGTGTTTGACCTCAGCATGGTCAAAAAGTGCGAGCAACTCCTTGACCCTTGCCAAATACTTCTGCAGTATCTCATCTTTTGCATCAAAGGATTCTGTTATTTGTGATACCACCAACAAAGAGTCTGAGTGGAGTTCAACCCGCTCCACATTGAATTCCCGGGCAAGTAGCAATCCGGCTATGCAAGCCTCGTATTCTGCTTGGTTGTTTGACGTTCTGAAAGAAAAGGTTAAGGATACTTCAACAGTTAAGCCTTCAGAATTTTCTAAGATTAGGCCTGCCCCACTCCCATTTCGGTTGGAGGATCCATCTACATGGAGCGTCCAAATCATAGAAGGCTTGTAAATGCGGGTGGCGTCATCTCTGCTATGAAGTGCGCCAACACTTGTGCTTTGCACGCCGATCTAGGCTCATACTTGATCCCAAATTCGAGAGCTCTCGCCCATTTGATCATCCTTCCCGCCAAGTCCGGTCATGCAGGATTTGTCCGATGGGTTGGTGCATTCTTAGCACGACTTGATGTGCAACAAAGTAGAGGTCTCAACCTCCGGCCGCCACTACAAGTGCTAGAGCCAATTTTTCCACCCTCCGTACCGAGCTCGGGACCTTGGAGTGCTTTCTTGTGAAGTAGATTGGGTTCGCTTGGAGTCTTCTTCTCTTACTAAGATCGCGTGACCGAGCGCTCCTCTGTGATGGCCAAGTATAGGTACAACGTTTCTCCCTGGCATTTGGTTTGCTCAAGATAGGGGATTCATCGAGCGCTCTTGAGATCGGTCGGGGCTTGCTCGCACTCAGGTGTCCATTCAAACACTGCCCCCTTCTTGAGTAGTTTGAACAATGGCAGCGACTTGCTTGCCGCCTTGGCCACGAATGTAACACCCTCTTCTATTAATTACTATTTTACTAATTAAAAATCAGAGTTTTTTAAAACTTTTCCACGCACCTTAAGGAGAGTGCTACATTTCACCAAAATATCACAAAATAGTATTTAAATTCAAACGCATCTAGTGCGTGAAATACGTATCATAGCCACGTGGGTTAAACCTCAAAAACTGTTTAGAGGTTTACAATAATCCAGAAATGTTTTCACAAAGACAAGTGGAAATAAAACAAGTTCAACATACACGATTCATAATCCAAATCGGTTCAAATACATAAAATAAAATAACTACACTACGATCCCCCGCCAGGGGTCACTAATCAGAGCTGACTCAATGACTCAAAAAAAAACATGGGCACCTTCACTCGGAATCACCTGCATGTCGCCACGAGAGCAGGCAACATAAAAACGCTAGGGTGAGTCTCTTTACATAAATAATAACAAGTAAGATAAGCATTATATTAGGAAAGCATCTAGCAACATCAATCCACAACAATTAGGACATTTACCATTCAATTATAATGCCAAGAAAACCACAATAATGATTTAACTAAGCATCAACAAGCATTCTAAGAAAGTATGAGTGTATGCATGTATGCAATATGCATGTGGATCCATCACCATCGCTATAAGCCCCAAGGGCACCCGCCGCTTTGGCGAAGCCCCGTCGCTTTTGGCGAAGCCCCATCGCTTTATGTGTATGCTTTATGCGACACCATGACAATGCACCACAACACAATACATTCACCACCACATTCATTGTCACATCACTTAAAACATCTCCACAACACAACCCGTCGCTTTGGCCGAAGCCTACCCGTCGCTTAATCATCATTACAACACCTCACACCTCATTTATTAAATTATATCTCCTACCAAGAATAAAATCACACCTAAGGATTATTTTAATACACACCAAAAATTGTTTTAGTACCTAAGGACTATTTTGACACACCAAGGACTATTCTAATACTTAGGGAATTATTGGGCATATTAGGATTGATTTGGTATTTAGGAAATTATTTTGACGTGCTAGGCTTAATTAGATACTAAGGGACTATTTTGTCACTCCAAGGATTAATTTAATTCTTAGAGACTATTTCGTCACACAAAGGATTAAAATAATTCTTAGGGACTAAAAACATCACTTAGACCCCATTAAGCATATCTAGGCGCCAAGGGGCAGCCATTTTGGCGCCCCACCTAGCGCAAAGACCACACACACACAAAGACAACACGGCCAAGACAGCGCCAAGTTTCTATGGCCCGCGCGCACGTGCACAAACACACACACACACAGCACTCACGTCTAAGCACCAGGCGCCAAATTCCTAGTGAATTGGCGCCCCTCCCTGCACATGACACACGCACAGCCACTACGGCGCGCACACACTAGACACTCCAGCACCAGGCGCCAAATTCACGGAGAATTGGCGCCCTCACCTGCCCTGCATACCGAGCCACTACCAGTCACGCCACCAGGCGCCAAATTCCTAAGGAAATGGCGCCCCTGCACCAACGCATGTCCCTGGCCGCCCCAAACAATAGACTGGGCGCCACTTTGCCTAGCAAATGACACCCCTCCTTCCAGCAACAGCCCAACCGTGCACTTTTACCTAGACCAGGCGCCATTTTCATGTGATTTTGGCGCCCCCCACCTTGAAACACACTTAACCAAAACAACCCAACCACATTTTCATCCAACAATTAAATTCTCAATTCAATAACACCCAACTAGACAATTACTCAACATCATTTAATTCCCCCAATCTCATAAATTCTCATATTGGAGTATTTAAACAAACACTTGGCATGCATAATCAACAACACATTCATTTCTAACATTAAGCATCATGGTATCATCACATTCAACATCAAATACAACAACAACATATAATTAACATAAAATTCACACAAATCAAGCCATTCCTAGAGCTATTCCACACATAATACATATCCTACAACTTATTATAAATGTAGTGGAGAATCCCCTAACCTTGGGTGAGCTAGAACTTCCAAGCAAACACCAAAAATCACCAAATGAAGCAACCTTCCTTCTCTTTCCAGCCAAAAAACCGCACCCTCTCCTTGCTTGGTGAAAATGGAAATTCAAAATGGACCCTAATGAGACCATAGAACTTAAAGAAATGGAACAAGGAGAAGAAATGAGGAGGATTGAGACCAAAAACCTACTTACCAAAAGTCAAAATGAGCAAAACCTTTCCTTCCTCTTCCTCCTTGGTTCACGCCGTCAGCTTCTCTTCTCCTCCTCTCTATTCTTCTATTTTCTTTCTTTCAAAATGGGACACAATGACACCCTAGTGTAGGAACCCCTAAGTTTTAAGACTAACATTGGGCCCATTAATGGCCCTTGGGCCTTATTTCCACCTCTACAATTAATTTATTCCACCTCCTGAAATAAAAATAAATCCAACTTAAGTATCCTATTTAAAATAGATTAAACCCCTTTTTGATAAAATAAACTCAACTATTTAATTAACTTAATTAAATGTTGCAAGCCTTAAATAACTTAATTAATTAAATAATTAAATTATTTTGGGCGTTACAACTCTCCCCCACTTAAAGAATTTCGTCCTCGAAATTACCTGAATCGAACAACT
Source organism: Oxytropis ochrocephala (assembly GCA_020916435.1). Taxonomy (NCBI): domain Eukaryota; kingdom Viridiplantae; phylum Streptophyta; class Magnoliopsida; order Fabales; family Fabaceae; genus Oxytropis; species Oxytropis ochrocephala. The sequence continues at coordinate 19,616,487 of CM037088.1, forward strand.
CCGGATAAGCCTCCTTCATCTTACTTTCCAACTCCCAAGTCATGCTTTTTCTGTGACTCCCAACCAGACCACTTTCACCAAATTAATCTCTTTGCCTCTTAAGACCTTCACCTCATGATCTTCAATCCTAACTGGCATAGTCTCCACCGTAAGGTTCTCCCTCACCTCCACATCATCCATCTGAACTACATGAGACGGGTCAGGAACATACTTCCGCAACTGAGACACATGAAATACATCATGTAGATTTGAAAGATTAGGTGGCAAGGCCACCCGATAAGCAACTTTCCCAATTCTCTCTGAAATCTGATATGGTCCGATAAAACGTGGGGTTAACTTCTTAGACTTCAACGCACGACCTACACCTGTTGTTGGAGTAACTCTCAAGAATACATGATCACCAGCTTGAAACTCTAGATCCTTCCTCCTCTTATCGTGGTAACTCTTCTGTCTACTCTGCGAAGCCTTCATCTTCTCCCGAATCATCTTCACCTTCTCTGTGGTCTCACGCACCAGCTCAGGACCTAGTACCACACTTTCTCCAGATTCATACCAACATAACGGAGTCCTACACCTCCTCCCATACAACGCCTCAAAAGGCGCCATCCCAATACTCGAATGAAAACTATTATTATAGGTGAATTCAATCAGTGGCAAATGAGAATCCCATGAACCTCCCTGCTCAAGAACATATGCTCTCAACAAGTCCTCTAATGTGAATGGTCCTCTCCGATCGCCCATCATGCTCCTGGGGATGATCTGTTGAACTCAATCTCAATTTGGAACCCAAAGCCTCTTGCAAACTCTTCCAAAACTCAGAAGTACATCTAGGATCCCTATCAGACACTATACTCAAAGGTACACCATGCAGCTTCACAATTGTCTTAACATAGATATCCGCCAACTTCTGAATGGATCGATAATATTAATCGGTAAAAGTGAGCAGACTTCGTCAACCTATCAACAACCACCCATATAGTATCAAATCCTCTCGTTGTAGTCGGCAAACCAGTCACAAAGTCCATAGAGATACTATCCCATTTCCATTCCGGAACATCCAATGGTTGCATCAATCCTGCTAAGCCACGATGTTCTACCTTCGATTTTCGACACGTCAAACAAGCATACACAAACTGAGCCACATCACGCTTCATACCAGGCCACCAAAACAGTTTCTTCAAATCTTGATACATTTTAGTAGCTCCCGGGTGGATACTTAACTTACTCCGATGACCCTCTTCTAGAATTGCCTTTTTAATCTCCCCCTCACTCGGAACACAAATCCTTCCACGGTACCTTAACACATCTTGCGCATCTATCTCATAATCTTTACTCTCGGATTGATCAATCCCAACTGCCAATTCAACTAGTTTAATGTCCCGCTTCTGGGCTTCCCGAATAACATCCAAAAACTCATTATGGATCTTCAGCACACCTAATCTAACACTCTTAGGTGTCACCTCACAGACTAAACTCAAATCCAGAAACTGCTCAATCAATTCAAGTTCTTTCACCATCATTGCAGACACATGGAAGGACTTCCTACTCAAAGCATCAGCTACCACATTAGCTTTCCCCGGATGATAGTTCAAGCTAAAGTCATAGTCTTTCAACAATTCCAACCATCTCCTTTGCCTCATATTCAATTCTTTCTGGTCAAACAAATACTACAATCCTTTGTGATCACTAAGCACCTCAAACTTAGAACCATACAAATAATGCCTCCAAATCTTCAAAGCAAAAACAATTGCCGCAAGCTCCAAATCATGAGTGTGGTAATTCTTTTCATGGATCCTCAACTGTCTTGAGGCATAAGCCACTTACTTTACCATTTTGCATCAGGACACCTCCTAGCCCCATCTTAGACGCATCACAATATACTACAAAAGGCTCTCCAGATTTAGGCAATGTCAAAACAGGTGATGTCGTCAACCTCCTCTTTAATTCTTGGAAACTTTCTTCACAACGGGAATCCCACACAAATGCCTTTCCCTTACAAGTTAACTGAGTTAGCGGGAGTGCCAACTTAGAAAACACTTCAATAAACCTTCTATAATACCCAGCCAATCCAAGAAAACTTCTAATCTCCGTAACCGACTTAGGAGCCTCCCACTGCATCACCGCCTCAACCTTAGATGGATCTACTGCAATTCCATCACCAGAGATAATATGGCCAAGGAAACTTACTTCCTTCAACCAAAAGTCACACTTAGACAATTTAGCATACAACTTATTCTCTTTCAACACCTCTAGCACCAATCTCAAGTGCTCTGCATGCTCCCCCTCAGACTTAGAGTACACCAGAATATCATCTATAAAGACCACCACGAACCGATCCAAGTAGCTATGAAAAATACGGTTCATGTACTCCATAAACACCCCTGGGGCATTAGTGACACCAAACGGCATTACAGAATACTCATAATGCCCATACCTCGCGTCTCAACGAACATTTGTCTTACGAATATCTTCTTCTTTCACTTTAATCGATGATAACGGCCTCAAATCAATTTTGCTAAACACCTTAGCACCTACTAGGTTAGTCCATCGGATCATCAATTTTCGGAAGTGGATACTTGTTCTTGATTGTCACTTTGTTCAAATTGTCTATAATCAATACAAAGCCGCATACTCCCATCTTTCTTCTTCACCAAAAGCAGGCGCTCCCCCAAGGCGACACACTAGGCCTTATGAACTTCTTTTCAAGTAGGTCCTCTACCGACTCTTCAACTCGAGATAATTCGGATGCGGACATCCCTATAGGGAGCCATAGACACGGGCCTAGTGCCGTGCACTAGATCAATACCAAACTCTACTCCTCTTTCGGTGGCACATCAGAATCTCATCGGGAAACACTTCAGAAATCCACAAACTATTGGCAACTCTTCAATCTTGGCTTGGCTCTCGGCGGACAACGATGCCATCAAGGTAAGCGACTTAACTCCTCCTTCATAGCTCTATGCAATTGACGAGAATGCAACAACGCAGATTCTTCCTCCTTGGAAGAAGGAAAACTCACGGATCTACTAGAACAATTAATATGCACATGGTTATCAACTAACCAGTCCATACCAAGAATGATGTCCAAACCTCCCAATGGCAAACAAATAAGATCAACAAGAAACTCTCTGCCAAAAACTGACAGAGGACACCTAGCACACATTAGGGAAGTAGTTATTGAACCCTTAGCTGGAGTATCAATAACCATCTCCCTTCTCATAGAAGACAATACAAGACCGGTTTTCAAAGACACAATGCAAAGAATGAAAGAATGAGTAGCACCAGTATCTACTATAGCAATCAAAGGAGTACCATTAATAAAACAAGTACCTCTAATCTCATTGACACCCTCGGATCCCGCCAGAGCAAACACCTTCCCTTTAGCTGCCTCCCTCTTGGGCTTAGTACAATTAGCCTTAACATTACCCACCTCTCCACAATTAAAGCAAACCGACCCTTTCTTATCACAGCTAGTAGACTTATGACCTTTCTGACCACACTTGTAACAGAAGACCTCGGAGCACTCACTACTCTTATGACCAGGTTTCTTGCAAGCAAAACACACAATTCCCGCAGAGGCACCTCCCCCACTTGAACCTTTACCAGCATTTGCCTTCCACTTACCTTTACCTCCATCAACATCATAGGGTTTTCCCCTAAACTGAGCATTCTTCTTCTCTCTCACAATCTTGTAGGCAGCAGTACTATCTTCCTCAAAAATTCTACACTTGTCCACTAACTTGGCAAAATCCCGAATCTCCTGGTATCCAATTGCTTTCTTAATCTCTGGCTGCAGACCATTCTCAAATTTAACACACTTGGAAAACTCAGAATTGGCTTCATTATCATAGTAAGGGCAGAACTTGACTAGCTCCTCAAACTTGGCTGCATACTCAGCCACAGACTTGTTTCCCTGTTTTAGTTCCAGAAACTCCACCTCTTTCTTGGCTCGCACGTCTTCAGGATAATACTTCCTTGTTAACTCTTCCTTGAATATATCCCAAGTGATCTCTTCCCCCGCAGCTTCTAGCCTCTGTTTCTTCCTCATCCACCAATCATCAGCTTCTTCCTTTAGCATATGAGTTCCAAATCTCACCTTCTGCGCTGGGGTACACGCCATAACACGGAAGATTCGCTCTATCTCCCTCAGCCATGTCAATGCTCCATCTGGGTCATACCTACCCTTGAAGGTGGGTGGGTTCTCCCGCTGAAATGTAGCCAACTTGTGATCCTCAGCATCTTCCCTACCACCTCTCTGCTCCCCCATAGCCTGAGCTATGGCTTGCAGAGCCTCAGCAAGTGTAGCATCAATTCTTCGAGCCATTTAACCTAGCACTGCAGCATTAACATCCATTAAGAAACAAACTAACACTACCTAATTGTCATAGATACTATGACAGACAAACTTGGCCGGACAGACCGAACTGCTCTGATACCACTAATGTAACACCCCCTTCTATTAATTACTATTTTACTAATTAAAAATCAGAGTTTTTTAAAACTTTTCCACGCACCTTAAGGAGAGTGCTACATTTCACTAAAATATCACAAAATAGTATTTAAATTCAAACGCATCTAGTGCGTGAAATACGTATCATAGCCACGTGGGTTAAACCCTCAAAACCTGTTTAGAGTTTACAATAATCCAAAAATGTTTTCACAGCACAGCGGAAATAAAACAAGTTCAACATACACAGTTCATAATCCAAATCAGTTCAAATACATAAAATAAAATAACTACACTACGATCCCCGCCCCGGGGGTCACTAATCAGAGCTGCCTCAATGAAACCAAAAAAAAAAACATGGGCACCTTCACTCGGAATCACCTGCATGTCGCCACGAGAGCAGGCAACATAAAAACGCTAGGGTGAGTCTCTTTACATAAATAATAACAAGTAAGATAAGCATTATATTAGGAAAGCATCTAGCAACATCAATCCACAACAATTAGGACATTTACCATTCAATTTTAATGCCAAGAAAACCACAATAATGATTTAACTAAGCATCAACAAGCATTCTAAGAAAGTATGAGTGTATGCATGTATGCAATATGCATGTGGATCCATCACCATCGCTATAAGCCCCAAGGGCACCCATCGCTTTGGCCGAAGCCCCCGTCGCTTTTGGCCGAAGCCCCCATCGCTTTATGTGTATGCTTTATGCGACACCATGACAATGCACCACAACACAATACATTCACCACCACATTCATTGTCACATCACTTAAAACATCTCCACAACACAACCCGTCGCTTTGGCCGAAGCCTACCCGTCGCTTAATCATCATTACAACACCTCACACCTCATTTATTAAATTATATCTCCTACCAAGAATAAAATCACACCTAAGGATTATTTTAATACACACCAAAAATTGTTTTAGTACCTAAGGACTATTTTGACACACCAAGGACTATTCTAATACTTAGGGAATTATTGGGCATATTAGGATTGATTTGGTATTTAGGAAATTATTTTGACGTGCTAGGCTTAATTAGATACTAAGGGACTATTTTGTCACTCCAAGGATTAATTTAATTCTTAGGGACTATTTCGTCACACAAAGGATTAAATTAATTCTTAGGGACTAAAAACATCACTTAGACCCCATTAAGCATATATATCTAGGCGCCAAGGGGCAGCCATTTTGGCGCCCCACCTAGCGCAAAGACCCACACAAAGACACAACAACACCAAAGACAGCGCCAAGTTTCTAGCAACGGCGCCCGTGCACTGTGCACACACACACACACACAAAGACTCACGTCCTAAGCACCAGCGCCAAATTCCTAGTGAATTGGCGCCCCTCCCTGCACATGACACACGCACAGCCACTACGGCGCGCACACACTAGACACTCCAGCACCAGGCGCCAAATTCACGGAGAATTGGCGCCCTCACCTGCCCTGCATATCGAGCCACTACCAGTCACGCCACCAGGCGCCAAATTCCTAAGGAAATGGCGCCCCTGCACGAACGCATGTCCCTGGCCGCCCCAAACAGTAGACTGGGCGCCACTTTGCCTAGCAAATGGCGCCCCTCCTTCCAGCAACAGCCCAACCGTGCACTTTTACCTAGACCAGGCGCCATTTTCATGTGATTTTGGCGCCCCCCACCTTGAAACACACTTAACCAAAACAACCCAACCACATTTTCATCCAACAATTAAATTCTCAATTCAATAACACCCACACATAATACATATCCTACAACTTATTATAAATGTAGTGGAGAATCCCCTAACCTTGGGTGAGCTAGAACTTCCAAGCAAACACCAAAAATCACCAAATGAAGCAACCTTCCTTCTCTTTCCAGCCATAACCGCACCCTCTCCTTGCTTGGTGAAAATGGAAATTCAAAATGGACCCTAATGAGACCATAGAACTTAAAGAAATGGAACAAGGAGAAGAAATGAGGAGGATTGAGACCAAAAACCTACTTACCAAAAGTCAAAATGAGCAAAACCTTTCCCTCGTCTTCCTCCTTGGTTCACGCCGTCAGCTTCTCTTCTCCTCCTCTCTATTCTTCTATTTTCTTTCTTTCAAAATGGGACACAATGACACCCTAGTGTAGGAACCCCTAAGTTTTAAGACTAACATTGGGCCCATTAATGGCCCTTGGGCCTTATTTCCACCTCTACAATTAATTTATTCCACCTCCTGAAATAAAAATAAATCCAACTTAAGTATCCTATTTAAAATAGATTAGACCCCTTTTTGATAAAATAAACTCAACTATTTAATTAACTTAATTAAATGTTGCAAGCCTTAAATAACTTAATTAATTAAATAATTAAATTATTTTGGGCGTTACAACGAACCTTGACAATGCTGCAATCATCCCATTCAGCTTTTGTATCTCCTTCTTTGTTTTGGGTGGTCTCATCTCAAGAATCATACTCGCATTTATCCGGATTGGCTTGATGCCTCTTTCTCGTCAAGTAGAAACCTAGAAATTTGCCCGCCCTTACTCCGAAAGTACACTTTTCAGGGTTAAGCTTTAAAGAATTTTTTCGAGCTTCGGCGAAAACTTCCTTCAAGTCATTTCGGATGGTCGAATCGCTCTCGCTTTTGACTATCATATCGTCAAGATATACTTCAGCTATTCACCCAATCTGGCCACAAAAAACTTTGTTCATCATTCTTTGGTATGTGGCACCGCATGCTTGAGCCCGAAGGGCATGACCTTATAGCAGAAGTTACCCTTGTCCGTCATGAAAGCCGTCTTTTCTTGGTCGGGTGGATACATGGCGATCTGATTATATCCTGAATAGGCATCCAGAAAGGAGAGTAGCCATGCACCCATTGGTGTCATGCCCGTTGCATTTATGATATCTGCACCATTTTCGTGATTTCCGCTGCCCATCCTTCATTACTAATGGTTCAGGTCTTTTTACATCTTTGAATTCTGTGTTGGCACAATCGGCATAAATCTGGGCGTACGAGGTGTTCAATCTGGTGCGCTCTGCCTGTTTCTTTGACTTGAAATCGCGGGAAGGTCCTTCTCGATCTCGCCTCTGCCGATGATCCTGGTCCTCTATGGGTTTGTCTTGGGCGTTCCCAACACTTGGTCGCCCCCTGGCCATCCTTACTTCCTCATAATTCATATAACGCTGCGATCTGCGAATGAAAGTGGCTAAGTCCTCTGGTTGATTTATCCCGGCCTCTGTTTGAACAAGCTACGTGCCTCGGACCACGCGTCAAATAACTTAGCTTTTTCCGGTCGTTCAACCCGCATGAACCGAGGTCGCTTCCTTGTTGAACCGATCTACGCATTACTCGCAAGAGTTTCATTCTCCCCCCTTCTTTACTGCTTCTAAAGTGTGCTCAGACTTGGGTTTACTCTTATGAGCTGTGAACTGGGAAGAAAAGACTCTGCAGAGTTCTCTCCATGAAGAGATGGAGTTGGGCTCCAACTCCTCCCACCAATCCTGGCGCCTTCTTCTAGGGACGAGAGGAAAAGTTTGCATTTTACCTGGCTCAAGCGGTGACCCCAGTAGTGCATCATATTGTTGAAGTATCTGATGTGTCGATCCGGATCACCGATCCCATTGTACATCTTCAGAGGAGGAGGTTTCTCCAGCTTTTTCGGTATTGGATAATCTTCAATTTCCCGAGTGAAAGGACTTGCTCCTCCTACATCCCGATACCTGGGAATACCATCCTGATGCCGGACTCGCCTATCCACTTCATATCTTGATCTGGGAGGAGCGTGATGCCTTGGACTTTCTTCAGCTCGAGGACAAGGTCCATATGGGTCGAACGACCTACTCCTGGAACGCCTCGGAGATCCCGTTGACGAGTATCTAGTAGGGGAGTATTCCGGGTGATTAGGATCGTACGTTGGATCGGTGGATGACGGAAGTTGAGAGCGCCAGAATTTCTACCCCTCCTAGGTGGAGATCGGTGCACATGATTCCTTTGCGGAGGCGATCTGTGTACCGAGTGTCTTCTTGGGGGAGATCTTGCTCTACGAGCCTCTGGTTCTCTGCGTGCTTCTATAACGGGTGGTAGTCAGGGCGGGTGTTACCCACGGTGGCGTGACAAAAGCCGTCGCCCACCGCGCAACTCGCCGCTTTCGATTTGGTTGAGCCTCTCATTCTGCATTGCAATAACATGATCACGTTGGTTCAACAACTGTATGAAATGTTGCGTGATGTTAGGGGAAGACCGATCATTTGCCAAGATATCGTGATGCGGGCGATCGGCTCCTCGAACGCATACTGGCCCGAATCCTCCATGGTGACCGCCACACCTTATGGGGTCATTCGAGGTCGCCAGAACGGCCCGGCGGCTCGTCAGCTAGAACAATTCGCCAGGAGGCGTTTTTTCTTGGTCGCGCCTGCGGGTGCCATTCAAGATACATGGGACACTCTGGCTCCCACTGTGGTCGCCAATGATCTGTCGTAGACCTTCAAGTAGTGAGCAAGTGAGACGCCTTGGTGGTCGAGCGTCTTCTTCTGCCCGAGCTGGTGGTGTACCTGCAATTGCACTCTGACGCCCAAGTCAGTGGGGTGAGCAGAAAGCAGGAACTGTAAAATTGGGTAAGAATTCATCACCTTGTCAGTGTCTGACTCACGGAATAAATACTGTTCACCGAGTGGCCACGGGCCGTTGGATCTTCCGTGACACGATCTTGTCCGTTGACGGGAGTGTGCAAAGGATCCTGACCATCCAACGTGAGGTGGATCTGGATCTGACCACCCTGGTGGTTTGTGCCAAGTCTGGCCTTTTTGTCGGATGGGCCTACGTCTAGGTCCAGTCCAGAACACATAATGTACTTTTCGAGAAGTGTCATTTCATTGCGAAAACAATTTACTTTATTGAAGAGTTTAAATCGTTGGAGTTTACAAAAAAAGCTAAAATTAATCTTTATAATATTGTTATAAAAACAAATCTTCCGTGAATATTAGAGTATTTTACATTCTACTCATTTATCCTCTTTCAATTAATACTACTAGGATACCCGTGGATACGCACAGGTGTTGTCATATTCTTTTCATGAACGAACTTAGACATAATTTAAATAGTCTGGACAACACTTCGTGAAAAAAAAAGACAAATTTAAAGTAGTTAAAAAAGGAGCCTCAAATAAAAAATTAGATATAAATATTAAAATCTAAAAATGTAAAAGTATCATTTAAAAACAATCTGTGCATTTATCCCGTGTTCTTTTATATATTAGTGTCAGTGTTGTTATCCCGTGTTTTTTATATATCAGTGCAGCTATCTCGTGTTTTTACATACATCATTGTAATTATCCCGTGTTTTTTTATATTTCAATAAAGTTATCACGTGTTTTTTAATAATATCAGTGAAGTTATCTCATAGTTTCAATTGATTATTTTAGTTGAATAATAGATTATAGTAGACAGTAACTGATAGATGGTAGATTATCAAATATTTCAGTGAAGTGTTTTTTATATATCAGTGCAGTTATCCCGTGTTTTTATACATATCATTGCAGTTATCTCGTTGTTGTTTTTTGACATATTAGTATGGTTATCCCATGTTTTTTATATATCAGTGCAGTTATCTCATTGTTTCAATTGATTATTTTAGTTGATTAGTACATTATAATAGATAGTAAAAGATTAATAGTAGATTATCAAATATATCAGTGCAGTTATCCCGTGTTTTTTTATATATCAGTACAATTATCCCGTGTTTTAAATATTAATTAGTAGTTGAAATAGTCATTAAGTTTTCCCTTTTTTTTGATATATTAATATCATGTTTTTTATATATCAGTGAAGTTATCCCGTGTTTTTACATATTAGTGCAGTTATCTCGTAGTTTAGATTGATTATTTTAGTTCATTAGTAGATTTGATTTGATTTGAATTTCGTAATTTGAAAAAGAAAAAAAAAGAGAGGGGAAAGTTAAAAAAAATGGGAGTGAGAAGAAAGTGCATTGGGAGAAGAAACTTGAAAAAGAATGTGACAGTAAATTACAAAGTTGCCCTTAGTTAGATAAGTTGTCAAATAAATAGGAAAACTTGTTTGAGTAATTTAAGTATGATTTGTTAATATAAATAGATATTAGATTAGTAGATAGTGGGTAAAGAAAGTTGGTGAGTTTGATTTAAATTTTGAAAAGAAAAAAAGAGTAAGAGAGTGAGTGAGAAAGAAAGAGAAAGTAGAATTAAAAAATGATAAATAAAACAAAAGTGGTGATGTTTTAAAAAAGTAGATGTCTAAATTTGTAATTTTGTATGTTGTTTATTTGTATAAATAGATAAATAGGAGTAAATTGTAGATTATTTAATATTAATTTAATTATATTAGATTATAAAGTAGATTAAAAAATTGTGAAAAGAACTATTTTTATTTTTAAATAAAGAGTGTGGGGGCCACTAATAATAGATGTGTAAGAAGTAAAAAATATTAGAAAATGTGAGATTGAAAGAGAGTGAGTGAGAAAGGAAAAGAAAGTAGAATTAAAAAATGATAAATAAAACAAAAGTGGTGATGTGTCAAAAAAATAATATGTCTAAAATTGTAATTTTGTATGTTGTTTATTTGTATAAATAGATATTAGATTAGATTAGTAGTTAATACATTTTTTTTAGATAAACAAAGATTTCATTGATGGGAGCACAAGGGGTGCCCAACCCGTACAATGAAAATTACAATGAAAAGTAAAGGAAGAGAGAGGGCCTCCTCAAAACCTTCCTGAGCCAAAACCCAGTGGGAAAAAGACTCAGGAAGGAAAAAGAGTACTTTGCACAGAGGTGTGCGACAGTGAGTAGTAACACCTAGCCCACTGTTTCTCCCCCGTAGTTACAACAACGAAAAACAACCCAGCTGACAATGATACCAGTTTGACCATCCCACCCTACAATGTCTCCCCTTCCTAGCCTTGAACCAGCTCCAAGCACTATCCTTGACCCCGACAATGATAGTAGTTAATACATGTTTGTTGTTAGAGTATTGTTTCTTGAAAATGAAACTAAATATTCTCTCTAGCTAACATTTGATCACTAATTGGTTAAAAAGCATGTGGGTTCCATTTAAATTAATGAGTTCTATTTTCAAGGTGGTGGACTCACATAAATTTAAACCAACCATAGAGTAAGTGTTGGAGAGAGAGTACTTGAAAGAGAGTGTTGCTAGCGTTTCTCTATATTTTTCGCAATACTTGGATCGGTTTCCTACCACCTGAAATTACCACCCAATTCTAAAAGACCTGGTTTTTCATTTCTCTATCTCCAAGCCTCATGTTGGAGGACCCCCCCCCCCCCCAACACACACACACATGTGCTACTTATCAAATACATGTGCTTGTCACCCATTAGGAAAATATGTTAATTCCATCCGTTACCAGCTAAGAGATGGGACGCGTCAAACATAACCTAACTAGATTTGTCAGGTTGTATGGAAATACAAACATGGACCCATCCAAAGAAACCCCACAATCGGCCCACATACCTACCGGACTATAACAAGTCCATGAAGCACGCAACAGTAGCAGAATTTCCTTCTAGAAGTTATTATGCATTTTTTTCACCATTATGTTATGAGTCATGTGCTGAGTCATGAATTCTATTAGGATTAGGTTACAATCCCTAAAATGCTACTATACCACTAATTAGCAGCTTATAAGAAGAATCTATATAAACCATACTTGCAATGAATAAAAGCAGAGAATTATACAACTTTTATTCTTGTAGTAGTCAGAAGGTTCCCATTATCCTCCATATCAAGGAACTATCAAAAACTCTAAACATAAATTATTTATGAATATTTTTAAAATCAACAACATTTTGTTCGTAAAAACTATATACTATAGTAATATTATAGAAGGTTGTAACCTATCCATGGAAACTTGTATCAGCATCCTCTAATTCTCTATACCTTCCTCAGCAAGCCTTTTATCCTTGTAAACATACCACTTAGCACAAATCAAGTATATAACCAAATTCAAACCACTCAAAAAAGCCAAAAGCCAATAGAAATCATAGAGTTTGCCTTGGTTAAGATTATCAGCTAGCCATGGCTTATTATTACCTGTCACTTTATGCACTAAAGTCACCAACAATGAGCTAACAAAAAATCCCAATGATAATGTACTCAAGAACAAACCTGTGCTCATTGTTTTCATCCCTTTTGGACATTCTCTTAGGAAGAAATCAAGTTGTCCTATATAAGTAAATGCTTCACCTGACCCCACAAAAAAGAATTGTGGGACTAACCAAAAGACACTCATTGGAAGTTCTGCATGAGGATTGTCTTCTAGGTTATGCAAATGAGCTACTTTGAGTCGTTTTATTTCAATGAGTGCTGCAAATACCATTGCTAGGATTGAAAAAACTAACCCAACGCCGATACGTTGTAAAGGGGTTAGTCCTTGTGGGTTGTTGAGAAGTTTCCTTGTGACTGGAACGATGATTCGGTCATAAATCGGGACGGTTAAGAGGATGCTTCCGATGAAGAAGGCGGTTAGTGATGCAGCTGGAATTTGAAATGATTTTCCGATGTGGCGGTCTAAGGTTGTTGCTTGTGATACTGAGAATGTTGTCATTTGAGCATATACTGTCCAAAACATTATGGTTGTGGCCCATATTGGTAACATTCTTTGTACTAATTTAACTTCTTCAACATCTGTTAAGGTTGATAGATACCACTTTCTTGCTGATTTAATTTCAGTGCCATCTGTTTTTGGGTCCTTGATTGCTGCTTTGTCCAAGAACCTGTGTCAACAATATTCAACAAATTCCACTAGCAAAAATAAAATTTCTTGAAGTAATAGCTGTTAGAATATACTAATATAGACGTAGAAAGATGGAATCAACTATCATATATATGAAAATTACTCTTCCCTGCTACATTATATAAAAAATGCTGACTAATATTATAAGGTTATTATCGTCAAAAAAAATTATAAGCTTTTGGTGTCTAGAAAGGGAGTATATTTTTATTTGTTTTGGCAGTCACAAATAATTCAAGTCTCAAAGAAGTAAGAGTTCAGAAGAGTTTATAAAGAATTAACATCTCTCAGCTTATAAGGTGATTCTTGTAAGGATAAATTAAGCCGAAATCTTATGATTATATCGAAATTTATCCTAGATGCATTCGGGCACCTATCATTATTATCCACTCACCATAAAGAAATGGCATCCATCATTATAGATCTGTCAAATAGGCCGTCCAGCTCAGCCTAATGGGTCAAAACACAAAAGCATGTTGGGTTGGACAATTATCTAACTAGATTGTGTTTCTTTAGTCCAGTCCAAAACACCGGACCAGAAGGTCGGCTCAATCCAACCCAATTTTTAACAACGGAAACTATAGAAAGATGTTCAAAAAATATAATTAAAAAAAAAAAGGTCCAATGTAACCTATGAGTTGGGCGCGAAAATGACTTGGTATTTGTTGGGTCTCTATTTAGCAAGTCTAGCCCAACCTAAAACACTGGAACACCGAGTCGGCTCATTATACAGGCGAATATTGGCACCTTACTCCATCAACTTTGTAAAGATGAATAAGGCCTAAAATTGTGTCACACTCAGCTGAAGTTTTCCTCAAATTAAAGTGTTGTTTTTTTTTATTAGGGAACTTTTTGTATGTACATTGCAATAGATCCACTCCACACTCACAAATCACAACCAAAGACAGTAAGTAGTGTGGGAGGTAAGCATAGCACAAACAACAAAGCCATGTCCGTGACAGAGGTAACTGTGTTGTGTGAGAGATCAGACAAAGGTGACAGAAGCATGGCCTGAACATGCATTATACAGCCTTGCCATCTGATCATTTTCTCTCACCTTTCACCCAACCAAAATATAAATGGAATCTATTTTTTTGTCCTTATTCATTAAATATTATTATATATAACCTGTCATCTACTTTGTTTTTTTGACAAAATATACTGTCACCTAGTAACAAGTGAAGGAAATAATGCAAGATATATTTGGCTAGAGGGAAATGACATATATCTAATGCATATGACTATTGATTAATCAAAGGGTGTTTGTTTTCGTACCCCCCTCATTCCCTCCCACACCCTCATAATACCAAAAATGCCAATAATACCCCTGCGTTTTTAAAAAAAAAAAAAAAAATTAAATTTTCGGAATTACCTCAAAAAAGGTAATTCGGTTCAAAAATAAATTTTGAATTACCTCTAAAAAGGTAATTCGAAATTTGTAATTTTTTAAAAAAAAAAGTTTGTATTTTGGTCTTAAGATTTAAACGCGCGTTTTATTGGAAATATGATACGAACGATTTACGATTTAATAACAATACGTCAAAATATATAAAATGACCAACATAAAATAGGAGTACAAATACAACTATGGGTCCAAAATGTCTAAAAATGACTGAAAATAAGCACGTGAAGTAGGTGAATGGGCGACATCTAGGGCATCGGGCCAATCAGGACGCTGCAAGAATGCGTATATATACGATTTGTTTTAATTTTTATTACTAAAAGGCTACTAAAAATAGTCAAAACTACTCTAAAAAATATAAAAACACCACTAAAAATCTAACAAAACCAAAATAAGGCTATACAAATTTTTAAGATTTTTGGAGACTATGAAAAATTAAAAAAATCGTAAAAAATAGTAAACGATGGAATTTGGGATTTTGAGGTCGTTGTCCCGCAAGTAGAAGTCCCTTCTAAGGGAGTCTTGATTCTTGATTTATTTCGCTTCTAATGGTTTGTGGTTTCATTACGATCCGAGTATGTTGTCCAAAACCGATTTTTAGCCTAAATTATTCGTTCGAAAAAAAAAAATAAATTTTGAATTACCTCGAAATAGGTAATTAGGTTCTAATTTATGAACCGGAATTACCTCATTTTCGAGGTAATTCAAAATCTTTTCTAATTATAGGGTAAATCCAAATTCCATTATTTTTGAGGTAATTCAAATTTTAGAGGTAATTAGAAATTTGTAATTTTTTTTTTTTTAACAAAACCATGTAATTTTTGTAAATTTTCAGGGGTATTTTTGTCCATTTGGGACATTATGGGGGTGTGGGAGGGAATGAGGGAGGTACCGAAAATAAAGGCCTTAATCAAACCATATATACCACTAAATAAAGCAAACATAACAGTTTGCACTGCAAAACCAGACAATTAAATCATTCTAGTTCTATGTTATACTTGATCATGGATCAACATGGGAAAATCAGCCATCATGGACTCTCTAGTTGTCTATTTCGCGACCAAACTTTAGGTATTTAGTTAAAAAGTTAGAAGTTCTCCTAAGTTATATAAAGCTCCTTGTATTTCTTAATTTAAACATAGTTCTTATCACACTTCGTGACTTCTAGCTGGAGAGAGAAAAAGACACACAGAATAAATAAAATAATTCTGTGTATCTTTCTCTCTCTAACTAAAAGTCTCTAGTTACTCTGTTCCATTATTCATAGCCAAATAATGAAAGATTACATGGTGGAGATTTAGTCTCCGGCTGCTGATTAGAAAAGTTGACTAGCTTCCCTCTATTATAGAAGATGGAAGCCCACACTCAAAAGATAAGTTCAATATTGGGCAATATTATCTACCCTACCATTGAAATGTTTACTTCAATTATCCTATGTCTCCGGGATATGTTATGTTGTCACTCTTCCTTCAATTATTTATGTTACTACCAAATCAAATGACCTTTCTTTAAAAGTTTATATTTTAAGGTAGGTAAATTCTAAGGTATCATAGAACTAGAATCAAATCACATGTTTATGTTTCTCTTTTTCCTCTTCCTTTAATTAAAAGATAAAGTATAAGAACAAAACATATAATCAAGATAAAGAAAACTGAAAACACCTAATGTGAAGAATAGTTTGATTGCCCAAATAAGTGTAAGTGTTTAACCTATATTTGGAAGTAAGAAAAAAAATTATACTTTTTATTAATTTCTTATGTGAATTTTATTAAATAACCTGAATCTAACCCAAGGGGTGTGGTTGAGCGGTTGAGGCTCATCATCCTTTAACTAAGTGTCGAGGGTTCAATCATCGTCTTGGGTATGAAGCAACTTTAAATCTCTAGGTCAGCTGTCTCACCTTTCAAAGTGCCTCCAATCCAATAAGAAGATTAGTCACTGTGTACGGCGATGAATACCCTAGTCTCGACAAAAGATAACCTGAGCCTACCTTTTATGGGTACGTCGTATACCTAATGGCACTAAAAATGTTGGAAAGTAGATTGTCATTATGTAATAATTTCTATAAAAGATAAAGAGGTTGGTTTCCCAACTTGAATTCACGTACACACCGTGCAGGATGTATATATAGTGACCCTCTAATTAATATTCTTGTTGTTACATGGGTTAACTTTATGCTGAGCTGAGAAATCACGGGTTAAGAAAGTGATCTCATGCAACTTGAGCTACAAAATTTAGACAAAACAACTCAATTATAATTTATTTTATAATTTGTATACATTAACAATATATTTATTCTTACATGACGTATTTATATTAAAATTTCAATTTTTTCTATATGAAATATGACACCTGTATAAAATTATCCATACAAAACTAACCACACAATCAAAACCATATAATAAAAAAGTGTCAAGTTAACACCATAATTTTTTTAGAAAACATAATAGATCACAGGTTAAGAAAGGGACCCAACAGTTCATTAAATACCTGCGGGCCCCAGCTCTTCTACTTTTATAAAATGTTCAAATAAATCCTTGATTTAGAGTACGTTTGGAAATAATCAATTAGAAAAATAGAATCACTCGTAAGTCGTAAGAATAATATGAAATAGTATATCACTCGTAAGAAATCCTTGTAAACAATAAATCAAAGATTTATATTTCGTAAGTAAATGAGTACTCTAAAATATTTTATTACTCGTAATATATTAGAGTACTCCAATGAATAGAATTTATTTAGATTTCATATCAGTCTAGAGTAATATGAAATAGAATCAATCTATTTCATTTCGTATTTCCAAATGGAAATTATAAATTGTAAATCAAGAATGCAAATAAACAAATAAATGATTGATCAAATAAATAAATAAATGAGTACTCTAGTAAATAAATAAATAAATTGGACTCTAATAATTTAAATACATTAACTACTCTTAATAAATTCTCATAAAAAATAATAAAAGTAATTAATGTATTTAAAGTCCCACAAAAAATGAAATAATAAATGTAATAAATTGTAATAAATGCAATAAATGAAATAATAAATGCAATTAATTGTATTTATTTACTCCCTCTAGTCCTTATTATAAGAAAATTTTACAGTTTTAGTTTTATTGAATAACTGTTGTATCTAGGGCAAATACATCAGTTATTCAATAAAACTAAAACTGTAAAATTTTCTTATACTCTAGATACATCAGTTATTCAATAAAACTAAAATTGTAATTTTTTTTTACAATAGAGACACATACAAAAAAATTAATAACATTTATTGCATTTTATGTATTACTTATCACGAAAAGTAAATGAGAGTATCTAATCACACTCCTATATAGTTAACACACAATCAAAACCATATAGTAAAAAAGAGTGTAAGAAAGTGTAAGGTAAACAACATCAATTTCATGACAAAAAAGAAATTAGAAGAAATTACCGGAACTGTTTGCTATGAGGCAAAACCTGCTTCTTCTTCCTCAAATTTTCATCAGCAATATCATCAACATTAAACAGCAAAGAAGATTCAGAAGGCAATTCCAATTTCCGCTTTCTCCAAGCAGCAACATAAACAACAGCAATCTGAGTCAAAGGACTACCAACAAGTTTCTTAAACCTATACCTTTTAGTTCCCCATAAGAACACTAAAAGTTCCAACACAATAGCACAAACACATAAACCATAACCCCAATCTCTTCCAACATGATCTTGAATGTACACAAGTACTGTCACTGCTGTCAATGAACCTAAACTTATGAAGAAAAAAAACCAGTTGAAGAACTTAATCATGTGTTTTTTCTCTCTTTCGTTTGATTCGTCGAATTGGTCTGAACCAAAACCTGATACACTTGATTTTAAACCACCTAGTCCAAGTGCTGTCACATATAGTGCTAAATATAGAACCATTAACTGAATGTTGCTTGCTGGTTCACATGGTTTTCCACTGTTTGGTTTGCATTTTGGTGGATGCAAACTTGGTATTATTGTTGATATTGTCAATATTGTAACACCCTGTCATGTCCATATAATTTAATATTAAAAAAAAACTTAAGCGAAGCATCTACACAGATACAGATACCCGACACAAATAACGAGACATAGACGCTAATAAAAACTTGAGAAAATAAAAGTAACTGAAGTGTCTATATCAGTGTTGATGTTCGTGTCGGGCATAAAACAGTTCAATCTAAAAGGTCGGTGCTACATATTGCTATGAGCTAAAAGAAGAAAAAAAAACAGAGCATGCTCTGTATTGAAGTAGTAGTAATGTCTTACAGTTGCTGCAATGGTTGTGAAGATGGATATAGTAAGATATCTGTGAAATAAGGAATAGAAAATATATATGAGTTTACAATGAGATATTATAATTGATTTTTTTTTTGAGTTTTGGGTGAAGAGAAACTAACGAACCTGCCAATGAAAGTGTCGGCAAGAAAACCACCAAGTAAACAGAGCATAAACAGAGTACCCATGAAATTGGTGACTGTATTGGCAGAGAAAGCATTTCCTAAATGCATAGTACCAGTCAAATAAGGCACCAAATTTACAGCGATTCCCAGTGTTGTTAACCTCTCACATGCTTCTATAGCTGATATACACAACAACACAATAGTAAAATACTCATATCTAAAACTAAAAAGACAAACAAAACAAAACAGAGCAAAACAGAGGAGAAGTATAAGGTAATAATGGTATTTAAAGACCTAAAATCATTGCAGCAGCAGTCCAACCACCAGTTTTGGATCTCTCTGCTGGAAGACCTTTGTAATCCCAAGCATCTGGGATTGTGTTCCCCTGTGTTTGAGGAAGAGTACCCATTGGTGAATGAAGGGTTTGGAAGTAATAATGATACAATAGAAGGAAGTGGGAGAGGTAGGCACAAGGAGCGAGCTTATGGTTTTTTTGTGGCTTTTTATATATTTATATACTTAGGAAAGAGACCTTGGACGGTTGTAGCATTTAAAAATGTCACATACAGCCTATGCCTAACCAATCAATCCTTAATAAGTATTTTATATCAAAATTTGGATCAACATAGCAATTATTAGCTAGGATAATACAAATTTAATTGTAGCTATAGTTTCATTATTTATGTATTTTATCCACTTTCACAATCAGCAAATTCAATTTGGTTTATCATTAGATGTGTATGTATAATATACTATGAAGCCAGACATTTCAAAAATCGAAATGTACCTGTTCCAGATATGTATTTGATCGATAGTACTCAAAGAGTATTCAATAATTTTTAATTCATTTTAAAGATACATCTTTGATACTTACCAATTAATGATATTTTTCAGATACATTTTGATACTTCTTACCAACTAAGCACATGATTGTCACTCATATATTTATCTTTATCTTTATATAACCATGAACAATCCACATCAACCGTCCATGTAATCAGTCCAGAATAATATGTCATCGACTATGAAGCCCCGATACTTCAAAAATGGAGACGTACCCGTGTCTGATACGTATCCGATACCGACACGCACCCAATACTTTCCTATACGTACCAATGAGTATCCAATGATTTTTAATTTTTTAAAATAATATTTCAATCAATACTTTTACTTTTCAGATACACCTTTGATTAACCCACACGCCCAAGGATATTTAAGGGAATTTAGATAAACACACTTCAAGAATAAAGGAGAGAAGAAGACACAAGCAATATACGTGGTTAGACACCTCTTGCCTACGTCCACGGGAACACATCAACATAATTCATTCATCTTCTCAAACATGATCACAACAATTTGTAACGCACCCCAATATGTGTATCACCCTAAAATACTCTTCTCACCCTAAGAGTTACGAGGACTATCACATTCGCATCTCACACAACAGATGATCCCCAGAAGAACCCGACTATATTAAACTGCACAAGAACCCGACTATATTAAAATATTATCACTCACAATGGCGTATCGAGGACCCTAGCTCAGGGTGGTCAGTAATTAAACTGCACAAGAACCCGACTATATTAAAATATTATAACCATAATTGTATGCTTATTAATTAATTAATTAATTACTTAATAAAATTAGAATACTAGAATTTAATTTATGGGATAAAAGAATACTAAAATTCATATTCGATACATCTTTTTAAAGATACATATTCGATACTTTTTATCAACTAAGGATACTTCTCAAATACATTTTTGATATCTCTTACTAACTAAGCACATAATTGTCATTCATATCTTTATCTTTATCTTTATTTCTTTATCTATCTATATCTATACTATATACATTTGTAAATATAAGTGTGTAATCATTCATATCTTTATCTATCTATATCTATACTATATACATTTGTAAATATCCTCTAAGTAGTTTATCCTATGTGTAATCTTTAAAAAATGACACTTAAGCACAAAATATGATGTCATCTTCTAAGCGCTTAGTTGGCATATTCTTTTTAAATAAAAAACTGAAATTCATATTTGGTTCAATGCAAGTATACATGTTATGAATAAATAATAAAATGACATTAATATTTTGTCTGGTTATCCGTTTTTACTATTCTCTTCAAAAAAATAGTTAATACTAATTACTCTTTCTATTAATTAAAATTTGGATTTTCCAAGATTCAAAAATGTCATTGCAAATTTAAAATTAATATATATAGTGTTTATGATTAATATTTTAAGAAAAAATGAGAAAATAAGCCAAATATATAAAAAATCATTTAAAATTTACAATTATATGATAATTCGCAAAAGTTATAATTTATAATTTATATGTTTGCAATTCCAATTGATATTTTAATATAAATTAATAGTTTAAATCAGTTAACGTTTCATATAATAAATTATGAGATACAATGGTGTAATTGTCAATCAAATTCAAATAATCTATAATTAATTTTCATCCCTTAATTCGAAATATCAAATAAAATTGTGAGATTTAAATTTTGACAAATTTCAAACTTGAATTTAACTAATTCAAAATTCGAATTTTCATTCTTGAAATTTGATTTCCCGCTATTTCGTAAGTTGAGAGTTATTTCTGAAATCGTTTTATGTATATATGAAACCGTTCTAATTAAAATTTGAATTTTCCAATATATAAAATATTGTGATTTTTTTTTTTGACAAAAAAATATTGTGATTATGAGATACATGTTACATTTTATTATTCAAAATTTAGACTATAAAATACATGTGACATTTTAAAATTCAAAAATGTCATTGCTAATTTAAAATTAATATATATATATATATATATATATATATATATATATATATATATATATATATATATATATATATATATATATATATATATATATATATTGTAATTTTAATATTGATGATTAAGATTTTAAAAACAAAAAAAAATATAAGCCATATATATGTAAGAAAAAACTTAAAATTTAAAGTTTAAATTTTTTCAATTTGTACATTGAAATCAAATGAGAAAAACAATTATATAATAATTCGCAAGAGTTATAATTTAGAATTTATATGTTTGCAATTACAATTGATATTTTAATATCAATTTATAGTTTATTCCTGGAATCAAATCAAAACAGTTAACAATTCATACAATAAATTATACATTATGAGATACAATGGTGTAATTGTCAACCAAATTCACTTAATGTATAATTAATTCCTATCCCTTAATTCGAAATTTCAATTCAAATTGTGAGATTTAAATTTCACCAATTTTTAAACTTGAATTTAACTAATTCAAAATTCAATTTTTCATTCTTGAATTTTGATTTCCCGCTATTTCATAATTTGATTAACATTTCAGGCAACTATATATACATTTGCAATGAGACGGTGCCATATACAGAATCTCATTTCATATTCTATAGTTCCTTGCTTCCTTGATTTCCTAATTTTTTTTTGTTTACACACCCAACTATATATACACACCCAACATATTCCATCCCTTTAGACATTCGTGATGGCTCGATATGTAATATAAATTAGGGAAGTGCTAAAGCACAATTGTTGATCCACACAAAGCTTATTATATGGGATGAGACACCTATGACGAGGAAATTCTGCTTTGAAGCATTTGGTCGCACACCACGTGACATCATGTATATAGTTGATCTTGCTAACCTTGATAAACTATTCAGTGGAAAGAATATTGTGTTTGGTTGGGATTTTAGATAAATACTACCAGTGATAAGAAAGTGTACAAGAGATGCAATAGTTTCGCTGCGATAAATTCATCCAAAATATGGTCATACTGTAAAGTTTTTAGGCTCACGACTAACATGAGGCTTGGTAGATCTGATATCGAGAGTGAGCGTGAGAAAATCAAAGAATTTGTTGAATGGATTCATAGTATTGGTGATGGAGATTGCAGTTCAAACCAAAATGGTAGATTTCAACTATCCAAACATGCTTGAAAATATGAATAGCCCACACTTTTTTGAAGAACAAAATATATTTGCTCCAACTCTAGAGTCTGTGGTGAAGTCAATGATTTTGTAATGTTTTTGGAACTAGGAGATGAGGTTAAATATGTAACACCCCAAAATAGTTCAATTAATTATTAAATTGAGTTATTTAGGGTTTTTCAACATTTTTAATTAAATTAAGCTTAAGGCTAACGTGTAGTGTTTATGTGTTAGGAGAGGTTTGAGTAATGGGAAGAGATATTGAATAGAAGTCCATGAGTGATGGAAGGCCCAAGTCCCATTAGAAACCCAAGTCCCTTTCCATAAGAGGAAATAGCCGTAGGATCAACTCATTCCATCAAAGTGAAGAAAAGTCTTAGAGAGAAGTAAGAGAGAGAGTACATTAGGTGGAATAGTACTCGTTAGAGAGAAGGAAGAGCATTTGGCGTGGAAGAAGATCAAGCTCGAGCGGGAGAAGAGTTGCTGCGAGTGTTAACGGGAAGATTTGATGAAGAGAGTGTGTTCTACTCAACCGATCAAGGTAAAGGGCTCTCTTCCATGCGTAATTTAGTGTTTATGTTGAATGTTTTTGCATGAATGATTTCGGATTGAGTTCTGAATGTGTGCTTATGTGTTCTTTAAGTATTCTGGTTGTGTTACTTCACTTTGGTGAAGATTGTAATGGTTGATTTCTGAGCGGGTCACGTAAGTGACCATGGAGAGGAAATGAGAGCTGAGAACTCTCAGTCTCAGTGAGCGTGGGAGTTTAAGAGTGTGTTCTTGAGCTTAATCCTAGTCAGGAGCACCTAAAGAGAGGAAGGAGAAGTTAGGCGCACGTGATAGTAGAGAAAGCTGAGGTGCATGAAGGTTAACGCACGACGTAAGTGTTAAAGCGTAGTTCCTAGACTTGAAGAGGGTGAGTTGAGCTGTACTTGATGGACGAAGGTGCGTAGGTGTAATTAGAACCCAGTGCGAGTGTCGTCAAGTAGTTGCCGAGGTATAACATGGTTATGCCGAGGTGTTTGGGTCGAGACGTAGGGCGTAGGCAAGTCTGCGTATGATAGCCGAGGTTTAGTGGCCGAAGTGGAGTGTATATATACTTAAGCGTAGTTGCTGAAGTGCAGACGTTATGTTATAGCGTGTATCTACCGAGGTGAGCGTACTAAGGTTTAGGTGCGTTGAATAGTAAGTGTAGTGAAGATTAACGTGTCGCAGTGTAGAGAACCGAGGTGCCAAGAGTGGACCGAGGTGTTGTGTAGTTAAAGCCGAGGTGAGGTGAGTGCTTAGGTGTAGTGTGCCTAAGTGTAGTGGCCGAAGTGAGGTGAGTGCTTAGGTGTATTGTGCCTAAGTGTAGTAATCAAGGTGAACTGTATGTGTGGAAGGGTAGGTGTGATGGAAGATAGGGTGGCGTGAGGTCCCAGGACGAGGTGAAGAACCTTACGAGTGGAATGCCAAGTGAGGTGCCACCGAGTTGAGTATTGGTGACGTAATGGGTAGCGATACTACATCAGCTTAGCGTGCCGAGATGAGTAGGTGTGCCGAGGTGACGAGCGAGCATACCGAGAAGAGTGAAGGTGCCGAGGTGACTAAGAGTGCCGAGGTGACCTATTTTTGACGCATAACAGCGTAGAGCTGTTAGGCGCCACCGTGAGTGACGTTTAACGTCAAGAGTCGTTTAAGGGACGAATTGGCATAGTCGGTTTAGTTCCTATGTGATGGTTCGATCCCAGGCGTTGTGAGGCCTTCGTAGTGATGGAGTGGCTCCTTTGCGAGGAGCTGAGGTGCATGTGAGTGGACGAATAGCATTTGTGCTATGGTGGTTGTCTAAGAGGACTAGGCAACGTAAGGCGACGGTGCGGTTTGCACAAAAGAGTTGTAATTTCTGAGTGAATGCATTTGTTCATTGAGTCTCATGAATTCATATGCATCGTGACGGTTATAGACTTCTTGGTCTCGTCACGAAAGACTTTTGGTCCGAGTATCACTAGCGACGGATATGCCCGAGTGGCTTAAAAGAGATGGATCCTCATGCATTATACCCGAGTTTGGGTTGCATTGCATTGCATGCATAACTCATGTGAATTATGTTGAAATCTTCGTTTATCACCGAGAGTTAGCTATATGTCTTTGGTTTATACTTGAGTTCTTTGTCGATATGTGAACCGAGGTGCTTAATGCATTCTATGTATTTACATTAGTCATGAACCTTTATTACAAATGTTTAGAGACTCACCCTTGCTTTCTATGTTGCTCTTTGTGGCAACTTGCGTAGTACCTCGAGTAGAGGTCACTTTGCTTTTGGTTGTTGGAGTCGGTGCGCTCTGGTAGTTGTAACATGGGGGCGAGTCGAGTAGGGTAGAGTAGTGTTTGTTTTGGGTCTATTCGGTTGTAATGTATATGTTCGACTAATATATATGAGTGTCATTGTGATGTAAACAATTGAAACCATGTTTTGATGGGCGTAGTCCCTTTGGCCGAGTTGCCTATGTATGCATGTATGCTGTTGTTTTAAATTCATAGATATATGCTAAGGTGTTTGAGTGACAATGTAGCATCCTTCCCATGAGAATTTTATTAAACTCTGATTTTCAATTAGTTAATTAATAGAGATAGGAGGGGTGTTACAGAATACCTAAGTTCAGATTCTGTATGCCAGTCTGATGAAGACAACGACGATCAAAGTGAGTGGTTTACTACTGAATTTCTAAACAAAATAAAGTGATCTGGTATCCCAAATCATAAGTTGTGGCTTAAGATTGGTGTCCCTGTAATGCTCATGAGAAATATTGACCAATCTGCTTGCCTATGCAATGGTACATGACTAATGGTAACATCTTTGGGGAATAATGTAATAGGTGCAACCGTCCTCACAGGAAAAAATATTGGTGAACCAGTATGCTTCGCAATGACAATGCCCTTTGTCGTTATGCTTCGCAATGACAATAAACAAAAGCCAGGGTCAGTCTCTATCGCATGTTGGAATCTACTTGCCTAGGCCCGTGGAAAAATACTATGCAAGAACACTAAGAATGTGGTATATCGAGAAGTATTTGACAATTTGTAGTTTCTAATTTGCAGCTTTATGACTTAACGTCCTTGGAATGATGTTTGTTATATGGCTCATATGTGTTTTTTATTATTACGAATCACTCACTAGAAATCATTATTATATCAATAGAATTGAGGTGTATATGATTAAATTACATATTCGGATAACATAGAATATTGTTATGTTCTTCTATACATTAAAATAAATCTAAAAACAAACATGATAAACAAGTTTAATGGTGATAGATGCATAGTGTGGTAGTTGGAGTGCATTAACAATTTTCACCCAAGCTTTGAGTTGGCTTGTGCATAATTTGATCCTAAGCGGATATTAGTTTTACATAACAAAATTTGGACACTTTGTGGATAGTCAACAATTTTACAATTATACTAAGTCTATTTGTAATAGCGAGTTTTATTTTTTTTGACAAAAGTATAGACAAAATGTTACAAATACATTTTTATACATAATATATTAATAAGTTATAGTCATTTAATTTAAAGGATAATTTAGACCCGTGCAGGGCACGTAAAGCGCACTAGTTATATACAACCATGAACGGTCCACATCAACAGTCCATGTAATCAGTCTAGAATAATATGTCATTGATGACGTAAAATCCACCTCACTCCAACTCAGCAATGCTGGCTACACGTCATGATGCATTAAAATGTAATAAATCCTGTTTAGCAATAACAGTTATCGTGATAAGAAAATGGAAATTCGAAATAAATGTGTATTAATAATAATTTCTAAAGAAACTTGGTATGACCATAAATAATTCAATATGAATAGGCAACTAATAAAAGCAATTCCTAAAAGAGATTCTAGGATAATACAAATTAATTGTAGCTATAGTTTCATTATGTATTTTTATCCACTTTTGAAATCAGCAAATTGGATTTGTTTTCATTATGTGTGTATGTATAATATGCCTATGCCTATTAAATTCAACTTTATTTTTCTGAGTAGGTAATTTAGTAGACGAGCTACGAGATATTAAAGTAGGCAAGACAATGAAATCTGTACCTGCGAGTATCCACTAGACCTCGCCCCGAGGTTGATTGGGAAAACCCTCTTTGATCGAGGACAGGACGGGGCTTGGAGATGTCGATACCCACTCCGCCCTGAACCCGCTCAACAAAACATTAATTATTTTCTTTTATTTTCAATAAAAATTTATGAAACAAAGATAAAAAAAATAATAGACCCATACCAAGATGTGTAATTAGAGGTAATATAGAACACATTTTTAGGGGCACTTTGGGTTTTTCCTTATTAAAGGGGGGGTGTCCCTACAAAAATGTGCTTTTTTTTGTAAAAATATAATGTGGTTGCTGTTGAATTTGATACCAACTCTCCCAATTTTTTTAGGCTCATGCTTCTTACACACCCCCATCTACTCATCAGACACTACCAAACCCCTAAAAATTCAAAAATATCCTTAATAAAACGCTGTGTTTTTTATTTTTTTTATGCGTTTAAGACGGTTCGATAGTTAACTATCGAACCAGTTCGAAGGCAAACTATCGAGTATTGTAAAAAATTGGGACATGGGGTGTGTTTGATATTTGAGATGGTTCGATACTTAACTATCGACGATTCGATACTTAAAGTGCGAACCTACCTGTTACTGATCATAATGGACAAACTTCCAAGTTTCACGTTTTTAACAAAACGTAAGACAGAAAAATGAATTTACACAGTATAGAAATAGGGAAGAACAATGAGATGGAGCGCGTGCTAGAAGGTAAGGTCCCACGAGGTACCTGTGCATGGACCATCATTGACAGGCTGATGACATTGGCGAGGCCAATAGCACGGGGGCTAAGGAAGTTTAGTTGTGTCAGCCAGGAGACAGATGTTATGCCATAGTAGTTATGTTTTTGTTGTTCGTTTTAGTAGATTTTTTTATGTTTTACCGAACAAATTTGACATTGAAGACTTTTTAACTATAATTATTCTATTCATTCCCAATTCTTTTTGCATAATTGAGACAAATTTGAGAACGGGAGTGAAATGTGAGAACCTCGTTTGGATTGATTTTAACGCGTGCAAAAATAATATCAAATCTGTCTCATTAACAGTGGTTCGAACTTAAACTATCGAACCGCTTTGTTACTTAACAATTGAACCACTATTAGACAAATTTGGGGTGTGCAGCATAATTTACAATACTCGCTACTTTACAATCGAACTGGTTCGATGGGTAACTATCGAACTGTCCTAAAATTCCAAAAAAATAAAACGTTGTGTTTCATTAAAGGCACTATTGTCTTTTCACGCATTTGTGTGTAGTGTGTGATGAGTAGAGGGGAGGTGTAAGAAGCATGGGCCTTTTTTTTCTGGTGATTCTCACGCTAACCTTTTTTAAGCCCATGTTTCTCCCAATTCCCCACTAAATCACCACACACCCCCAACTCCTGTGAAATATCCAAAATATCTTTAATAAAAATCTTTCAAGGGTTCCTCTTTTTTTTGGGATTTTACAAGTTCGGCAGTATGGTACGAACCTTGTAACATGTAACACCCCTTTTTTCTAAGCGGAAAATTTAACACCAAAAATCAGAGTTTCAAAAATATTTTTCACTACACCCTCAAGGGATGCTACATTTTTCACCAATAAAACATTCACGGGTGATAGTAAGATTCACCATTAAGAATAGCGTAATATGTAACACGTCATAAATGAGACGAACCCTCAAAAACACCTGTTTAGTCTACATGACAGTAACTCTATCACCACGCAGCGGAATAAGATAAAAGTTTCAAGATAATAATCATGACATCACAAAATAAAATTCAGCGATCAAATAATAAGGACAACTAATAAGACTAGTGTTCGCCCCCCTGAGTGCTACGTATCAGAGCGACGACACCGACTCGACTGGCGAAAGTAGACAAACATTCACACGCGGTCA
This sequence comes from Oxytropis ochrocephala, assembly GCA_020916435.1. Taxonomy (NCBI): domain Eukaryota; kingdom Viridiplantae; phylum Streptophyta; class Magnoliopsida; order Fabales; family Fabaceae; genus Oxytropis; species Oxytropis ochrocephala. The sequence goes on from CM037088.1 coordinate 19,645,444, forward strand.
CCTGCACGTTACCAACATAGGGTAACATTCAAACAGAAGGGGTGAGATATCTAACAATATAATATCATGTATGATAGGCAATAAGCTAGAGTTACAACAGCTATATCCATCACTTTACAACAACATCAATATACAACTATCAAGGAACATCACCAATGACATGACTATACCCGTTGGTGTGGGTTGCATCTCATTCATTTACTCATGTCATTGGTGATTTTTTTTTTGTCCAAAAAAATCACCAAATGACATGAGTAAATGAATGAGATGCAACCCACACCAATGGGTATATGCATGCGGTACCGTTCATCACCATAAAATAGCCAACTAGGGCATCATCACCTATATCATCACCAAGTTTATTGAGCATCATCATCATCACCTATAGCTCTAAGGCCGAAACCTTCAATCACCAAAATAATGCTTATGAGATGTATGCGACACCATGAACAATGCACCAGAGACAATCAACAACCATGACCATCTAATTGACACAACAACACCAACATCAACAACTGGTCATAGACCCATCACCTATCACCTTAGTCAATAAAATAGACACATCACCTGTTATCACATTACCACTAACACCAAAAGCACCAATAAGTTTACAAACAACATCAATATACAACAACATCACGGGTGCAGGTTTCCTACAACAATGCACCTACTTCGGCGAATTATTTAAAATAGTAAACGACATCGAAAAGTTACAAAAGACCACTCGTTTGAAAGCTGCGGATGTGTAGTTTCTGAATATATCTTTAGAGTTTCAAAACAATGAGCCAGTTAGTACAATTTTTAGAAATAATCCGAATAGTCCCCAGACTAGACAGATTCTGTCCTTCCACTTCAAATCACTCTAAACTGACTTAAACTTGACCAAATGGAACAAAACTTTAGCCCTAACAAAGCAATTTGAGTATAGTTTCTAATGGGACAAGAATCGTTCAAAACGGAGTTCAATTGAGGACACACGACCTGAAACACTGAACCTATACCCAGTTTAATTTCATAAATTTGACCTGACTTGGGACACTCATAACTCGAGCTACACTACTCCAAATTTAACCAAACCAGTGCCAAAGTGACCAAAATTAAGTCTATTTTCTAACGAAATAAGTCCCATAATTTTTGGACAAACATAAAGTTCCCAGTTTTAAAAACACAGAACCTAGGTCCAGAATGCTCCCAGAATATTACTCTAACTTGTGGAGCCTATATCTAGATCTACACAACTCCAAATGCGATAAAATCGGTGCCAAATAAACAAGCATTCAATCTAATTTTCAAAATGACAGACCACATAATTTTTCAATCAGTAAAACGTTCTCAGTCACTGAAATACCGAACCTATATCAGAACATCTCAAAACAGTGAATTCAACAACACAAATAACCATCACAATTCAGCCACCAATTCAAACAACATTCATAATTCACCAAATACACACCAAGCACAATCAAGGAGGCAACATAGAGTCTATCTTCCACTTAACACCCATCATATACCCCATTATAAAGATAGAACCCCACCCTTACCTTAGAGTTTTGCCGAGTACAAGATTCTTTCCACAAAACTCCAAAGAACCACAGTAACAAGAGCTCCCTCTCCTTCTCTCCTTGAGCACCGCTCCCTCTTCTTTCTTTCGCGATCTCTCTTTTTTTTTTCTTTTCTTTTCTTTTTCTCTCCAAATGTGCATTGGCTCTAACCCTAGCGCCTATATTATGGGTTCTTGGGTCACGGGCCTCTTTCTACCTCTTACTTAATTACTAAACACCACCCCTTGATTTAAATGAAGTACCATATTATTATTTTAATATGACTATACCAATACAATACCTGAATAATTTAATTAAATAATTAATTAAATTATTTGGGGCGTTACATAACACACGCCCAACAACATAAAATTTTTACAAGTCCACCAGTATGTCACCGAACTGGTACGGTTCCATGCTGCCGTATCGGGCTAAAAACGTAGAGTGGGGGCTAGGGAGCATCTTCTACGTGAGAGTTTTTTTGGGATTTTTAGGGGTTGGAGGTGTGTAATGAGTAGAAGGGGAAGTGAGATAAGCATGGGCCCTTTTCTAATGGACTAGCATCTTTCCTCCATCCGTTTCCTTGTGTTTGGTTGAAGAACATGGTGTGACCCACTCTCAACTGGGCCAATTGTATTTCCTGTGGAGTGGATCTCATTCCCTTCGTTGTTGACCCATGCTTCAGCCAACCCCTAGCTACTCACCAGACACCCCTAAATTTGGTTTAATCCCAAATTGTCCCTCACGTGAAAATCAGGTGACAGACAAAATGCACCGTTCGGCGCACGGGGAATCGAACCAGTTCAACTAGACCTCCATCGAACATTGAAAAATACACTGTTCGGCGCTACCAGATTCGATCAGGTTCGTTCAACCGTGCGCCGAACCGTATGTACACTACAAGAAAATCAAGGTTTTCCGGCGGACCAAAGCCGCCGGTAAAGCCAAAAACCGCCGGTAAGTGAATGTTTCGCGGATTTTCCGCCGGTTAAAAGGGCGTGCGTAACACTTATCGCGGAAAATCCGCAGTAACTAGTTGATTTTTTTCGCGGAAAAAGCGCCAGAATCGCAGAGATATTTGCGGCGGAAAAAAGCCGCCAGAATTACAAAAGATATCCGCCGGTAATTTTTTTTTTTTTTTTTTTAAGAAAAGCCGCGGTAACTACAAACATATCCGCAGTAATAATTTGTTTTTTTAAGAAAAGCCGCGGTAACACACAAAATCTGCGGTAAAATGTTTCGATATTTTTTTTTTAAAAAATTGCATATTCCGCCGGTAATTATTAATAATCCATGGTAATATATATATTTTTAAAAAAACGCGTTTTTAAAAATTAATTTTAAATTTTTAATATTTAAAATATAAATTAATTTAATAATTTGAAAATCTAATTTTAAATATTTTAAAAGTAAATTATTAAAAGTCAATTATTAAAATTTTAAAAGTAAATTATTAAAAGTCAATTATTAAAATTTTAAAAGTAAATTATTAAAATTTGAAAATTATTTTTAAAAACCGTTATTACTTTTAAATTATTTAAAAGACCGTAAAACATTTATTGAATGTCAAATTAAACGAGAAATAAATTATCAATAGATAAATAATCAAACCAACAAAGCAAATAATTAAATTTAAATTATCCATACAAATTAAACAACTAATAAAACCAACAAAGTCACAATAAAATTATCCAACAACAAACCACTAATAATAAGGCCTATTTGGGTTCGGGTTCTTTGTTGGGATCCAGTATAAAAGCGCCGTCGTCCAATCATCTTCTTCATCGTCCCCTTTGTTGGGGTTGTGGTTGACGTGGTCGGGTCTGAAATTGGGGACGGTTGTTGGAATTGCTTGCGGGGAGACATGACGTGGTCGACGTGGTGGCGATGGGCCCGAGGTGGAATGGGCGCGGAGGAGAGTTTAAATCGAGGCTCTACGACCATATGAGGGTGACCATATGGTGACCATATGAGGATGACCATATGGGTATGGCGGACGATTGAAGCGCAGCCGCTCATAGTTGATTGGAGGTTGGAAGGCACCGTGGTATCTCTTTGAAAGCACCTCCGTGAAATTTGCATCCCTGGCGGTGGATAAGGTGCGATGATGATGATGATGGCATAGATGGCCTTGCATGAGCCATACTATCCATTACTTGCTTCTGAATTCCTCATTGATTACGCATTCTTGACCGCCAAACTGCGCTCCTCGACTTCTTTCGCTCTCGCATCTCCCGAATCTCACGCTCATAGTTGCTCAATTTCTCGGTCAATACCGCAACCTCATTTCGCTCTTGAGGAGTGGGGACATGAGAGCGTCCAAGACTTGTTGTTGAAGAGGAATTTGACGAAATTGGAACAATGGAACTTGGAAAAGAACGCCGCCCATACCACCGGATCACGGTAACCAACCTTTTTTGGCGATGGACCGGCAAGTTCTTTCCATTTTGCTAAGGCCAATCGAGCCTCCTCATCGGGATCAACCTCGGTCCCTTACTCTCCTGTGTTTGGCGATACTCCTGCTGCCAATTATTGAATGCTTCCTGAATCATCCTTGGCCGCTCTTCAGGAAACTCACCGGCGTCCTCGCGCATATGAAGTTGCACGTGTATCTCCGGCAAAGTAGGTGGCCGACCAAGAAAAGCCTCCTGTATATAGTATTAATTTATAATATTAGTATTTAATAAAATATAAAATTTGAAGAATTAAAAACAAAGATATATAAAATATTACCAGGCGTTTAGCATGTTCATATGAGCTGATAGAACCGCCCAGATTTACGCAACCACCATTCTCAGAAGCCCGATTCGCAGCAGCTCTCTTACATTTTTTTTATTATCATCATCCGTCCATTTTAGTTGGAGTTCATCCCATATAGGCGGACCAATCCAATCTGACGGCTCGATCCAAAGCGAGCTTGTCACGCTCTTGCCGCAAAGATTTCGTAAAAACGGTGAGAAGCTCTTGAATTGAAGACTTTCTTAAGCGCATGGTCATCCTCGGGTTTCCATGCGAATGTTGCCTCAGTTGCGAGAAAATAAAATAACTTGTTAGAAAAAACAATGAATTCAAGAATTTGGAATAATTAAAAATTAATTAAATAGTAAAAAAACTTACCCTAAATTGATTCCACATTTTGGACTCAGGATCTTTTTAACCTCAGACCAATCAACCCGAGGAAGTTGTGTAATTTGCCTTGATTATACTTGTTATCGCGCGGGACACAATCCTCCCGGGATCAAAAGCTGTACATAAGAAAGAAAAATTAAAATGATATTAATTTAAAAGACAAATTCCAAATACAAATATATATAATAAATACTTACGGTTTGTCCAATAACCTCCACAACGATACGACCGTCATCCAAAATATCAACCACGTCGGTTTGCGCATCATACACGCGTGGCGGCGTATCTGGATCAGCAGGGGGTGCCATACTACCGGGTGGAGGCGACACGGGTTCAACGCCCTGGAGCTCGTCTGATGAAGGCATACCCACATAGTTGTCATGAACAAGTCGATATACTATCTTACGCTTTACGCCGCGTAAAGAAGTACATATCTTCTTTCCTTTATCCCGAGGCGCACGGGTGGGTCCTCATCATGTGGTGAGTCACTATTTCCTAACGATGCCATAACTATTCTCGTAGCTATAAAATAAAGTTAATAACATATATAAATGATGAAAAACATAGGCAAATATATAATATCAACTCTGATAAATATAAATATTACTTGACAACAAATTTCTTTTAATGATGAATAACATAGGCAAATATATATCAAGTCCGATAAATATAAATATTACAAACCAACAAATTATATATCAAATCGATAAATATAAATATTATTTGACAACAAATAATATTTGATTTGAATAACATAGGCAAATATATATCAAGTCCGATAAATATAAATATTACAAACCAACAAATTATTTAAATAAGATAACATGACATTAATTAATTAGAATCCCATTCTTTCTCAAAATCACCATCATCATCGGATAAGTCAACTCCGATACATCGGCGTGATCGATTGCGTCCTCATGATCGTATCTTCGTCTTCATTAACTTCATCGCCAGGCGTTGGACTCATCACGTAAGCGAGTAATGATCTCAACTTCAATCACTTCATTTACATTGGACATTTCTTCTCGATCGATATGGCACATCTTCCATCGTGTCATTTGTCTCGATGTAACCTCTTGGTTTTGTCTTAATTGCGACACACCAACCACGCCGATCAGTCCGTGTTGATGGATAAGAGACATAGTAGACTTGTCTCACATTTTGTGCAATGACAAAAGGATCGTCTGATCGATATCTACCACTCATTTTAATGTCCTTTGTATTTGTCTTTGGGTTAAACTTTGTTCCTCGAGGGACGGATCAAACCAATTCTGAGAAAAACGATTATCTTTTGATGATAATCAAGATAAGGGTATGCAAGTTCATAAATGTGTTCAACAACACCATAGAAATCATCTTCGCCTCTCCCAAAGTGTCACCCTTCATGCAAACTCCACTATTCACTATTTCTCTACCTTACATCCATTTGTTAGTGTGAAATTTGTAACCATTCACAAAGTATGTGTGCCATTCTTTAACACATCTTCGAGGACCATCGGATAAGTTTCTCGGTGTTGGTTGGTAGGAGTTGGCGGAAGGAATACATACGCCGCTTAAACCACATTGGAAAATGCGCATGAATATGAGCGACGATTGTTCTTCACTTACTCCTCCGATGTCAAAAACTCCCTAAGAAATTAACAATTGTTACACACAGCAGTGATTTCTTTAATTTATAAAGAAATTAAGATAACTAGGTTGAGAAAGACATACTCAATGAATGGTTGGACCTCGATGCAGCTTTATCAAGACATGAACATGGTGAGTTTAACTCTTCTTACATTGCTAGATGAATTGACTCTTTTCCAGACGGACGACCGTGGGAGACAAAAGGCAGACAAAGCTAAACGATGTCTTGGTGGTTCAATGTTGATTTCATTTCGACTACTTGTAGGAGCCAAATCATTGTTGAAATAATATGAACAAAAATGAGTTGTTTCACGATGCAAGAAGACGAACATATCGATCCTTCAACTCTAGCTTTATTTTTGGTGATCTTTTGAATCACCCATGAACCTATAGAAAATTATATGTTAATAATAATGTGTTGAAATTGTAGTAAACTTCTTTCATATGTATATTAATCGACCTTTCAAACGGATACATCCATCTGTATTGGACAGTCCACCAAGTTTAGCTTCAGATTTGCGAGATGAACAAAGAAGATGCTCCATAGAATCAAAGAAACCGGGGAAAAATTCTCTCCAACTTGCATAAGATAAGTGGGATGTCTTGTTCCATTTTTGTCGGATCATCCGCTTTAAGCGTTGCGAGAACACAAATTCTTAAAGTATTGACTTATTTCAATGAGCGGATTCAAAACATGTGTTGGCAACGAACTAAAAGCGATAGGAAGTAAGCACTCCATGAATACATGACAATCATGGCTCTTCATCCCATGCAACCTCCCATTATCCACATCTCGCACATCTTGCTAAATTGGAAGAATAACCGTCTCGGCATTTTCAATTGTTTTATCCACCGATAAACTTCTTTTCGCTTGTTCGGTAGATAAAGTATAATTGGCTTTGGGTTTCAACGCCCTAGTACCGCTCAACCAACTACAAATCCTTTTCGCTGCAGTAATGATCCACGCCCTTCCTAGCCTTCTCATTGTCTTTTGTTTTACCTTTTACATTCATAATGATGTTAAATATGTTATCAAAAAATTCTTTTCAATGTGCATGACCTCCAGATTGTGTCTCAATAGATTATCTTTCCAATATGGAAGTTCCCAAAAATACTCTTTTTGTCCAATTATGCCATACTTCATAACCATCCGCCGAGAAACAACACCGCAACGACTTCTCTGCGGAGGATATCCTTGACTTTGTTCCAAACTTCTTACGGTGTGTCACCACGGGAGGTTCACTGTTTCAATACTTCCCTTGATGAATGCATATTTTGACCTTCTAAATGGATGATCACTAGGTAAGAACCTACGGTGTGAGTCAAACCATGATGTTTTTCCTCCATATTTAAGAGTAAAAGCTCTTGTGTCAACCATGCAAATCGGACACGCCATCTTACCATGTGTCCCCATCCCCGACAACATTCCATAGGCGGGAAGTCATTGATGGTCCACATCAAAGCCGCCTCATGAGAAAATTTTGTTTGCGTCTTTGCATCATAAGTTAAAACACTATGCCACAACCTTTTTAGGTCATCGATCAAAGGTTGCAAATATATGTCAATACCATTTGTTGGATTGTGTGGTCTGGAATAATGGCATTTAAGAACATGTATGGTTTAGACATACACATTTACGGAGGAAGGTTATACGAGGTAACAATAATTGGCCAACAAGAATACGGTGATGCCGATGCTTGAATATAGGGTGTGAAACCATCGGAGCATAAACCAAGCCGAACATTGCGTGGATCACTAGCAAAAACTGGATGAACACGATCGAAATGCTTCCAAGCTTCACCATCGGATGGGTGGCGTAATTCACGAGAATTGTTTCTATTTTCATAGTGCCATGACATTTTACCCATGATCTCCTTTGAAGTAAACATCCTCTGTAGCCTTGGTATAAGAGCGGATAGAACATTGCTTTTCGTGGAACCGGTTTGCCTCTACTCGTCGTCCCCTTTCATGTCGCACGAGAGCGTGGCTCTCCACACAACTTGCATTCCGACAACTCTCCATCATTTATCCCAAACTCATTGCTATAATATAGCATGCAACCCGACACACAACAATCAATTCTCTTAGATTTTAAGCCAAGCTTCGACACGATCTTTTAGCATCATAATAACTCTGCGGCAAAAGTCCTCTAATGGGGGTTGCATCCAACATCATTTTTGTCATATTTTCCATGCACAATTCAGCAACATTAAATTGAGACTTGAGACCCAACAACCGAACACACATTGATAATTTAGATTCGTTAGATCCTTCAAATAATGGTTGATTTGTCTCACTCAAAAACATATAAACCTCTCGAGCTTCTTCATTCGAAACTTCAAAGATCATATTGTGGTTCCTCAAAATCCAAATTTACACCGATAGCATCACGTATCATTCCCTGAACAACATCAAACGGCTGATTTCCCATAGTCGATGAGCCAACAGCTTCTACGACTGGACTTGAAGTGCCACCTTCTACTTCTTGGACAGGAACAATATCAACCGGAGGAACATTAATTATATTAACACGAGAAACTCCACTTTGCTACCTCGCCATGACGAGTCCATATCCAATAATTTGGCTTAAATCCATTGTTGTACAAATGAAGTCGAATGTCACCTTCATTTTTTATAGCTCGAAAGATACATTTCGAACAAGGACATCTAATTCCACTTTGTTGCTCAAATTCTTTTTGACGCTTAGCTAAAAGAACAAACTCTTCAACTCCTTCAACAAAACGTCGTTTCAACCCCGCTCTTCCAGGATATAATCGATCATACATCCAACTACGATCTATTTTTTGTGGATGTCCTAATTAAATTTATTACAACATATATGTCTATCAGAACAATAGACATTTTCATTTTTATATTTTAGCTACTATTATCTTTGTAGACTAACAAAAATTTAAATAAACTATCAACTACTCCCTCCGGACTCATTTATAAGCAAAAAAGTGCAAAAACTTTTGGACTCAAATATAAGAAAATATCAACTAACTTAACCTCATTAAATGCTATTATCCTATAAATGCCCTTATTTAATTCTACATTTACTATTAAGAGTATTGCACATTTACAAGAAAGTAAGAGTTATATTTGTAAAATTAGTTTACTTTTGTATGGAATCAAGAATATTAAATATCTAAAACTAACTTTCTTAATCTATGTAAAGTTAGGTTTTTTTTGCTTATAATTGAGTCCGGAGGGAGTATTATTTATCTACTACTAAATCAAATAATAATTACTAGTAACAAATCGAATATTAAACACTAACCAGTAATGCCGAGGAGTCTCTGACTTGGCGTTAATACCTTCGAACGAACTGAATCAGTTGTGTAAAGAACTCTGCAACCTCAACCAACAATGCAGACAAGTCTCCAACTTCAAGCCATTGCTAATTGATAAATGGCTTAAATACGTTTTTGCCCCCTGCAAATAGGGGGTGTTTTGGTTTTACCCCCTGCAAATTTTTTTTTTTTGTAAAAAGCCCCTTGCAAAATACCAAAATTTTGGCGTTAGTCCTTCTGTTACTCAAACGTTAAAAAAAATATACGTGTCACACAAAATTTTGGTTTTACCCCCTGCAAATTTTTTTTTTTGTAAAAAACCTCCTGTTCTTCTTCCTTCTTCTTCCTCCTTCTTCTTCCTTCTTCTTCCTCTGTTTCTTTACCCCCTGCAAATTTTTTTTTTTGTAAAAAACCTCATGTTCTTCTTCCTTCTTCTTCCTCCTTCTTCTTCCTTCTTCTTCCTCTGTTTCTTCCTCTGTTTCTTTCTTCTCTTCTTCTTTTATTTTAATTGCCCATGTTCTTCTTCCTTCTTCTTCTTCTTCTTCCTCCTTCTTCTTCCTTCTTCTTCTTCCTTCTTCTTCCTCTGTTTCTTTCTTCTCTTCTTCTTTTTCATTCTCAGTTTCTCCACTCATTAACCGCTGAAAATCAAAATGTCTTGTTTTTAAAACTTTGTTCATCATTTTAATTGAATTCAAACCGGTTTATATAGAAACATCAAGTTTACTAAACTATCATTTGGTTAAAGTGAAGATAAATTATTGTTGTTGTTGTGTTGTATGGTAGTAGTATTTATTTAATAATAATAATAATAATAATAATAATAATAATAAGTGGCGGTGATCCCTTTCAAGCTTCCATTCAAAGCACTACCCTTATTTGGAAAATTTCACTACAAGTCAAACTATAGAGGTAGATAGATAGAACGAACTAAATTTAATTGAATTCTAAGCAAAGCTCATAACAAACCCACCTTCCCTTTTCTTTAAAATTTTGATTCCATTTTTTTCACTTCTTTCTCGAGTTTCTTGAATCTTGAATTTTGGCATCTGTGTTTCTGTTTGATGTTTGTAGGTGAAGTCATTGTTTTGAGGAATACGGGAGAGAGAGATTGGTGCTGGTTTTTGGTTGTGTTGTAGATGGATGAGAAGGAGTTGGTTGTGTGTGCAGAAAATCCTCCGAGAAAAGTCAGTGTGCTTTTTGAGAAAATCCTCTGAAGAAGCAGAGAAGAAGAAGAAGAAGAAGAAGAAGGAAGAAGAAGGAGGAAGAAGAAGAAGGAAGAAGAACATGGGCAATTAAAATAAAAGAAGAAGAGAAGAAAGAAACAGAGGAAGAAACAGAGGAAGAAGAAGGAAGAAGAAGGAGGAAGAAGAAGGAAGAAGAACAGGGGGATTTTTACAAAAAAAAAATTTTGCAGGGGGTAAAACCAAAATTTTGTGTGACACATATGTTTTTTTTAACGTTTGAGTAACAGAAGGACTAACGCCAAAATTTTGGTATTTTGCAAGGGGCTTTTTACAAAAAAAAATTTTGCAGGGGGTAAAACCAAAACACCCCCTATTTGCAGGGGGCAAAAACGTATTTAAGCCTTGATAAATAAATAATATCAGAATCAATAAGGACTAACTCATATCAATACAGACTTTGGTAGAAACTAATATGAACTACCTTCAAAGAGACTTTGGTAGAAACTAATATGAACTACCTTCAAAGTAAACTATATATTATGTAAAGAACATACCTTCAAAATAAATCTGGAATAATTTGTTAATAAAAAAAGACAGATTTTGGTAGAAACTAATATGAACTAGAGAGAATTTGAGAGAAATTACGAAGAAGAAGTGAGAAGTGAAGATAAGAAGTGAGAAGTGAAGAGAGGAGAGGAGGTGTGGATCGGTATAAAAGAAAGGGACCCAACGGTCCGATTTTCAAATTTGAAATTACCGCGGCGGAATATCCGCATTACACGGCTCTTTGAAATCCGTTACGATCCGCATTACGGGCGGACTTTGTTGCTTACCGGCGGAACACGTGTCATTACCGGCGGCTTTGCATGCGGGACTTTCGAGTTATTTTACCGGCGGATAAAAGACATTACCGGGCGGAAAATTGGGCCGAAATTACGGCGGCTTTTTAAAATTCCGCCGAAACCGCAATTACCAAATGACTTTTTTAATTTTTTTAATAAAATAACCGTTACAAATAATTTCAAATCCGCCGGTAATCGATCAAAAAACCGCCGGTATATTACCGGCTGCAATAAACTTTAAATAGCATCACTGTTTCTTAAATATGTGACATATATTGACATTTATTGTGCATTAATAATACACCAAAAACTTTAAGAATTGACCGTCTTTTTTTTGAAAGGCAAGCCTATATGATTAAATATATAATAGACCGTCTATTTCTCTTAAAAGTTGAGAGGATGTCTATCTGTTAAAACTATATGATTAATATATATATATATATATATATATATATATATATATATATATATATATATATATATATATATATATATAGTTCCTTAATCCTATCAACACACTCTCAGAATTTATGCCGGATGAGCTGCAGAATGTTGAAATCCTGCAGGATATGCTTCGTCCCCTTTGTTCCAACACACGCAGCTGATGATCACGCTTTGGTTGTTTTCGCTCGATCTTTGCTGCTGGTTTTTCGGTCCGAAAATGCTACAGCTGGTTAAATAATTTTATTGCAGGTCCGCGGGGTCAATTGGGAGATGGGGTGGCCGAAGCTTGTAGAAAATTATGGAAGAATGATGCGCCTTCGAAAGTTTTAATCTTTGCATGGCGTGTTCTATTGGACAAAGTGGCAACACGAGATGCTTTATTTAGGCGTGGTATTCTACAATCGCAAAGAGATCGCAGCTGTGTGATGTGTTTCAAAGAGGATGAGACGGTAACACACTTATTTATTGAATGTGATGTCGCTCAAACTGTGTGGCAACAAATTATTTCTTGGATGGGGGAGCCTTTCGGAGATTATAGCGACGTTATTACATGTAATAAACTATCAAGACAAGTAACGCAAATAAACAAGCTCTAGTGATGAGCTATGTATTTCATTAACAGGTACTGCTAAACCAGCAAGTACTGAGAAGGAGGGTACAATTGTGAGTATTCAGGGAGAGAGAGAGAGAGAGAGAAATTACATCACATAATTGCACAAGAATTGCATGACTCACTCCACTACTACTAATACTCTATTTGCTAACGAAATGGTCCCACATGGGGTGTGCTTTCTTCATTCGGTTACTCACTCTTCTAGTGTGCCCTCCACTACCTTCAATTGCCACCTCATCATTCATTACATTACCCTCCTCTTCAAAAGCAATCTTGTCCTCAAGATTGAGATTTGGATAGTTGATCTTCATGTCTTGAACACTTTCCCATGTTGCCTCATTCTTTGAAATATTCTGCCATTTAACCAATACCTGTTGTATCTGCTCTGTTCCATTCAATACAACACGATGCTGCAGAATTTTTTCTGGTTCCAGCACTGGTCCTTGCTCCACATTAGTCAAAGGCAAAGGTACATAAGCATCACTAGGAGTCCCTTTGAACTGCTTGAGCTGTGATATATGAAATACCGGATGTATCTTTGCATACTCAGGTAATATCAGCTTATAAGCGACCTTGCCTATCCTTGCCTCAATAGGAAAAGGTCCAAAGTAGCGCATACCAAGCTTCTGATTCTTTCTCAGGGCCACTGATCCTTGTCTATATGGTTGAAGCTTGACCAACACCTGCTCTCCCACTTCAAAAACAGCATCAATTCTCTTTTTATCAGCTTGGGATTTCATTCTCTGTTGTGCCTTCTGTAGATTTGCCTTCAATTGCTGCAGAATGAGATCTCTCTCGGTTAATTGCTGCTGAATTTCTGCACTGTCATTTACCTCTTTTTCATATCTTATCAACATAGGTGGATCTCTCCCATAGAGTGCCTTGAATGGAGTCATACCAATGCTAGTATGAAATGATGAATTGTACCAAAATTCAGCCCAATTCAATGCCTTTGCCCACGCTTTAGGATTCTCAAATGTAAAACATCGAAGATACATCTCCAAACACTTATTCACCGCGCTCGATCGCCCATCACCGAGGATGATACGAGGAGCTCATTGCCAGAGTAGTACCTTGCAAAGTGAACAATTGTTGCCAAAACTTGCTCACAAACACCTTGTCTCTATCGGAGACTATTGACTTAGGCATCCCATGCAACTTCATCACATTAGCCATGAATGCTTCTGCTACTGTTTTACTGGTATAATCAGTCTTGAGAGGTACAAAGTGTGCATACTTTGTTAGCCTATCCACCACAACCATTATCACTGTAAATCCAAAGGATATTGGCAACCCGGTTATAAAATCCATTGCTATGTCTTCCCATACCTGACCCGGAATCGGTAATGGTTCTAGCAAACCAGATGGTAAAGTATTCAAATGCTTGGCTTGTTGACAAATCACGCACTCCTCAATAAATTTCTGCACATCTTTTCTCATGTTAGGCCAATAAAATTGAGCTGAAATACGAGCCAAGGTCCTTGTAATACCAGCATGTCCTCCTACTGGTGAAGAGTGATACTCTGTTAACACGGTTTTGATCAATTCACTCTCTGCAGGCACTACCAGCCTCTGTTTCCAATACAATAAATCTTCTTTCACCGTATAGGGACCATCAGTCACCTGATTACTATTACATTGCTTCACAATGTCCTCGTATTTGAGCATTCCTTTCAATTCATCTTTCAACCGGCCAAAAAAGAATTTTCTGCAGTAGAGCCAAGCTAAAGTCATGACACGAGATAAGGCAATTTGCTTGGTTGTCTTTTGCGAGCTTGTACTCAATTTGGAAGTCATATCCAACAAATTTATGCAACCATGCTTGCTGTTCTGGTGTTTGCAGAGTCTGATCTAGCAAACTCTTGAGGCTCTTCTGATCTGTCCTTAAAACAAACCGATGTCCAAGCAAATAATGTCTGAATTTTGCCATCGCAGCAGTGATAGCATAAAATTCCCTAGCATATGCAGATTGAACTTGCATTCTAGGCATCAATTTCTTGGAGAAGAAAGCAATAGGATGATTTCCTTGACTCAACACAGCTCCTACTCCGGTGCCCGACGCATCTGTCTCCAACACAAAAGGTTTTGTGAAATCTGGCAGTATCAATACTGGTGCAGTTGTCAAAGCCTGTTTGAGCTTGTTAAATGCCAGTTCAGTCTCTTCATTCCACATGAAAGCATCTTTTTTTAACAAGTTTGTCAAAGGACTTGCTATAGTGGCATATGATTTGATGAATCTCCTATAATAACCTGTCAACCCAAGGAACCCCCTTAATTGTTTCAAATTCCTAGGTATCGGCCAATCCATTACAGCAGCAACCTTGGTTTGATCCATAGCTACACCAGACCCCGAGACTACATGTCCCAAGTATTCAACCTCAGTCAAACCAAAAGAGCATTTAGATAACTTGGCAAACAATACATTCTTGCTAAGTATCTGCAGAACTAGCTGTAAGTGTTGCAAATGGGACTGCCAAGATGGACTAAAAATCAGAATATCATCAAAAAATACAAGTACACACCTTCTCAACAATGGTTGAAAAATCTGATTCATCAATCTCTGAAATGTTGCTGGAGCATTTGTTAGTCCAAAGGGCATGACTAACCACTCATAGTGTCCTTGGTGTGTTCTGAAGGCAGTCTTATGTCTATCTTCTGGTTTAAGGAGTATTTGATGATACCCAGAACGAAGATCCAACTTAGAGAAATATTTTGCTCCATGAAGTTCATCCAACAACTCATCTACTGTAGGCATAGGAAAACTATCCTTTATTGTGATAGCATTCAAAGCTCTATAATCAGTGCAACACCTCCATGTTCCATCTTTCTTCTTAACCAAAATGATTGGTGAAGAAAATGGACTCATACTTGGTTGAATGATGCCTTCCTCTAGCATATCGTGGACCATTTTCTCAATTTGCTCTTTTTGACTGTGGGGGTACCTATATGGCTTCACTTTCACTGGTTGAGCTTCTGATTTCAGCAGAATCTCATGGTCTACTTCTCTGTTGGGAGGCAAGCCTTTTGGAATTTGAAATACTTCTCTATATGTGTACAATAGTGTAGCAATTTCTGGCTCAAGATTTTCGGGCATCCCAGCCCAATTATCCTCCACCACTATTGGATCCACCTTCTGCAAAGTATACATTTCTGAAATAGCATCAGTGTGCTGCAATCTCTTGAAATGATTCAATTGAGCAATCTCAGGTTTATTATCAACCTCCCCTTGTAAGGTTGTGAAACGCCTCTAAATAAAACTTCATTCGAAGGCGCATAGTCGACCACATGTGGTCCTAAAGATGCCAACCATGGTGCTCCAAGTATCACATCAACCACACTTCACAGCAAGTACACAGGTACCACAATTTCATTGCCCTGTATCTTGACCACCAGCTCCTTGACAAATCCTTCTACCTTCATATTTTGTCCATTCCCAACTAGAACATTGCATTTAACTACTGGTTCCACAGTTAAATCCAAGCATTTGACAATTCTAGGTTGCACAAAACTATCTGAACTACCTCCATCCAATAGTATAGATACACTCAAAGGTCCAATACTCCCTTTGAATCTTATCACTCCATATCCAGTAGCTCCATTTAGAGCATTCAATGACAAATGATGTTCACTCACCTGTTCTGGCTTATTACTTTCTGTATTATCAGCACTTGTTTGCTCACTGTCCTGTTCTGGCTCTTCTTCAATTTCCAATAACATCAACTGCTTATTGGCACATTTGTGATTGAAGGAAAATTTGTCATCACAGAAGTAACATAGTCCCTTTTCCCTTCTTAATTGCATTTCAGCTGGAGAGATTCTTTTGATTGCAGGATTTTTTTTGGAGTTGGCTCATAGGTCTTGTTGGAGGTGTGGTGAGTAAAGGTGGGTTGGGGGCTTTTTCGGTGGCTTGTGTTTGGTCATTTCTAGTTGGATTGAAGTGAGCTCGCTGGGTGTGATTGTTCTGAGATTTGTGAACAGGAATTGTTTCAAACTAGCGACAAGCTTCTCTTCATACTGATTTAGCCGATGATCTGACCTTAACAATTGAAATTGGTGTGTGCAAAGATTACATCTCTCCTAAGTTCATCTTTCAATCCACTTACAAAGCAATCAATAAGAGCATCATTGCTTAAACCATAAACACGATTTGATAAAGCGATAAATTCCGGATAGTAATCATTCACGTAAGTTTTCGTTGTAATTTAAACAAGGAAGCTCGAGGACAATCGTATAAAGAAGGTCCAAAATCAATTTCTAGCGCGACGAGTAAAATCGCCCGAGATTGAAAAGGCGAGTTCGATGCACCATTTGAAACCAAGGAACCACCTCTTGGTCCAAATGCACGAGATGCTATTATCAATCTTTCAAAGATCGGGGTGTTATAATACCCAAAAAGCGCTCTGCTTTAAATATCCGATCAAGAACGTTTTACCATTGAAAGCGTGGAAATTCCAAACTTGATGTAGCGTACTTGAAATGGCGGTGGTGTTGACATCGTCGATCCCACCGTCGTAGAAGCTCTAGTTCCACTCATTGCTGCTATGGTGTTCGCCGGTGAAGTAATTGTACTGCTCGTCATCGTCGAAATTGTGTCTGATTGTGTTGCTGAGTTCGTTGCTCCATGGGTGTGATCCATATTCGCATCATTTGCATCATCTTGTCTAATGTCGGCGACATTGTGTCAAATCGAGCATCAGATGCTTTCTGCCTTTCTTCCATCCTCGCGAATCTAGCTGCGTTTGCCGTCTCCGCTCGTTCCAACATTTCTGCTTGGCGTTTCAATTCTACAGCCATCTCTTTCATTCTCGTATTGTCGGCCATGGAGTCTTGTGAAAGCACCAATGTAATAAACTATCAAGACAAGTAACGCAAATAAACAAGCTCTAGTGATGAGCTATGTATTTCATTAACAGTCTCGCTAAACCAAAGCAAATACCGAGAAGGAGGGTACAATTGTGAGTATTCGGGGAGAGAGAGAGAGAGAGAGAAATTACATCACATAATTGCACAAGAATTGCATGACTCACTCCACTACTACTAATACTCTATTTGCTAACGAAATGGTCCCACATGGGGTGTGCTTTCTTCATTCGGTTACTCACTCTTCTAGTGTGCCCTCCACTACCTTCAATTGCCACCTCATCATTCATTACATTACACATTTTCAAGAACTTGGCAAGTTGGTTAGGGGAAAGAAAGTCAAAGGAGTTAAACATCTAATTTGGTTAGCTGTCATTTGGACGCTTTGGTTGGCAAGGAATAAGATCGTTTTCCAAGGGGAGTTAGCTACCACTTCTGAGCTAGTCACAAGAGTCAAATTTTGTGCATGGAGTTGGTTTAAAGTGCGGAAGGGGAGAAAGTGTCGGGTTGAATGGTCAGAATGACATGTTTGCTCGTTGGGTTGTTTTTCCTTATTGTAATCTCATAAATACGTTGACGATGTATCTTGTAGTCGGGGTACTCTTTTTCCCTCCCTAGGTCTTTTTCTCAATGGGTTTTGGCCCTCAGAGGTTTTAACGAGGCCCCTAGATGTAAGGGGTGGTGCACTCCTTGTTTGCCACTTTTCTTAATATCATTAATACAACAAATTACTTATTAAAAAAAAACTTACCTATAATTTATAATTTCCATGAGTATGTACTTAATCACAAAAAATTTCTCTACGAGAGATCTAGGAAAATATTTTAATAAATAATTTTACATCTGTACTAACATGACATAACTTTGAGATTGGGAGCCAACCGTCACAAGCATCCAAAACCTAAACCTAATTTAAGGGTAAACTCTGTCACCAAAAACTCACACTATTACAAGTTGCTTCATTAGCTCAATTTCTCCTAATGCTATATAATTTTTTAATCATAAATAGTTTGTTCAGTACCTATCACACAACTCACCCCACATGGGTGCTACAATACACCATGAGCACTATATAAACACTCCATTCATCACATAAAAATCCCATCTTCACAAACACTCTCCTCTTAAACTCTGCTAAGTATTTGCAAGTCATTAGTTGAAAAAAAAAATGGCTTCCAAAACTTCTTCCTCCCTTGCTCTTTTCTTCACTTTCAATCTCCTCTTCTTTACACTTGTCACTTCATGTGGAACATGCCCCGGTTCAAACCCATACCCTAACCCGAGCCCGAAGCCAAAGCATAGGCCAAGCCCAAACCCTTCAGGTGGTGGTTCTAGTGTTTCGTGCCCCCGTGACGCTCTCAAACTTGGCGTGTGTGCCAATGTACTAAATGGATTGTTGAATGTGACTTTGGGTCAACCACCAGTGACCCCTTGTTGCACTCTCCTCGATGGCCTTGTTGATCTTGAAGTTGCAGTGTGCCTTTGCACGGCCCTTAAAGCTAACATTTTGGGTATCAACCTTAACCTTCCAATCTCACTCAGCTTGCTTCTCAATGTTTGTTCAAAGAAAGCTCCACGTGATTTCCAATGTGCCTAAATAATCATTTGTAGACACAACAACATTTATCTCCTTTTGTTAGTTGTGTCTTAATTTATGTTGCTTTTTAATTTCTTGTTCCATTGGTTCGGTTTATTATTCTTGTACGTGCATGGATGATTAACTTCTCGTTATATTCCTTTGATTTAATGTTTGTTTTATCAGGTCTCAGGTTGTCACAATAAACATATGTCCCGATGCAATTCACTAGGGACAAAAATATTGTTATTTATTTTATTGAGAAATGATTATATTATAAATCGCTGTTATTTTATTTCTGCTTTGCTTTTCTGTGTTTTTTTTGGCATTTCTAACTTCTGTCTTGTGCCCCACATGAGGAAACGAATATCAAGAAAAAGAGTACTAATAGCAAAAACAAACAGCCATGTAAACAGGTGGTTTTTACGGTCCACAAATTGTGTACCAACACAAATGCCCTCATTACTTTTGATTTAATGTAAAATAATTTAAGGGTCAAGATGTAAGACTGGATATTGGATCTGCCTATAAGAAAATATTAGGGAAAAAAATAATTGCACCAATAAGAAAATATTTCAGTGTTAATTAGTGTAAATGAGCCAGTAAGAGTATTGGATCGGCCTATAAAAACAATTAATTGCGCTTTATGGATAGGGAGAGTCACTTACAGGCGACAATTCCTACCTGTATAGGGATCTTGATGGGGATTGCCCCACAGTGGCCCGTGAGTGGTGAATTTTTTCACGTGGAGACGGAGACGAGAGAGATAATTCCCCCACTGTCAACTTGGGGATGAGGATGGGAACGGGGACCATTCTGCTATCCGAGTACATTGTATGTGTTTTTTAATTAAAAATATTAATAAAAAATAAAAATGTGCTAACTGTTATCTTTTATTCTTAATTTTATTTTTTGAATATCAAAAAATAAAAGGACTAAATTTAATATTAAAATATTAACTTATGATTTTTTTAGTTCAGCAATTGTATTTTTTTCAATTTATTAGATTTTAATTTACATCCGTAGTAAATTCCTGATGATTTTACGAGGTCCCCACAGGGACTATGGGGACGGGGACATGGAGAAAAACTCTATGTGGAGGAGATCAAGGGAGTACTTCATCGACCCCGCCCACATCATTGTTGTCCCTAATCACCTTCACAAATTTATGCATGTCTGTTCTCATGTTATATGTCCAGAATCACCATATGTGGTTCCTTATCCCCCATTCAGTTTCACTATACCATCAGAATGCTTCGAACCATGATTTGACTCTGACTATTTAGTAGGTAATGTGATATTTGTATTGCATATCTGTAATCTTTATGTTCTGTTCGATATTTAATTGTTCATATTATCTCTAAATTATGTTGTGTCTTGGCAGATATCGTTGGCATACTGAACGGAATTGGTGCTCCGTGTGGTTATTAGAAAAATAACACCAAATCTACGTTGCTATCGATCTACTTATATATCAGGGGGTGTGAATGCAATGCATATACGTTTTATACAAATTTAACAATATTTAATTAAATTTCTACCATAATCAAATAAGACTCATCTTTTTACTAATCATAAACATCGACGATACATATACATAATATTTTAACAAAATAATAATTACAAATTAAATTAAAAAAAAGAGGATGTATACATGTGCTGACACGGGTGATACATACTAGTATATATATAATGACCTTAAACATAGGAGATAATAGTTTTATTAGTTATTTATATTTAATTAATTATTATAAAGAATATTTGATAGTACTAAATTACTTTCCTATAATAACAACCATTAGATACAATTTAAGTAATATATTTATCATCCAACGGTTAATATAGATTTAGTGATCATCACTAAGCAAAAAACTTAGTGATGTAAGCCTTAGCCTATAAATTATACAATGAAATCTAGTTTTTTTGTTTAAAGAACGTCACGTCATGTTTTTTTCACCAAAAAAATGCAATTTTTTTTTTGCTTTTTTTCATCAAAAAATGTTAAATCATGCAAAAAAAATTATTCTTTATTTATTCCCTCTTTATATTTATCTAATTAGTCAGTTTTATTCATTTTCAATCTCTATTTCTCCTTCCATTCAATGTTTTTAAAATAAATAAAAATACTATCTCCATATAATTTATTTTTGTTCATACACTTTTTCTTCGAAACATTGTGGACATCCTATCAAAAATAAATTGAGAACATAGCAATACTATTTGAGACATGTGGAATAAAATATTAGAATTTAGTTATTACTATTTGAGAACATTCACTTATTAGAATTTAGTTAGTACTAAAATTAAAATATTATTAAAATGCGATTGATTGAACCTTATAATGACTTTTTTTTTTGAGATTGGCCTTATAATGACTTTTGGAATGTCATTATAATGTTTCGTTTATAATTTATTTATTTTTTAAATTTTATATTTTTGAAACGGTGGACAAATTTAGATTGTTTATATCTTTATCACTTCTATAACTAAATTTTATTTTTATTTAGAATATATTTTCATTACATTTTAAAAAGAAATTTGTTGTGTTGTGTTGCAAATGTTTTGATACTAAAAATGCCAACTAATAACGTTTCTAATAGTTGGAATGGAGAAATGGAAACATCATTGCAGTTTTGTGGCCCGTTTGAATAAACAACTTAATTAAGCACTTATGGTGTAAACACTTATCATATAAGAGTTTATGTGTAAGTTGTTTATATAGTAAAGGATAAAAAGATGTTAAACTATTTTTTTTTTTGAGATTGATGTTAAACTATTTTTTTATAAGTTATATAGCTGTTTTCATAAGCTATCCTATGAAGCTTATGGAAATTAGCTGAAAGTAGCTTATGAACACGTTTGTTTTCATAAGCTCTCCCAAACAGTCTCTCTGATGCTTATATCAGTAGATATGCCCAAATAAACCACTCTAAATTTAAATATGCTTCATGTGGTAATTTAGGTTCTTCCTAATGTTGGCTATAAATTGGGAAGAAAATGATGATATAGGAATTGATGATCGAAAATTTGAACCCATTGTTCGCCCGAATGATTCAAGAAACTATTTATTTCATTTAATTTATTGTATGTATTTAAGGGGTGATTCTAGGGTGAAAGAGCAAATTAAATCTTTCATCGGTGAACCACTAAAATTGACCGTTGGATGTAGTTTAAAAATTCATCAATGGTTGAGATTTAATATTACTTGATTCAATCTTAACCGTTTATAGCATTTTAAACAATATCCAACGGTCAATTTTAGTGGTTCACCGGTGAAAGATTTAATTTGTTCTTACACCCTAGAATCACCCGTATTTAAGTATTATGTGTTGGATTTCTAATAGATTTTTTTTAATATTGTGGGTTATGCAATTTATGTTAACTATTCACAGGGTCTTTTAAGAGAGATTTCACCATACTTGTAGTGTGTTCCAGTTAGATGTGGGAATAGGCTGGACCGAGAGGTTTTGCATAGTCTGGGTCTGACCTGCGTTGAAATTATTGGGTCTGGTCTGTGGCCTGTGATAGGCCGACTTTTGAGGTATGACCCGTCGACCTTTTGGAAAGCCTGACTAGGCCTGCAATTTAGTCTGTTTAATAGCTTTTTTCACCAAAAAAATTACGAAAGTCTACAACCTTTGAGTAGTGTGGACTTTGTAAATAGACGAACAAGCTAATCGATCAATGAGATTAAGATCTAACAAAATCTTTTAGAGAATTATCTCTATAGGACATTTTATTTAACTTTTATTCTATAATAATACATTTAAATATGTTAAAAATTGATATAAGTCATCATTTTGAATAAACATAAAATGTAAGCAAATTTATAATTTAACACAAAGTAGAAAACTTAATATAATAATTTTAGTAATAAAAAATATTATTAATATTTATTTAAATAGACTTGTCTAGTAGGGCTAAAAAGCTTTTTTGATGACCTGTAACCTGATCTTTTTACCTAAATAGGCTTTTAATAAAGTCTTGACTCGATCTGATCTAAAAAAAGTCGACTTCTACGCCCGATGTAGGTTGGAGTCAGAAGGCGGCTGCTTGGCCTATTCCCACCTCAGCTAGTTCCAGCTACTGTTCATCTTGCTGCTAATAATAAGTCATACTTAGAAACTTATACAAATGGTATGCAAATTGGGTGGCGGATCATGCATATGCACAAGTGACACGCGCAGCCGTTGATATTCATTTATTCAGAATGTGTGGTTGAGATTTAGAGGGGAAACCTTTTAAGGTGGTCATCGCCATTTATTTTGATAATTGCAAAAATGGGTCTTCATTACTTTTCTAAAAAAGTAAATTAGGCACATTGCTCGTCATATTTTTCAACGCTAATTGTCATTAATCTGGACTCCCAAAACATCAACTTCTCGCCTTTGTTCTGTTTTTTTCTACTTTATTTTTTTTTTTCCCATTTTCTACACAAGTAAAGTTTGAGCTTTTCACTTAAGGGATAGACATCGTAACTCATTTTAGATTCAAAGGAATTTAGAATGCTGTACCAAGTAGCAACTATTAACACATCATCCACACACAATTAATATTATCAATGAAGTTTCCATCAAAGATAGCTTGAAACGTTTCAGAATTTTTTGAAGTCTCAAACGCAGATTGAAGTCTCAATTCGTAGTTTCTGTTTTTTTTTGGGTACAAATTCATAATTTCGATCTGTTTTTTTTTAATAACAATAGCTTTCAGTTTTTTTTTTTTTTAAATTTTTGATAAAAACTAAAAATAAAGGCATAGTAAACATTAACAATGGAGGAGAAGGGATTAAAAAGATAAATTCAGTTAAAAGATTAAGGGTGAAAGTAGTTTGAGGTAAAAAATAAACAAACTCAGGGAAAACATTTAAAATTAACTTCAGTTAGGTGAAAAATAATAAACTAAACTTTACATTGGCAGAAAAACAAAAATTAAAAGATTAAGGGTTGCAAATATAAATATGTTAAAGACCTAGAAAACCTACAATAGTAGGTCTTGTGTATTATACACAAGTTATTTGTTACTTGTGCATATATATATGATCCGCCACCTGCAAATTGTACAAGTTTTTGATGGCGGAATTATGGAAATTGAATATGTTTCACTTGGAAAATTTAAGTTCGACATTCATTTGCCATGATTGTGCAGATGATGTTCTTGAAGACACTGACAATGGCATGTTTGACAATGAAAGGAGAAGTTAATAAGGAGTAAGAAGACAACAATATTGTTGGAGCACCTATTGTTAATGCGGATCTTTAGGATGATGCAATTTTTTCTTAATTTATATATTAAACTATATTCACATTGTATTTAGTTTATCAACAATGCTATTTTGACAAAAAAAATTTCTACAAATCGACAAGTCACCAACCTACAACACCAATTAACCAAGTTTTTTAGACGATTAACCAAGCGGTCAATTAACCAAGGTTTTAATCCACGCGCCTAAAAGCGTGAAAAAAGCGGGCATTTAATCGTCTAAAAAACTTGGTTAATTGGTGTTGTAGGTTGGTGTTTTGTCGATTTGTAGAAATTTTTTTTGTCAAAATAGCATTTTTGTTAGTTTATGTAACATTTATATGAATGCTTCTACTTTTTTAAAGTTAGGTTTTAAACCATGTTAGGTATGCAATGTTTTGCACTATGTTTTTTTTTAGATAAGCAATTTCATTGATAGAAAGCACAAGAAGTGCCCTGCAAATACAATGGGCAGGGGGAGGGCCTCCTCAAAACCTCCCAGAGCCAAAACCCTTTGGGAAAAAGATTAGGGAGGAAAAAAAGAGACCCGTGACAAAAATTTGCAGACTGTGATGGGACAAAGATGTCCTAACCCACTGCTTCTCCCCCTTCTAAAAATTATAGTGACTTGAGTACAATACCAGCCAATAAAAGATTACAATAAAGAATAACAACCCATAGGATTATTATACCAGTCTGACCAAAGTGCCATACATTTCCTTCCCTTCCTAGCTTTGAACCAACTCCACGCTACGTCCTTTATACCCGAAACCAAGTTAGGAACCGAAGCCAAATAAGATGCCTAACCCTTTTGAGTTTCCTTCCCTTCGTTAACTTTCCAAACTCCAAAAAATGATGCACTATATCCACAGAGTCCGTAATATTTTCCCCTATCCATACACTTACTTGTTGCCAAACCCTCTTCATTAATCTACACCCCAAGAACAAATGACCCGTAGACTCATCCTCCTCAAAACAAAAAACACAGCATTTATCCAAATTGGACTGTAATATACCTCTTTCGTACAACAACTCCCTTGTTGCCAATCTATTCAACAATAATCTCCACCCGAATATTAGCACTTTTGAAGGCACGTCATTATCCCATAATTGTTTCCATTGTATCTTAGCGCCTAACTCTCCCGTTACACCTACACCCGGACGAAGCGATCCCTCCGAACCCACCAAACCTCTGCCGTCCGCTGCACCAGAAAATTCTCTGCTGTCCACTGCATCCACTGTATCAGCAGAACCGAACGCTGCACTATGTTGTTTGTTGTTTACATTCGATACCTGTTTGATTCTTAATTTCTTCTCTTTAATCTATTCGAAAGTCTATTATCTACTTACTAATCTATTTTATGCATCCACGCATTACCATATCTAAGACTTTTTACAAATGAAATGTGGACCCTATTGTATTTTTTATATTTGAATTTCTATTATTGTAAGGATTGTAACCAAATCCGCTTATACGACTATGAACTCGATAACGAACTGACATAAGAATCGGCCACAAAAAGGTGAACCGTAAAACTTGACAGAAACGAATTTTTCGCGATTAAAAAAACTAGCATAATTTTTATTTTGTTTTTCAAAAAATGGTTATTAGTATTTTTTTTCCCATGGTGGTCCACTAATTACCATTTTTTGAAAAACAAAATAAAATATGATAACAAAACTAGAAAAATTATATAGTGGTCAAACTGACTTATATAATATTGATAGAATAAATCAAATATGATAACAAAACTAGCATAATATTCTATCAATATTATTGGTCCTTTATCTTTTTTTTCCATAGTGGTCCTTTATCTTTCATATCCAAGTCAGTTTGACCCTACAACAATGCCTAAAATTGCAACATTTAAATTTTTTTGCCTTAAATAACAATGGCAGGTTTTTTTTAACACCGTTGTTGATTCATATTTTTTTTGAGACAGTTAAAAACCGTTCCCAAAGAGCCAACAACAACAATTTTTTATTTGAACTTTAGCTAACACAGTAAAACCATTGCCATATGTTCAATTATTAAAGAAAATAAAAGAATTAGGCACACTAAATTTTGTCGCTCTTTGTAATTTCCCAATTTTATTTGGAAACAGAATTTCCCAAATTTTGGTGCTGAACCAAAAACTCAAACCTCAGATAAAAATCATTCACATAGCATAATAAAAAAACAAAGACGAAAAAGCAAAAATATTGCATTTTATAGAGATAAAAAAAACTACTCAATTAGATAAAAAAATCACACAAAATATATGGATAAAAGGAAGAAGACAACCAACACACCTATGTATATATAAGCGACTGCCGACTAGTCATAAAAAGTAGAAGTGGTTAAGTATCTAAACCACCCGAAATCGCATAATCTGAAAAGTTAGTAGAGGAGCTTACATTAAATATTGAGGAGAACGATAATTATTACCTAAAATATTATTGACCACAGTTTGAGCCGAATTGCCATTTTGTCCCTTTAACCGCCCATACCCGCCTAATGTCGAGGCCTAGGTTGGGGAGAGTTTGGGAGAGAACAAGACAAAGTGCTTCTGTCACTCTGAAAGGGCGTATGATTATTTTTATTTCGTCTCTATTATGGATTCAATATTCATGTATTTAGCTTATTTATTTTCTATATTGAACATGAGTAGCTGAATCCATCACTAGGTAGTATAGTAGGTAATAAGACTAAAAGAAAGGTTGTTCCTACATTGAATTATTTGGTGTTAATATATTAGAATAGATGGTTGGTAGTCGAAAGGAAAATGAATGTATGTGTTGATTAATTGATTGATAAATCATAGGTTTTCGTATTTGAACTTCCTCTTTTCACTCGATTTCGTGTTCTCATGACAAACTTAGAGCATTCACAATGATGTTTCTTATAGTGTTTTTTTCCTTATTAAGGATCATTCTTATTAAGGATCGTCCTTAATAAGGAATGTCATTGTGGACAAAAAAATTGTGTTCCTTGTAGAGAATAGTCCCTCTACAAGGACTTTATTTCTCTCTCTCTCTCTTACCTTAAGCGTGTCCCATTTAAAAGTTTGTGAGTTATTTGTTGATAAAGTGATGATGTGTAGTTATTTGAGGGACCGATTAAAGAATTTTTTTGACGGTATTACATTGGGGGGGATAGAGTGCTAATTAGGTTATAGTATTAAAAATGTATAAAAGAGTGATGTGTACAAGTGGGGTCCATTTAAGGACTCAAATGGAGAGTACTCAATTGTGGATGCTCTTAGAGCATCTACAATGGTGTTCCTTATAGTGTTTTTTCTTATTAAGGATCATCCTTAATAAGAAAAAACAATTTGTGAGCAAAACAATTTGTGTTCCTTATAGAGAAGAATGTACAAGGACTTTCTCTCTCTCTCTCTCTCTCTCTTACCTTAATTGGGTCCCATTTAAAAATTTGTGAGTTATTTGTTGATAAAGTGATGATGTGTAGTTATTTGTGGGACCCATTTAAGAAAATTTTGATGGTGTTGCATTGGGGGCATTGAGTGCTTATTAGGTATTTGTATTAAATATGTATAAAAGAGTGATGTGTACATGTGAGGTCCATTTAAGGACTCAAATGGAGAGTCCTCTATTGTTGATGCTCAATCTTTTGGTACGTGCTTGCAATCATTTTCACTACAACGGGCTCAAGGTTGAGGGTGGTTTGCTAATAGAGTAGGAATTAACTTATTTGTTACATTTAAGGATTGGTTTAATGACCCCTCTTATTGTCTATCATTGGTGAACTAGCTTGTATTTGGTGAGGTACCCCTTGTACCCCAAATCAATAAAATCTTTGACTTATAAGAAAAAAAAAAAAAAAAAAAGGCTCAAGGTGAATGTTGTATGTGCCCATTGTTCCTCGGCGAAAGTGTCTTTGTCCCGTGTGTGAAAGTATTCGGGAAAACATGTTGCATATTTTGTGAGACTATTCTTGCATAAGGCAAGTCAGGGATATGTGTGTTGTTGAAAATTATTGTAGTGGCTTCTTCATTTTCGATTTTACAATTGTGGATTTGGGCTAACTTATTCGTGAAATCGAAATCGAAATTCGGATCTAACTTAGGACACATTGTTGGGTTTTTCTTTTTCACGTGTTCCTTTCTACTTTTTTACATTTACAACTCACTCGTTATCTTAATATCAGTATCAAGATAACGAGTGAACCGGGGATGTGAGAAAGTAGAAAGAGGAGGGGGAAAAGAGACACCCTACTACATTGTTTGGTAAAGCCCTATATGGAGCATATGGACTTCAAGAAGAAAAACATTGAGTTATCTCTAGACCCACATTGATGTGTTTTGGCTTTTTGAGCTTCTTTGTTATATATAAAGAAAAACTATATATTTTAAACATGAATAAAATATAAACACAGCAAGTAATTTTAGTTAACACAGCAGAAAAACATTCCATCATCAAATTTCAAAAATTAGAAATTCACTCAAGCCTACAACTAGAAATTAAATTACAGTTACAACTGCATTCGCAGTAAAGTACTTAATTAGCAAAGGATTAATCAACACTTCCTCAATCATCATCACAATATAAAGTGCACAAAATAAACAAACACTTAAATAAATACTAGTCGCACTTGAATTCCGAGGGTGGAGTCATCTCACAAGCATTAAGAATCAAACTAAGTGAAATTGGGATATTAATATGAATACCAAGAATATTAGCTTTAATTGCAGTGCAAAGACAAACCGCAACTTCAAGATCAAGAAGTCCTTCCAAAACTGAACAACAAGGGTGGTCTAATGGTGACCCAACAAGTGCACCAATTGGTGTATTAAGGATATTAGCACATACTCCTAATTTGAGTGCATCTCTAGGACAACTTTTGGAGTTAGAAGTATCAGGAGGAGTTGTTGGGTTTGGGAAAGAGAATGAGTTAGGGTTTTTTGTTGTTGGCTTAGGTTGTTGTGAACAAGTGTAACAACCACTTGTTGATACTACAAAGAAAAGCAAATTGATGGTTGTAAAGAGAGCAAGTGTTGAAGATTTACAAGACTTCATCATCATAGAAAATAAAGGTTTTTTTTTTTTGCTTGGTTACAGTTGTAATAAAATTTGTGTGAAGGAGAGGAGGAATAGGTGATGTTGTTATTTATAGTGTAAAAAGGTAATATTGTACTTTTTAGTTGAGGGTAATAAAGAATCTTGGTCGCTATTTTTGATGCTGTAAACATGTGAATCGATCAAGTTGTCTTTGGATTTTTGCTGGTAGCAGTGGAAGTAATGTCAAAATACATTAAAATGGAAGGGTTTACACTATCCAATGGGAAATATTTCATTGACTGATTATGATATTGACCAATTGGCATGTGATCGTAAGGGATTCCCGTGAACTTCACCTTCATCCATGTTGCGCGGGAAACGACCTGTGAATTGATTCCCAATGGTGGGTTTTGTTCGATCTCTCAGTTTTTTTCTAAAATATATTGCAGTATGTACTGTCTATGCAATGCGTACAACCTATGTCCAATGTCCGAGAATGACTCATCACAACTGTTAAAAGACTCATGGGTCAATGTGCCCTCTTTACCAAATGATGAAGTGAGAGGAAATGAGTCATGTTGAGTGGAACTTAGTTCGGTTCATTTCGATAAATAAGACCATTCACCAGAACTTGACTCGAGTTCGACATGAGTCTTTTTCGATTTTGACTCGACTGACTCAAGCTGAGAACCTTTCAGTTCATTTCGTTGCCTCGACTAGCTCGAATAAAAAGTGAAAATAATTTCTCTTTTTTCAAAAAGGAAAAAAAAAAAAAATAGATCTTTGACATTTTAAATTAGCAACCCCCTTCTACTCACCACACACCCACAAACCTCAAAATTTCCAATTTTACCCTTACGTGGAGCGCGCTCCTAAACCTCCCTACATAGAAGAGAGTGCATTGGCAAATCCCAACCTTTAAAATACTTCACCCCGTCCCCTTGCTGTTATGTTTTTTTTTATTTCAATGGTCTAGATTTCACTGGAGGCACTTTCCATGGGAGAGAATCCCCTCCCTACCACAAGACATAAGACATGACACCAGACAACTGTACGAATTCAGCAGCCTGGTGCCGAACCCGTGAAATCCAGAAAAAAAAAAGGAATGCGCTGAGAACATTTTTATTTATTATGAGTGTTTTTGAGATCTCGCAGGATTTGGGAGTGTGTGGTGAGTAGGTGGTGTTGGGAAAAGCAAGAACCAACCATATATTGGGGTGTAGAAAGTCTCTACGAAGCTATAGGCAATTTTTAAAACTACTTCCTTCTTTTAAATTTAGCACCTAT
Source organism: Oxytropis ochrocephala (assembly GCA_020916435.1). NCBI lineage: Eukaryota > Viridiplantae > Streptophyta > Magnoliopsida > Fabales > Fabaceae > Oxytropis > Oxytropis ochrocephala. Next base: position 19,676,084 of record CM037088.1, read on the forward strand.
CTGTTTTTTTTTACAATCTCTGTTTTCTTTTTTGGTAAATAAAATTTAATTGAGTTGGGATCCAAGGGCTCATTAGCATCAGGACAGGCCTCACGGCTCTTTGAGCAATTACAGAGGTACGTATAGATTACCAATCAAAGAGGTCATCGTGCATGCAGCGGGAATTAAACCCATATCTTTTTAGGAAACGAACCAACTCATTACCAACCGATCCAACATTTATTGACATTTTAGCACCTCTCTTCTCCTACTAAAATGACTTAAATAACTCTAGCCATAAAAAAGCAAAAATTCATCTCCTTTCTCCTATTGAAAACATTGTCGATTTTTTTAATTTTTAAGTTATTATAATTTAAAATAAAGATGACAAAAAAATCGTAAAATCCTTTAATTTCTCCAAATTATAAAGTTAAAAAAGTAAAATTAGTACGACCATCTTTTGAGAATTTATATATTTATTTTTAAAAAGCTATCTTATGGAGCCAATACCTACTTTTTGTGGAGTTAAAGTAAAACTAGCCTCACCTTCCGTCCGATGGACGGGTTGTCTCACTATTGATTAAATGAATTAGTTTTAAACAAAAACAACAATAAATAACAACATCAAACAAATTCTAAGTATTAGAAAGATACCACAGTTAAAGACAAAAGTTACACATATTAGATCAAGTCATAACAGAAACAGCTTAAAGTCGGAGCATAAACAACAACCTATAATAACATTATCAATATTCATCAAATGTAACTATAAAAACTTAACCCATAATACGGCCCTACCTAGTTTGAGGGATTAGTCTCTAGAGTTGCGCATAGAGGATACTCAGTTTTTACGTACCAAAAAAAATGTAAATATCAAACCAATTTAACAACATAATTAGAAAGTGAAACATTGTCATACCCCAATTTTGTCCGGCTTAGGTCAAAACCCTAATCTTCCACAAAAATAAATAAATAGAGGAGAAGAGAGCATCATGCATTGCATTTAGGGTTCTAAAAGTCATTTCAAAGTTTCTAAAATCATTTTTGGAGTTGGAATACACTTTTTGGACAAACTAGGGTTTTTTAGTGCAAAAGGGTATTTTGGTCATTTTGCAAATAAGGGACAATTTTCTCAGGACAAGTCATTCAACATGCATTTTTGAGGTATTAGAGGTCACTCCTAGGGGGAAAAGTCATTTTTGAAATAAAAATGTGCTTTGGGCAAAGAACTAGGGTTTTTTAGGGTGAAAGGGCATTTTGGTCATTTCACAATACAAACGGTCTTTCGTCCCAAATCACTGAACAATCAGCAATGATTTATTTGAGGAGTATTTGTGTCTAATTGTGATTGTTTTTGCGCATAAATATTAAACCTTTTGGCATAAAAATCAAGTCTTTGGATAGAAGGGTAAAATGGTCATTTCCTTTGAGGTGGGGTAAACAAATCAATTTTGGGATTGGTGAGATCATAAAATTCAGAGCCCAATCATTGAATCATGGGACATGGCCCAAAATGGCATGAATTTAGAAGAATGATCTAGAAAGGAATATCTTATTTTCTTTTGAATTTTGAAAGATCATGTATAGTACAATAGTACAATTTGCAATTCCACTCACTCTCCCACTCCTTTAGCTGCACATAACAGCCATACTCCATGCATTTTTTATTTATTTTATTGGTTGCAAATGATGTTTGAATCTTAGCCTTCCATTTAAGTGTGAAATGCAATCCTCACCTTTCATTTGAATTAAAATGATACTTGTGTAATAAGCTTCATGGAAAAATACAATTTTGTAAATGAGCTTATCCTTCACCACCCTCCTTATGCTGCACACCCAGCCCTCTCTCTCCTCATTTTATTGTCCTTAATCCATGTGACATTGCATCTTGACCATTGATTCAATTTCTTTCTCAAATCCTATTGGTTTACAAGAGATACATTGTCATAAATACCCTTAAGTTTTTACCCCATATAAAAACCCAAAAATAAGATCAAAAAGGAGGACACTCTCATTTTACCCTAGCACACAACTTCCTCCTCTCTCTCCCTCTCTCAAGGCCGAACCCTCTCCCTCCTTTCTCCTCCATTTTCTTTTCAAGTTTCATCCACCAAACCACCTAAAATTCACTCCATCTTCATATACCTTCTTCCTTTCACCCTTGGTTCCATTTTTACATCACTAAAGAGTTTGATTTCTTCAAGTTTGCGTGACCCTTGGGGTTGGTTTGTGAGGATTGTGGTTGATTTGCTCTTGATCTTCATTTCTACCTTTGTTTATCTTGGAACTAAGGTACAACCTAAACTTTTTGCATTTTCATCAATTTTCTTGCATTAAAATCTTTTTTCAACTTATATTTGCATCTCATAACATCATTTTAAATGTAGATTAGGGGCTTTTGTGGGTGAGAGCTGGTCCATCACCCACTAAATAATTTGTCTTGTGACTATGTGTGATTATGTAGTGTTCTTGTGATTTATTCTTTGCTCGTATGATTTTTACCAGATAAAAACATGTTTTCCTCTTCTTTTTGCCTTGGTCTTGGGCCCAACTCATGATCCTTGTGTTGTTCTTGTTCATTAGATGGTTTGAAGTTTGAATAATGCATGATTAATTGTGTTAATTTTGTGAATGAATAATGAGCTTCACTTGTTGTTGAATCTTGATGTTTTGAGCTTGAAATTTGGGGGGTATGGTTTCGGTTTTGGGTCCCAAATCTTAGGGTTCTTGTTTGTTTTTGTTGTTCATCATGTATTCATGCTTATCTATGTGATTGGGTAAGTTTTGGTGAAAGAATTTGATGATTTTAGGGTAAATAAGGCCTTAGGCTCAAGCCAATTTTAGGGTTTTGTTGTTTTGTCTTTCCTTGGATTTTTGCATGAAAAATGTTGATTTGGAATGATAGTAGGTTTCGCCTTGTAGCCCTTTCATGCCTATTTAACATGCTTGAATCACAAAAATAATTGTTGTTAAGTCATGTGAAAATAAAAATTGTTTCAAAATTCTTGTGCTTTGCAAATCATGATGTGAGCTAGGGTTTGTAGCTTTGCTTGTAAACTAAATGGAAATGGGTTGTAAAAAATGATTTTTCTCAAGTTGTTGTGACATGATCTTGCTTGCCATTTGTGGTTGATTGATGATTGGCAATATGAGGCTCACTTGTGCTTCATGCATTTTAACTATAGTGGGAGGATTGCTTAGCATGATTCAATTTTCTATTCTTATGTTAATTGCTTAATTGTTGATGATTTAATATCATTCTTGTGCATTATTGTTGTAAATAGTAATGAGCATGCTTGTATTCTTATTATTGTCTCGCTTTTGACTTGAAAAAGGATTTGAAATGTTCTACGTCTTTTCAAACCCGAAATTCGATGTTTTTTTCCAAATAAAAACCCTAAGGCGTTTTTTCTTAAATAAATCATTAGCCATCACTCGAAGTCGTTGCTTGTTTGATCGCTAATGAGGAGTTATTAGTGATAGCCACTCGAAGCCTTTGCTTGTTTGACTATCATGAAAACTCCCACACATTAACTAAACAACAAAAACCAATTCAAAATTTCCTAAAATAACACGAGCTATTAGTGATAATCATCATTGAGGCTCACAACCTTTTTCAAAACTGTTTTCAAAAGGAATAATGCAACGTTGTCACTTGTAATCACTCGAAGCCGTTGTTTGTTTGATTACCGGTTCCAACTCTCTTTTTTCTTTCGAGTTAGTATTGAATGCCACTCGAAGCCTTTGCTTGTTTGGTGTTCGAAAACACTCGAGTCTTACTTCAAAAATTCCAAAACTTAAACCCCTAAGCCGTTTTCAGACGCAAAACAAGAACTACGTAGCTTTGATCCCTCATTCCGTGAGGGTACGTAGGACGGGGTTCATGTCCCGTCAAGCACCCTTTTCAAAAAATCTTTGTTTTGTTCCGCTTTTCAAAGATATCAAAAACATTCCTTATTTCCCCGTTTTTTTAATAAATCAATTTCTCAAAAAGAAAGAAAAGAAAAGAAAAGAAGTAGAACGATTATTTTCAAATCAAACATTTCAAAACCACATCAAGTTAATGGTTCCCTTTCGGTAGAAAGGGCGTGTGGGGTGCTAATACCTTCCCCATGCGCAACCGACCCCCGAACCTACATCTCTGTGTTTTCAAAAGACCACCCGCGTTTTCCAAAAAAAGGTTTTTTCAATGTTTTCCTAAATAAATATTGGTGGCGGCTCTACTATTTTCACGTTGTCAAACTGAAAAGTCCAAACCGGATTTTTCGGGGCGCAACAAACATGTATGTAGGTATCATGCAAAGTTTGATTTAAAACTAAACACCAATTTAAGTATGCTTCTAATACTTGTTGATGCGAAATTATTTAAATAAAGAAGAAAATACTAATTTGAACATGTAAATTTTTTCTAGATTCTAATACCCCAAAACACTTTGCCTAGAATTACATTTTATGTATTTTATCATGAATTTTTTTCATCAAACATATTATTGAGGAATGAACTTTGTGTATTTGAACATCTAAATTTTTTCTGGACCCTTAAGTTCCCAAAAATACACCGTCAACATCGCACTTTACGTATTTTGTGACAAACTTATTATATTTTACCAAACCAGTTATTTACAAAGAAACTTCTAGTATTTGAAGAGTTACAAAATTTCGAGTCCTAAAGTAACGCAAAACACTCTACCTAACACTTCACATTATGCGGTTTTGCTACAAAATAATTTTGTCCCCATATATCAAGTACACCAAAACACACTGTTTAGCATCTCACTTTACTTATTTTCTTACGAAATTAAATCTTTTTTTCACCTAAAATTGTCATATTTAAATATGTAAAAAATTTCGAGATTGTAAAATACCTCTTAAAATATAATAAAAAAATGCAAAACCTTACTATATATAGGAGTAGAGCGTGAGCGTCTGAGCGACTATTCACACTGATTGGTTGTGTTGGTAGAGCCGTAGAGTAATGTTAAAAATTGGGGGAGGGGAAAAAATATATATATATATATATATATATATATATATATATAAGTGACGGAAAATTACGGGGAATATACGTTTGCATCTTCTACGATGCAGTGGCATGGTGATGTGTGTAAATGGATGATGGATGAAAGGATTAATGATGATTGGGTGGGGCTTGATGTAATTACTATTATTACTAATATAAAAGCTATTGAAAAAGGTGTATGGAGGTGTGTTGAATTAACAACATAAACACAACTAGCGAAAAAAGATGGGGAAGACAGGAGGAAGGAAAATGACCAAAAAAATTGGTAGTCAAAACAAAAAATAATTCCCGCCTGAAATTTTGTGGCATAACAAACCGCATACATTATAAAGATAATTACATGCATTTCTAAATACAATGATTTCGCTGAGGGAGAAAATTTCTCACGATTCAGATTCATCCATGTGCATTGTGCACCACTATTTTTTGCCACTTAAACATGAAGAAATACCATGAATAAAAAGTTTAGTTTTCAACATATTCAACTATTACAATTACAGAAAAGGTTAAATATATTTTTGATCTTTATAAAATTTGTAATTTTTTTGTTCCTAATAAATTTTTTTCCTCACATTTAGTCTCCATATTTTCTCTTGTCAATATTTCTAATCATTTGTAACTTTTAATAGCAATTTTTGTGTCATTTAATAATGCTTCTAAGTGTTGTTAAAAGTCTGAGAGACTAAAGAATTGGTGAAAAAAAAAGTGAAAACTAAAAGTGAGTAAATCTTTTTTTTATAAGAACTATAAACGCAAAATTATCAAATATTATAAGGACCAAAAATATTTTTAACCCTACACAAAATATTTTTATAGGTTGGATAGCGATATCCAGAGTGCCCTTACTGATATGTAGCAACTATCTATTCCCACTAAGGTGAGAGTTTTTGGTTGGAGATTGTTTTTGGGGAAGCTCACGACTCTCTTATTTCTTATTGCATTATCAATGACCTTCATGGGGCATGTTTCCCCTTTTGTTTCGAGCAGGACGAATCGATTACTCATCTATTTTTCTAGTGCAGGTGTTTCGGGCTAGTTTGGCTTGCTATTTAGAATTGGTCGGGCATGGTGACCTCAGATTCTCTAGTAGATATGGAGCATTTTCGGGCTCATGGTTTGCAATTGGTATCGAAGAAGGCATGTAGATTGAAATATTTGATTTGGATGACTGTCACTTGGTGTATATGGTTACATCATAATATATATATTTTGTTCAGAGACCAAGTTTTTAGTGTGCAGGTGGTTAATCATGTAAAGTCTATAACATTGGTTTGGTTCATAAGCATTGAATGTCACAAATTCCAATTATAAGATCTCTGATTGGTGGGGTAATCCTTCAATATTATGAACACGGTGTAGTTGACTTTTAGTCTCATTCTTCCTGGGTACCCTTTCCTCATTGGGTCTTTTTCCCTTGGTTTTGGCCCAGAGAGGTTTTAATAAGTCCCCTTGTATTTGTACCGGTTGGGGTGCTCATTTGCACTCCTCTTTCATATTATTTTTTGTTTATAAAAAAATAATCTTTTTTAAAAAAATCCCTAAAGTGAGATCTTAAACCTTAAACTAAAATGCTTTTTTTTACTCTTAAATGAGATCCGCATGGATTAAGAGTTCTATTTGTTGATTCCCGGAAGAAAAAAGAAGTCAATTTACAACAAAATTTTTTGTCCAATTTTAAAGGCAACAATGGCTTTGCTGGCCTAACCCTTGGGCCAGCCACGAGTTTTATGTACCTAGTAAAAAAATCAACGGCAGTGCACATTGGAACATGTTGACTAAAAAACCTACACATTGGAACATAATGCATACCAATAAATAATTTATATATTAATTTAAATCAAAATTACTATAAATATAGAGCATTTAATTCAATTTTTTTTAATATAGTCATAATTATTTTCAAAAATTGCTAGAAATAATTTTTTCAAAATTACAAAAACATGCTATTTAAATTTTCTGTTTCATATTTTCACTTTGGTCATTTATGTTTCAAATTCTTAATAAAGTTAGCCTTTTTAAAACTTTCATCCAAAGTCCAAATATTACTATACCCATTTTCCCCATCTATCATCTTCTTCCTCAACACCATAATCTATCATCTTCTTTCGATGGTGAGGGAGAAATTTGGAGGAGAGAGGGGTTTTAGCAGAAAAAACAACCAGAAGAAACAATCCGAAGGAACAATTGGCCTTTTACAAAAGCTCAATTATGCATATCAATTGCTAAATCCAACGACGAGATCTATCACAAATCTTACCACAAAATACCTACATTTCCCATAACTTCGTTCTCTGGTTTGTGGTAAGGCAGATAGACATGGAGATCCTTGAGCGTGAAAGAAATGAGGGAGGATTGCGGCGGCACATATGGCTTGTTAGGGGTGTTGCAGTTTAACGACCAACTCAGCTTCTGCTAATGCGTTTGGATGGAAAGTTTAAAACAGGCCAACTTTGTTAAAAATTAAAACACAAATGACCAAAGTGAGAATAAAAACTTAGATGATTAAATTGAAATTTTAAAAACTTAAAGGGCTAAACTAAAATTTTAAAAAAAAACTGAAATCCACATCCAAAAGCCACGTAGACTACTAGTCATCATCTTAACGGACATATCGACTTCCCGATAACTAAAATGGACGGAAAGGAAGAAACTAACATTTGAAATAAACTTAAAGGACAATATAGTGAGAAAAACCATAAATGACAAACCTGAAATTTGGGACAAACACAAAGAACCAAAAGTGCATGCTTTTTAATAAATGACAATCCTAATACCAACATGGTATAACACAAGTTGTAGATACTTAAGCTCATTAACTATAATGAATCTTAATACCTCAGGAGGTTAGTCTCTGCAGTTGCGCACGCAAGAATACCTTAGTTTAAAAGAAAAAGACAATCCTAATAATATATCTTAATCGCTTAATTAATTATTTGCATTGTGTTCACACAAAATTATTTTAAGATTTAAGATCTTCAGCCAGATGTTTGCAAGCTTAATAAACAGAGTAAAATACATGTGGAGTGGAGCCCAAAACATTGGTTAAACGAAGCCCGTGACTCTAATTTGTCAATACATTCATAAAATGATTGCCATCATACTATAAAAAATTGGCTTAGCTGAATAACTTCCTCCGTGAACATGCCATGATTCAAACGCGTGGAAAACTTTGGTTTACTTTTAGGAGTAGTTAGCACTCAAGATCACAGGCTAGTCTGAAATGGATCTACTTTTTAAGATAATCTTCAAGTCAATAATTATAGGCTTGTCTAGCAAGGAATATATAATGAAGCTCTGTCTGTCTGGACTTTACAATAAATCAGCACAACGTAAAAAGACAAAAAATAAATCAACGCAACGTAACGAATTACCCTGCGTATTAGGCTTCTATTATTGGCTAATTAGTAGGCATATCTGGTTTATTTTTCAACCCTTAAGATTTTGTGTTGCAGCAGGTGGCAACAAATTGGCGAGAAAAAAAGAGAAATTAAAATTAGAGCATTGCTATTCGTTACGAATATAAGCTACAAATTGTCAGAAAAAGCTTATTTAAAGTGGTGTTTCATAACAATATACAGGCGGTCAAAGCAATGTTACACTTGTTCTTACGCTTCGTATGTTTGCCTTTCGAAAAAAAAATTGGTATTGGTTTTGGTGTTTTTTTGTTATAGTTTAGGAGTCTCTTTGCCTTGGAGATTCATTTCTTTTTATCATTTCTTGGTTGTTTTTTTAGCAGTTGTAGGTGTTGTTTTAGTGCGCTGGTGTATTTGGGTGTTGTTTGAGATTTTTGGTTTATTTGGCTCTGCTCATCTCTTTCTAGCCTTGCATATTGCTCGGTTTAAGTAAGTACCAATAAATCAATTTATAAAAAAAAATGTGTATACCAAGAAATTCATCTTTTCGTAAGAAATATGAGTTATTAATATCATCAACTCGAGTATAGTTTAGGTAACTAAATAGACCATTTAGTTACCATCACTAAAAGGGCAAATTGGACAACAACCAATTAATAAAAACATAATTTTACAAATTAAATAAATTTTGGATTTCCTAGTTATTAGCCATTAAATGTTGACTGCAATTAAAAAAAACGTGCTTGATTTATGCCAAAAAAATAGGAAGTACAGAAGAAGACAAAAGAAACGCTGAAAACGTTCTTTTCAGAAACGAAGAAACGAAGCAGAAAAGCAAGAAACGATGGAAAAACTCAGAAACGAAGAAGAATAAACGAGAAACCGTAAACGGCGCGTAATAAACGAAGGAGAAAGTGAACGAAACCCGGAGAAAGTGAACGAAGGAGAAAGTGAACGAAGGAAAACCTAAACGAAGCGAAGCGGAAAACGCGAGAGGAAACGCTAAAAGACGTAAGAGGAAGCGTGAAAACCCAGCTCCAGAGAAACGAAGTCGCTCAGAAAACAAAAAACCCAAACGAAGCAGAATAAACGAAGAGGAAACGTGAAAAACCAAGTTCCAGAGAAAGGGGAGCGAAGACGAAACCCATCACCATCGTTGCAACCCATAATCTTGTCATTAGGTTATGATTTTCTGATTTCACAGTAAAATTGTCATTCATACAGTTTTTTTTGAATATTTGATTTTGTGATTTTCTGAAGTTGGACCCTAAACTTGAATTGTTTACTGTTTCTGTTTCCATTGTTTAGTCCATGGGTAGCCAAGAATGAGTAATATTTTGGTTAGAGCGATATTATCCATCTTTAAACATGGTTATGGCTAGATAGTGAATAGCCAACATTGATCCTTGTTTTGGCTAGATAGTGAATATCCATCTTTTATCCTTGTTATAGCATGTATTATGATTTTCTGATTTCACAGTAAACTTGTCATTCATACAGTTTTTTTGAATCTTTGATTTTGTGATTTTCTGAAGTTGGACCCTAAACTTGAATTGTTTACCGTTTCTATTTCCATTGTTTAGTCCATGGGTGCCAAGAATGAGTAATATTTTGGTTAGAGCGATAATATCCATCTTTAAACATGGTTATGGCTAGATAGTGAATAGCCAACCTTGATCCTTGTTTTGGCTAGATAGATAATAGCCAACTTTCATCCTTGTAATGGCTAGTCCATGGGTAGCCAAGAATGAGTAAGTCATTGTGCATGGTCAATGTAAAATACGAGAGTGAGGAGACTTACGAGCGAGTAACTGTGTACAGCTAATATTCGTCGTCTGATCATGTTCATCAAAGTCGGTTTGATCCATTATCGGCGTATCCGAAAAATGTGAATCCCTTATTAGCGTCTACCCTCTTGTTTATTTCAATATGTAGATGGATAAGAGGTGTAAAAGTTGCAAAGAAGGTGAGATGGATTAAACAAAGAATTATGATTGAATGAAGAAGGAATAAGGAGGAAGGAAGAAAGAAGGGATTCGGTTAATTTATCATGTTTTATTAAAAAAACTATATTTAATTGATTTCTGAAAATTGTTTACGGTTATGGAATCAATGAATTAATGGGGACCATATTTTTATCACAATTCAATTACTATGGTTACTATCATCAAAATTCATCCCGAAAAATCCTCCATGAGTAATGGAACCGATTGTTTATTTTTAATAAATATTAAGTTATTAATATAATTGAAAATATAATATTACATATATACCCCTTTCACTAACACCCATTGGATCCCAAACCTAAAACAACGCTCTAACGGTTACACACAATTTAGTGATGATCACTAAAACATTGTTTTAGTGATCTAATCCAAAGCCCATCAACTCTTCAATTCAACAATAATAGTTTTGAATAACATTAAAATATCGTGTGATATGTGAATTTTTTAAATAATCGACAAAATTATACCAAAAGTCTAAGTTATTTAATTGTAATAAGGTAGTCTTGTAAGTTTTTTCGTACCACTTAAGCTTTTTAAGTTACATAATCGTTAGTCTTTTTTTATTACAAAAAAGCCCAATTCTAACAAACAGAGCTGACGTGGCCGTGAATGAGGCTACATATCATCTATCTTGTTAGAATTGGATCCTTTAATACTATAACAATTCGGAACTTTCAACTTAATTTTTTTTTTTTAAAAAAATGGTTCATCTTCTTTTTTATTTAAGTTGAAATGACCAAACTGTTACATGACGATACTCTTAAATGACAAAATTATTACAAGACAGATGACGTGTAGGCTCTGTCACAGTCACGTCAGCTCTGTAAGTGTGAATTGGACTTTTCTGTAATAGAAAGTGAAAAAGAACTAATGATGTAAATATTATGTAACTTAAAATACCTAAGTAATACGGAAAAAATTGAAGCAACAATTTATTACAATTAAATAACTTAAAGACTTAACCCTTAGTGTAATTTTGCCTAAATAACCGGATAATTATTTAAATGGACACATTTGTTGGTGTCGACCGCACGTCACTTCACAAACATCCAAAACCTATTTTAGGGGTACGTACTGCCAGCTAAAAGTCTAGTTTTAATTTAGATGGTTGCTTCATAAACTTAATTTATCCAAATCCTGTTTAATTTTTTAATATAGTATATTGCTCATGTTAGTTTCTACACAACTCACCCTACTTGGCATTCCAAAACACACCATGGTTCATGAGCACTATATAAACCATCATTCCTTGTAGATAATAACTCACATCTTAAAATATACTCTTCTCTTAAGCTCTAGTAGCTAACTCTCATTTGCAACTTGCAACTTGCAAGTCACACTACAAGAGTTTAAGATCGATGGCTTCCAAAACTTATTCTTCATCCCTTGCTCTTTTCCTCACTTTCAACCTCCTCTTCTTTACACTTGTTTCTTCTTGTGGATCATGTCCTGGCTCAAACCCAAGTCCAAAGCCCAAGCCAAAGCCAAAGCCCAGCCCAAGGCCCAAACCCAATCCAAACCCTAGCCCTTCAAGTTCCACGTGCCCCATAGATGCTCTCAAACTTGGCGTCTGTGCCAATGTACTAAGTGGGTTGTTGAATTTGACTTTGGGTCAACCACCAGTGACCCCTTGTTGCACCCTCATTCAAGGCCTAGTTGACCTTGAAGCTGCAGTGTGCCTATGCACTGCCCTTAGAGCTAACATTTTGGGTATCAACCTCAACCTTCCAATTTCACTTAGCTTGCTTCTCAATGTTTGCTCAAGGAATGCCCCACGTGATTTCCAATGTGCTTAATTCATCATGGCTTGGCTTATACACAACAACATATCAATTTGTCAACTTTTACTTATTGTCTCCTAGTTGTGGCTTTCTGTTTCTTTTTTTAATTTCAATATTCATCATAGTGTGATTCTTGTACTTGCATGGAAGATTACCTCCTTGTTATTTCTTCCATTCAATATGTGTTTTATATTTTCAGAGTGGCCAATAAATAAATTCTCTATGATTGCTTATGTAAACCGCAAGGGAACCAAAATGGTCAACCAGCTTATTAGTTAATTTGATTGAGAAGTGATATGTTTAAATACAAGAGATATTTCTTAATGTATTTGTGTTTTTTAATAGTAAAACTATTAATTGCTATCTCAATCTCTTAAGCCCTGTTTGATAAAAAGTATTAGATAGCGGATACATTAGAGGTTCATGGATAAGCTAGCATATAGCGGGTGAAGTAGTTGATTGAATTTAAAGTGTTGGTATAGCGTTTGTTCAGCCAGTCAATCCAATAGTCTCAACGTCCTCCCCAGACTTGAAACATATAGAAGGATTATATATATCCTTAGGCCCAACTTCTCTCCATTATAGGAATTTGTTCACATGCCGAATATTGGCAAAAGTTCCTCTTGCCATCACCTCATCACCACGGCGACTTCCATAGGAGTTGACTTCTCATCGATCAACCCCTTTGCTAGAGAAAAACCGCACACGTAAGTGGATCAACCCACACACTCAATATGTGTATCACTCTACAATACTCTCTCACTCTAAGAGTTAGAAGGAATAATAACACTGACATCTCACAATAAATGATCACTAACACTCTCCTCTCACTAGGACATGTTTCGAAATTCTTCAACTCTCTACATGATGATCACCCCAGTAAGGATGTCTCATCTCTCAAATGGGGATGTATCTCCTCACCATATGATCACCCAAAAGAAGACGTCTCACCTCTTCATGCGGGACCACGATCTGCTGCAGTCAGTCAAAACAGTCACCACATGCACCCACTTCTTGAGTTTTCTTCAACATTCTAGATACACCTTTTCATCTCTTTTTAGGCGTCTCTACTACTAAAAAAACAAAAATTAGAGATGCCCAAAATCCCTCTCTAAACAGTCAAAATCCGTCACTAAATGATTTAGAGAGAGAATTTGCAACGAACTAGTATTCGTCAGCAATTTTGGCGTCACAAAATTTTTTAGAGAGGGATTCTGATAATCCCTCTCTAATAGCGAGGAAAAATCTGTCGCTAACAGAGAGGAAACAGTTTCGTCTCTAATAGCGAGGAAACAAAACGCGTCTCTAATAGAGAGGAACACATGTCGTCGCTAATAGTGAGGAAAATATCCCTCGCTAATAGAGAGGAATATTTTCCGTCGCTAACAGTGAGGGAACAATTTCCTCTCTAATTTTGGCAGATTTAAACAGAATTATTTTTACAAATACCAATTATTTTAATTTATCTATTTCCACCAAATACCAATTATTTTAATTCTATTTCCACCTATATTAGAAAACCTTTTGATCTCAAAGGAGCTCTTTTAAAACATAGGCTACAAAATTTTTAAAAAACACAAACATCTATTACTAATAATAAAGCGTGTAATCATAATCCATACAAGAGAAAAGTAAAGTTAATTCAGCTTACAATCCAAAAGACATCATTGTTTGAAAAGAAAAAAAATACATCAACCATCTAGTTCATCAAAATACTCATTATCATCTTGTTGACCCTCCTTGTTTGGTGAAGGTGGAGGTGAAGGCGGACGTGGATGACTCTGAGAAAAAGCTTCCATAAATTTAAACAACTTCTCCTGATTTGCATGAAGTCCACTCATTTGCTCCTTAAGACTTTGGTTTTCAGCCTTTATTTGCATACATTCGGTCTTCATTTGCATATATTCAGACACAGAGATTCTAGCAGATTGTGTGGAAGGAAGAAAATTGGTTTTGTCCTTCAGGACCTAAGCCAAATATTCTTTTCTTCTTGTCGACACCTCCAACAACCTCTAAGAAGATATTGTTGTCAGATTGCTCACTAGACACGCCATGTCCTCCTAATGCCTCTTGTGATTCTCTTTCAAAAATACGACTTGCATACTCATTCTGAAAAAGAAAAAAATCAAACATGAGCACAAATATACCAAATTGCTAAATGTCTCTGTAATGAAACCAACAACACAAATAGATGATAGCAGTATGTAAGTCCCTAGCTGATTATAACAAATAGATGTAGAAGTGGGATATCAGAAGGAAAAACCTATAGATTTTTTGATCAATTACAAGCCCTTGAGAAACCTTTCTCACTCTCTTCTTACCCTCCCAAACCTCAACCAACTACTTTGCCAATAACAACAAACACATTGCCATTGCCAAGTGATCCAATCTCTCATGTCACTACCACAATTACTGTTCCATCAACAAACCCTACCAAACTTATTTCTCCTTCACCACCACAAGAGGAAATGCAGATCAAGCAAGCTCTTATCAATTTTTGTATGAATTAATTCAGTGGAAGAATCAACAAGAAAAATGCACAGCAAGTAATATCACATAAATTTACAAATAAGCTTATCACATAAGTTTACAAATAACATAACTAAATCAAAAAAAAAAAGAGACATAACAACAACAACTCTGTCATCACATCATTAGTTCCAACAACAACAATAACAGGCATCTATCTAATCTAATGTGACCCAATTTAACACCCAACTCCTAATTCACTTTGAAACCAAAATATAACAAACATAAAAACCTAATGTCAAAGGAGCCCATAAATACAACACAAGCATTATACATGTCAAGCTAGCTGTAGCAGAGCATAAAATTTAAACCCAAAGCATGTTAAAGGTATCAAGTAGGTGGTGTGCATCTCAAAGAAATCTAACATAGTAATGAAAAATGTTGAAAATCAAAACAGAGAAAAAAAAGGAAAAATAAGTTACCTCAACTTTCTCTCACGGATAGTTCAATTCAATAGAAGCCTTATTTGTCTTCTTTTCAGATGCTGCTCTTGGTCAAACAAACAAAAAGTTAAAACCCATATAAAATTTATGTTTAACATATAAATCAGAGTTTCCAAAGAATCCAGAGATTCGTTAATATAGATGATGAAGAAACGAATTACGATTGGTGTGAGAAAGTTGAAGAAAATATTTAAATTAGGGCTTAAAATTGGATGGCGATTGTAGAGAGAGAGGGGGGCTCACGATTGGAGTGAGAAAGAGGAATAAAATCGCAATTAGGGTTCATGATGTTTTTTAGAGAGAGAGAGAGCTTCGGTGCTTCACGATAAATTTTGGTAGAGTTTAGAGAAAAGGTTTAAACTAGTAGTGTTGCTTGTTTAGGAAACACTAAATCAAAAATAGAAATAGGCAAAAATCAACATACCTTGTTCAATCGGTTGTTCTGTTGTTCAATAGCTTGAATCCTTGTTCACTGTGTATCTCTCTGCAACATAAAAAAGAAATTATGCAAAAGAAATCGAAAATGAAAAACGAAAATAAGAACTGTGAAAATGAATGAAAAACAAAAATACCTTGATGATGAATCTGAACAGAGACGAGAGAAAGGGAAGGGAAACATAGACGATGAAACGATTTGGAAATAGAGAAAGTGAAGAAGAAACTGTTGTATTGGGTTTCTTTGTGCCTGGGTTTTACGAGCAATTGGGTTTTGGTTTGGAGAGAAATCGGGTAGGGTTTAGAGAGCAAGGTGAAGAAGGAGAAAAGAATGTTAGGGTTTCGAAATTGGAAGCATTTTTACGAGAGAGAGAGAGAGAGAGAGAGAGAGAGAGAGTGTGTGAGTTTCGAAATTGAAAAAGAGGAAAGCCAAAAAAAAAGTGGACGGTGGGAGGGAATGCGAAAAAAAAAGGCGGACTAGTAATTTCAGTGACGAACTAAAACTTCCTCACTAATAGCGAGGGGCACTTTTCCTCGCAAAATACGTCTCTAAACGTCTTTTTCAACATTCTGTGATGAATTTAGTTACAAAATTTTTAGAGAGGGATATTTTTCATCTCTGCATTCGTCACAAACGTATTCTGTGGGGCCGCTCTTTGGGTTTATCTTTTTCCTAGCTAAATCCCTCACTAATAGTGAGAGATATTTATCCATCTCAAAAATTCCTCTCTAAATATAAGTTTTCTAGTAGGATCTTGAATTTTCCACCATTGGTAACATTAAATATTATTTGGAAATTCTAATTGATATTTTCAACAAATCCTCCCTCAATTTAAATTTCCAAACTTCTCAACATTTTTCTACTTTTGTCTATTCATATTTTTTTTCTATGTTTTTGCCACTTTTTTTCTTTTAGCAAGACTAAATGCCTCCACATGAAACTCTTGCAAACTCACTTTGCAACAACAATTTTGAGTGTGTATCTCGCCATACAATTTTGATCTTAATGTTCCTCTTTTTTTGGTGGTGATCTCAATGCTCCTCTATGAGTATTGAATGGTGGCGTTTCACTCGTACTTGTACCGCCGTTAATTAGCAACCAACAGAACACGTCGCTTGATCTCCACATTGTCAAGAAGACTTTCGGTGCAAGGATCCCACATGGATCCTTCACGAAACTCGTTGAGCTTCAATGCTTATCGGAATCGATCACCTAATCGCACCAATGGTCTTTGCCCGGGCCGGCACAAGGCCCAAGCCACTAAAACAAGGGCTTTGAGCCTCAAAATTTCTAGTTAATAAAGGGCCTCTAAATTTACTTTTCTAATATGAATAGACAAATGCCAACAAAATTATTGAAACTAGTAGCAGCTCATTTTGTAGGCCCTTTGGTACCCGACTTGCTTTTAGTTCGATTCCCTATTGCTACTATAATTTTGCAATGTTTTTAATCAATTTTGCAAAGTTTTTTAATTGATATGAAATGAAGTAATGAACCACCGAACATGCCATCTATCAATTAACATGCTATTTAAAACTTTTATATAATCAAATTTTATTTTTGCTACAAAATGTAACCAATTCTCAATCATGATTTGACTATCTTCCATGTTATTTATTTCTTTCCTACAAATGTAAGAATAGAGTAAAAGCTTCTATATTACCAAAAAAACTTTAAATTTTTTTTACATAATTTAAATTATTTATTTTAGTTATTCAAATTAGGGGTGTTTGCGGTGCGGTTTGGTTCAGTTTTAAGCAAAAAAGTGAACCGAACCGCAAGGTAAAAATAGATGCGGTTGGTTTGGTTCGGTTGGCTTTTGAAAAAAAAACCAAACCAAACCAATGCGGTTGATTGGTTCGGTTTGTTCGGTTTTTTACGAGACAAAACACAATTTAGAACCCGTTTGGATAGAACTTATTTTGAACTTATGAAAAACAACTTATGCAAATAAATTAATTTTTACGTATTATTCATAAGCTTGTAAAGGTAGTTTATGAAAAAATAACTTAGGGAGATACAATTTTCTTAGTGAGAACTTATGAATTAACATAAAACTTACTTATCTTCATTTCATAAGCTCAAAAATAAGCTAATCCAAACGGCCCCTTAAATAATCCGCTTTCCTTATTCTCTACATATATTGTTTTGTCTAATTTTATTTTTATATATAGGATTTTGCGGTTTGGTTTGGTTCGGTTTCTATAATCAAAATCGCGGTCCAAACCGAACCTTGCGGTTCACTAATAAAAAAACCGAACAAAACCAATAGAAAGCGGTTTTTTGCGGTTTTCGGTTTGGTTTGGTTCGGTTTACGGTTTTCTATTGGTTTGGTTCGGTTTTGAACACCCCTAATTCAAATGGTATTTTTAATAGACTTGGATTTTTCATCCAAATGATTTTTTTGTTATTACGATGCCAACAAATTTTTGCAATGAAATAAAGAGAAAAAAAAGAGTTCAAATTATATTGAATTGAACAGTAGAAATTATATTATTTTATTGTTTTATGGGCTTCATATCAAAATTCGCTTTAGGCCTCCGTAACTGTTGGGCTGGCCCTAGTCTTTACGCCAGTCAATCCAAAACCATTAGCGCTGATACCACTGATGGGGAAGAACTGCATACATCTGTGGATTACAAGAAATGATAACACTCACATCTCACAATAAATGATTATCAACACTCTCCTCTTACTAAGACATGGTTGGAAATTCTTTAACTCTCTACATGATCACCCAAGTGGGGATGCCTCACCTCTCCACATGGGGATGTGTCACTTCATAAGTCTCTCTATTTATAGGAGATAGCATAACTTCCATTCATGCATGTATTTAGCATAGTAAACATTAATTGTCTCACATTTCCAAGGAGTCCCACTTCTTGATTTTTCTTCAACATTCGAGATACATCTCTTCATATCTTCAACGACATCTCTTGAATTTTCCACCATTAATGATATTAAATTTTATTTGGAAATTCAAATCGATATTCCCAACGTACCCTCGTTATAAGGTATCTAGCAGCTAGAGCTGTCAATTTGGGCCCGACCCAATGGCCCGATTTTTTGGGTGGGCTTGGGCTCTAAAAATTGTAGCCCAAAATCAACGGTATGTTTTTTGGCCCGGCCCGATTGGCCCGATGATGTTATTGGGCCGGCCCGGCCCGACCCATGGCCCATGGGCCGGCCCGTTTGTTTTTTGTTTTTGTTTTTTAATTTTAAAATATGACAAGTGCTATACATGCTGTTTTTATTGTTATCCAATCAAAATATGACAAGTCAATTATTTATTCCACGCCTTCGATTTTGGAGCTTAACGGATCGTCCTTCGTCTTCTCTTCAAACCGTTCTGCAACTCCATTCATAAATTCTTGAAGCGATTCGACTCAAAAAAAACACCACCACCAAATACCGATCCATAACTGTTCGAGATGCCTTTGTCTTCTTCTTTATTGAAATTGTCCTATTTCAAAAAAAAATATCAATTCGGTATAAAGGCAACCAACATCCTAATCTAATCCTAATCCTAATCCTAATCCTAATCCTAATGAATCACACTCAAAAAACAAATAAATTAGAGGCAAAGCGAATAAGATTTGGTAACTCAAATTTTGAGTCGGTAATATCATGAGAATTTAATCACAGTATATCAACTTTCCACATTTTTTTCATATATATGAAATCAACTTGATATGCAAGTTCAAACATTTGTGTTTGAACTTCTAGACATTGTAGTTGGAAATTATAATTTTGATTTATACAAAATTTTAAAAAGTCAATAATTTGTGGTCCGTCATGAGCACATTGGCCCATTAAGTGGTGTTAGGCGGGCTTGGGCCTTACATTTCATGACCCATCCGAATATTGGGCTGGCCCGACCCTGCCCATATACATCGTTTGGCCCGATGGGCCTGGGCGGGCCGGCCCAAACCCGACCCATTGACAGCTCTACTAGCAGCAGAACTATCCTTATGTGTGTTGTCAGCTCGAGAGATGGTCAATTGTGCCTCCAAAATTTAGCAAACAGTATGCATCCTTTACTCCATGGGGGAAGGTGTCCCTAAGCATAAGGCCTTTAATAATGAGAAACATTCTCAAATACATCCAGGGCCGGCCCAATAGTATTGTAGACCCAAGCTAGGGCTTTAGGCCCAAAAAAAAAAATTTAAGCCAAAAAACGCCTCAAGAAAAAAATAAGAAGCCTATTTTTTTTTTTAGATAAGCAATGATTCATTGAAAGAAGCACAAGGTGTGCCCAACCTTACAATGGGAATGGGGAGGGCCTCCTCAAAACCCCCCTAAGCCAAAACCCTTTGGGAAAAAGACTTAGGGGGGAAAAAGAGTACCTCACACAAAAGATCGTGCCAACAGTGGAAATAACAGTCCTAGTCCACTGCTTCTCCCCCTTCTACAATAAAATTAATTAAGTACATTACATAGTTGGATTACAACAATGAAAAGCAGCCCATCGGGCAATTGTACCAATCCGACCAATTCGTCGTGCAATTCCTTCCTCTCCTCGCCTTAAACCAGCTCCATGAAATATCCTTAATTCCCGCTATAACAACCGAGACGGAATCCACCTCTCCTCTAAAAATTACCTTGTTTCGAGCTGTCCATATTTTCCAAATTACCGCCATCCATATAAGGTGTTTAACGCCTCTTTGCCGCTTCCCCTTCACCAGTTTCCCAAGCTCCACAAAATGATTAGCAATATTGTCCGTATCACAACCCGAAGAGCCTATCCAAGAGAAAACTCTCCTCCATATGTCTTTAGCAACTCCACAAGTCACAAATAAGTGATCCACCGTTTCATCTCCCCGGAAACATAAAACACAGCTAGTATTGTTTTGTGACTGGATTATACCCCTTTCCTGTAGCGCAACCCGCGTGGCAACTCGTTTCAAAATTACTCTCCACGCAAAGATTTGAATCTTTGAAGGCACATCATTTTTCCAGATTTTCCTGCATGCAACGATGGAATCGGCCTGCTCTATGTCTGTTGTACCTGCAGAAAAAACCAGCAACAATTCGTAGCATTTTTTCACCGTAAATCCAACCATCGAATCCGGTAACCAAATCCAGCTGTCTGCGCGATGGAGCAGCGAAACAGACCGAAGTAGCTGCTGCAGTTCCACCATCTGTGATCGATAGCAAGCTGGCGTTTTCAAAGAAAGAAATTGATGACCCATTCACACGACCAATTCCAACCGCTATCCGACCATTGCCCGAACTTCTCAACCGTGTCCTCCTTAGAGCTGTAACAATTATAAATATCCGGAAATAATTCAGCCAAACATTCCCGTCCAATCCAAACATCCTTCCAAAATCTCACCATATTACCTTTGCCTAATTTAATTTTTATCAAGTCTCCAAACCAGTTTTCTTGCAAGTTCATATCCTCACCAAGCAAGCATAGATCCCTCCACCAAAGTGACTTCTTCTCCCACCCTCTTCTACTTACGGTAATATCGGGCCATCTCCCTTTCAAGTCATATTTTTCCACTAAAACCTCCTTCCACATAGAATTATTTTCCTCAGTCAATATTCTCCATCGCCATTTAGTTAATAAAGCCGTATTGAAAACTTCTAGATTTTTTATACCCAAACCTCCCTTTTCTTTAGGTAGACAAATAGTATCCCATTTCACCCAAGCAACCTTCCTATTCTCCTCATCACCTCCCCATAGAAATCTTCTTTGTATTTTCGTAAGCTCCGTAATAATCTTCTTGGGTGCTTTGTAGAACGAGAAAAAATATAACGGAAGAGAAGCGAGAACCGAGTTGATAAGGGTAACACGCCCCCCAATAGATAGTTGTCTACTTTTCCAATTATTTAACCTTGCATTCATTGATTCTACAATAGGTTGCCACGTACTCACTCTCCTCGGATTTGCACCAACCGGAAGCCCCAAGAATTTAAAGGGGACCGAACCCACCTTGCATGCTAAAAACTGTGGCATTCCCTCCATGGCTTGCTCCTCAACATTCAGCCCGAAAATACTACTTTTTGCAAAATTTACTTTTAGGCCGGAGACCATTTCGAAGCTTCTTAACATCGCTTTCCAACACCAAATACTCGTCTCACCCCCATCACAAAAGAGAATTGTATCATCCGCAAATTGTAAGAGTTCCACTGACAAGGAACCATTAATATTGAAGCCTTTTAAATTATTTGATTCAACGCCTTTCCTCACCAAACCCGCCAAGCCTTCCGCCACTACTATCGAGGAAATAAGAAGGAGCCAATGGATCCCCTTGCTTCAAACCTTTCTGGGCCACAAACTCCTCTGTTGGGCTGCCATTGACTAACACAGACATTGAGTTAGACGAGATGCATCCTCGTATCCATTTTCTCCACCTTTCCCCGAACCCCATCCTACACAACATATATTCCAAATATGACCAGCTCACCGAATCATATGCCTTTTCAAAATCCGCCTTCATAACCACACACTTTCTTTTCTTTCTCTTTGCCAAATCCATGATCTCATTGACAACTACCACTCCATCAAGTATATTCCTACCTGGGAGAAAAGCACTCTGACAATCCGAGATTACCCCTTTCAAGACCTTTTTCAATCTTCCCGCTAGCACCTTTGCAAGCATCTTGTATAAACAACCAATTAAAGAAATGGGCCTGTATTCACCTAGACCTTGTGGGCTACAATTCTTTGGAATAAGTGCAATAAAAGATGCACTAACCGCCTTAGGGAGTCTTGCACTTGTATAGAATTCTTCAAAGAACTTCAATACTTCCAATCCGATGAGATCCCAACACTCCTTTATGAATCTAAAGTTGAATCCATCCGGTCCCAGACTTTTATTGCCATCACATTCCCATACTACCTCCTTAATTTCATCCAGAGAAAATGGGACAATTAGTGACTCGTTATCTGCCCCAGAGATTTGACTAAAATTCACCCCATCAAGTGTTGGCCTATTTAAATCTTCTTCCTTAAACTTTTCTTCAAAATGTCTTTTAACTTCCCTTTTCACTTCCCCTACCTCCTCAATCCACTCACCTCCCTTCATAAGTTTTAGTAACTGAGTTCTCCTCCGATTCCCTTTCATACATGCATGGAAATAATTAACGGCTGTTTGAATCTCCTTCCGCAATCCACCTCACTCTCGCCTTTTGTGCAAGTAAACTTTCTTTTGCGTGAAGCTCCTTCCAGAATTCCTCATTAAGCTTATTCCTTCGTTCATCATCAACACCCCCCCTTCCGATGCCAACTTCTCTACCTCATTCAAATCACGGACAATATTTTCAATTTTCAGATCTTTATACCCAAACACCTCACGGTTCCACACCTTTAATTTTTCCTTCAACAATTTCAGTTTTTCTTTTAGCACAAAGGATGCTTTCCCAGTCACCTGAAAGAAGTCCAACATTCTCTTACAAAGCCCATGAACTTCGCATGCTCTACCCAACAGTTATTAAACCTAAAGGGCTTAGGTCCCCAATTGAGAGCCGAAATGTCCAACCAAACTGGGCAATGGTCTGAAATCTCCCTATCACTCACCCACTGAGCACTAACATTCCAAGATGCAATCAGCCCCTCCGTCAACAAAATCCTGTGTAATCGACTCGCCCTTCCTTGTTTCCCTGTTTTAGTAAAGTTCAATTTACAATTAAACCTATTTAATTCTCCTCAATTCATTCATTGCTCCTTAATTCTTTCCCAACAATTAATTTCTCCTTTAAACCCATTTACTAATTGCTATAACAACTTTCCAAAGAATCAAAAAATTCCATTTTGCCGCGAATCAAAAAAATCCTTTCCTCCCTTATATCGTCAGCATCACGTTCGCTGTTGTGGTTTATTTGTTTGATTTTATTTTGCCATTGGGACTTCTTTCTTTCTCTTGTCAGACACATCTATCACTTTGACAATCAGGTTTTATCGCTCTAATTTTTATCTTTATAGTTTTTTAGTTTAATTGCTTTTATTTTTACTTTTTAGTCTCTCTTGTCTTGATTTTATAGTCTATTTTATTTGAGTTTGATAGGTTTTTGATTTATAGACTCTTTGATTTTCACTGTTTTTATTTAAAAAATACAAATGTCAACTAGAAAATATGAATCGGGTTATTCGAAGCTCAAAAAAAAAAGAAGAGAGTTGAAGTTTTGATTGAATCACAAAAAGGGGCCTTGGATAGATTTGTGAAGACGAGCAAAAAAAGTAAATTTGAAAGTACAAGCGATAGCTCATTGAATGAACAAATCAACAATGTGAACCCAAACGAAAATAGAGAAGAACAATTTGTTGATGAACAAACTAACAATGTGGACTCAAATAAAAATGAAAATAGTGAAGAAGGAATTGCTATTGAACAAGTGAACACTACAAATGAAAATGAAAATAGTGATGAAGGAATAGCTATTGAACAAGTAAACACTACAAATGAAGATGAAAGTAGAGATGAAGTATTAGAAGATGGTAATGAGCAACATGGTATCGAGTCTGATACTCACAATGAATATAGAGAAGTGTTAGAAGAATTAATCTATTGCTAAAAATGTATATGACCCTATTGATTTTAGCATTTCAACACATGAAGGGATTTGATTCGGATTGAATCAATAAACACTCTTAATGATTGATTAAGGTGCCAAATCAAAGTAAAAGAGAATATGATACAGCTGTAAGGTTCTGTTAACTAGCCTAGCAAAGCCAAGCACAAATTGAGCCAAGGCTAGTAAATTTTAGTTTAAAATTATGCTGAAGTAACTTAAGATTCGAGGGACTAAAATGAATTCACGTATATGTTTCAGGGACCAAACTGACAGTAAGTGACATCTTTCAGGGACTAAACTGACGGACGGATGACACTTTCAAGGACCATTTTGCATTTTCGCTTGATTTAGGGACCAAATTGACAGCGAGTTACACTTTTAGGGACCAAAATGACTATTTACCCTAATTTAAATAGTCTGGACAACACCTTGTGAAAAAAGACAAATTTAAAGTAGTTAAAAAAGGAGTCTCAAATAAAAAATTAGATAAATATTAAAATCTAAAAATGTAAAAGTATCATTTAAAAACAATTTGTGTATTTATCCCGTGTTCTTTTATATATTAGTGCCAGTGTTCTTATCCCGTGTTTTTTATATATCAGTGCAGTTATCTTTTTTATATTTCAATAAAGTTAACACGTGTGTTTTAATATATCAGTGAGGTTATCTCATAGTTTCAATTGATTATTTTTAGTTGATTAATAGATTATATTAGACAGTAACGGATAGATGGTAGATTATCAAATATTTCAGTGAAGTGTTTTTTATATATCATTGCAATTATCCCGTGTTTTTATACATATCATTGCAGTTATCTCGTGTGTTTTTTTACATATTAGTATAGTTATCCCATGTTTTTTTATATATCAGTGTAGTTATCTCATAGTTTCAATTGATTATTTTAGTTGATTAGTACATTATAGTAGATAGTAAAAGATATATTATCAAATATATCAGTGCAGTTATCCCGTGTTTTTTTATATATCAGTATAGTTATCCCGTGTTTTTTATATATCAGTACAGTTATCTCGTGTTTTAAATATTAATCAGTAGTTGAAATAGTCATTAAGTTTTCCTTTTTTTATATATTAATATCGTGTTTTTATATATCAGTGAAGTTATCCCGTGTTTTTATATATTATTGCAGTTATCTCATAGTTTAGATTGATTATTTTAGTTTATTAGTAGATTTGATTTGAATTTCAAAATTTTAAAAAAAAAGAGGGAAAAGTTAAAAAAATTGGAGTGAGAAGAAAGTGCATTGGGAGAAGAAATTTGAAAAAGAATGTGATAGTAAATTACAATGTTGCCCTTAGTTAGGTGAGTTGTCAAATAAATAGGGAAACTTGTTTGAGTAATTTAAGTATGGTTTGTTTGTATAAATAGATGTTAGATTAGTAGATAGTGGGTAAAGAAAGTTGGTGAGTTTGATTTGAATTTTGAATTTTGAAAAAAAAAGTAAAAGAAAGTAGGAAAAAAGTGGGAGTGAGAAGAAAATGAATTGAGAGAAAAAATTTGATAAAAGTATGATATATAGTAAATTACAATGTTGTCCTTAGTCAGATGAATTGTCAAATAAATAGGGAGACTTGTTTAAGTAATTTAAATGTTGTTTGTTTGTATAAATAGATTAAGTGTGGTTTGTTTGTATAAATAGATAAATAGATATTAGGTTAGATAGTAAATAGGAGTAAATTGTAGATTATTTAATATTAATTTAATTATATTAGATTATATAGTGGATTAAAAAAATTAGGAAAATAAATATTTTTAAATAAAGGGTGTGGGGGCCGCTAATAATAGATGTGTAAGAAGTAAGAAATATTGGGAAATGTGAGATTGAAAGAGAGTGAGTGAGAAAGGAAGAGAAAGTTGAAATTAAAAAAATGATAAATAAAACAAAAGTGGTGATGTGTCAAAAAATGTAAGATGTCTAAAATTGTAATTTGGTAAGTTGTTTGTTTGTATAAATAGATAAATAGATATTAGATTAGATTAGATTAGATTAGATTAGTATAGTTATCCCATGTTTTTTTATATACCAGTGCAGTTATCTCATAGTTTCAATTGATTATTTTAGTAAATTATAGTAGATAGTAAAAGATGGATAGAAGATTATCAAATATATCAGTGCAGTTATCCCGTGTTTTTTTATATATCAGGATAGTTATCCCGCGTTTTTTATATATCAAGACTGCTTATCCGTGTTTTAAATATTAATCGATGAGTTAAAATAGTCATTAAGTTTTCCTTTTTTTAATATATTAATATCGTGTTTTTTATATATCAGTGAAGTTATCCCGTGTTTTTATATATTAGTGCGGTTATCTCGTAGTTTAGATTGATTATTTTAGTTTATTAGTAGATTTGATTTGATTTGAATTTCAAAATATGAAGAAAAAAAAAGAGGGGAAACTTAAAAAAAAAAATTGGAGTGAGAAGAAAGTGCATTGGGAGAAGAAATTTGAAAAAGAATGTGATAGTAAATTACAATGTTGCCCTTAGTTAGATTAGTTGTCAAATTAATAGGGAAACTTGTTTGAGTAATTTAAGTAAGGTTTGTTTGTATAAATAGATATTAGATTAGATTAGTAGATAGTGGGTAAAGAAAGTTGGTGAGTTTGATTTGAATTTTGAAATTTGAGAAAAAAGTAAGAGAAAGTAGGAAAAAAGTGGGAGTGAGAAGAAAATGCATTGAGAGAAGAAATTTAATAAAAGTATGATAGTAAATTACAATGTTGTCCCTAGTCAGATGAATTGTCAAGTATATAGGGAGACTTGTTTGAGTAATTCAAATGTGGTTTGTTTGTATAAATAGATTAAGTGTGGATTGTTTGTATAAATAGATAAATAGATATTAGGTTAGATAGTAAATAGAAGTAAATTGTAGATTATTTAATATTAATTTAATTATATTAGATTATATAGTGGATTAAAAAAAATTGGAAAAAGAAATATTTTTAAATAAAGGGTGTGGGGCCACTAATAATAGATGTGTAAGAAGTAAGAAATATTGGGAAATGTGAGATTGAAAAAGAGTGAGTGAGAAAGGAAGAGAAAGTAGAATTAAAAAATGATAAATAAAATAAAAGTGGTGATGTGTCAAAAAAGTAAGATGTCTAAATTTGTAATTTTGTAAGTTGTTTGTTTGTATAAATAGATAGATTTAATTATATTAGATTATATAGTGGATTAAAAAAAATTGGAAAAAGAAATATTTTTAAATAAAGGGTGTGGGGCCACTAATAATAGATGTATAAGAAGTAAGAAATATTGGAGAATGTGAGACTGAAAATGAGTGAGTGAGAAAGGAAGATAAAGTAGAACTAAAAAATGATAAATAAAATAAAAGTGGTGATGTGTCAAAAAAAGTAAGATGTCTAAAATTGTAATTTTGTAAGTTGCTTGTTTGTATAAATAGATGTAAGGTTCTTGTTTGTATAAATAGATATATTTAAAAAGAAATATTTTTAAATAAAGGGTGTGGGGCCACTAATAATAGATGTGTATTGAGAAATGTGAGATTGAAAAAGAGTGAGTGAGAAAGGAAGATAAAGTAGAATTAAAAAATGATAAATAAAATAAAAGTGGTGATGTGTCAAAAAAGTAAGATGTCTAAAATTATAATTTTGTAAGTTGCTTGTTTATATAAATAGATAAATAGATATCCCGTGTTTTTTTATATATCAGTATAGTTATTTTATATATCAGTGTAATTATCCCGTGTTTTAAATATTAATCAGTAGTTGAAATAGTCATTAAGTTTTCCTTTTTTTTATATATAAATTTCGTGTTTTTTTATATAACAGTGAAGTTATCCCGTGTTTTATATATTAGTGCAGTTATCTCGTAGTTTAGATTGATTATTTTAGTTTATTAGTAGATTTGATTTGATTTGAATTTCAAAATTTGGAAAAAAAAGAGGGGAAACTTAAAAAAAATTAGAGTGAGAAGAAAGTGCATTGGGAGAAGAAATTTGAAAAAGATCGTGATAGTAAATTACAATGTTGCCCTTACTTAGATTAGTTGTCAAATAAATATGGAAACTTGTTTGAGTAATTTAAGTATGGTTTGTTTGTATAAATAGATATGAGATTAGATTAGTAGATAGTGGGTAAAGAAAGTTGGTGAGTTTGATTTGAATTTTGAATTTTGAGAAAAAAGTAAGAGAAAGTAGGAAAAAAGTGGGAGTGAGAAGAAATTTGATAAAAGTATGATAGTAAATTACAATGTTGTCCTTAGTCAGATGAATTGTCAAATAAATAGGGAGACTTGTTTGAGTAATTTAAATGTGGTTTGTTTGTATAAATAGATTAAGTGTGGTTTGTTTGTATAAATAGATAAATAGATATTAGGTTAGATAGTAAATAGGAGTAAATTGTAGATTATTTAATATTAATTTAATTATATTAGATTATATAGTGGATTAAAAAAATTGGAAAAAGAAATATTTTTAAATAAAGTGTGGGGCCACTAATAATAGATGTGTAAGAAGTAAGAAATATTGGAAAATGTGAGATTGAAAAAGAGTGAGTGAGAAAAGAAGAGAAAGTAGAATTAAAAAATAATAAATAAAATAAAAGTGGTTATTTGTCAAAAAAGTAAGATGTCTAAAATTGTAATTTTGTAAGTTGTTTGTTTGTATAAATAGATAGATATTAGATAGATTAGATTAGATTATTTAGAGAGGGAAATAAAAATCATTCACTAAATAATTTTTTTGAGATTTAGTTCAAAGAATGAAGGGTCTGTGTATAGGGAGGTAATGAATATTTTAGCCAAAGAAAATATATTTTTAATTAGTGAGGAATTTAATGAGGGATTGTTTTCAAACAATGTTGTTACATGAAGGATCAAATGAGGAGCCACAAATCATATATTTTCTGTCATGAATATTGGAATGTATATAGTTCTACCTAGCTGGGGCAAGTGTTTAAGCAAGCTATGTTAGACCCTGAAGGTTGGGGACCAAAAAATTTCTTCAGGACAGTTTTATGTTTCTTTCTTATCATCCTTGCAAAACTTGGATGAGGTTTTGATGAGGTATTGTTTGTGTTTCTTCTTATCTCTGCAAAAAAAAAAATGGTCCTGAAGTTAATTTGATATCTCTACGAACTCGATAGATTTAGAGAGAGATAAGGTCATCAAAAAATAATAAATCTGTGATGCCAATTGCTTTTGTTTCCTACGTTCATCTTATTTCATTTTCCAATGCATTTAATATTTTATACTCAACGATTTAGGAAGACTGAATTGGGTTGACACACCTTTATATTTATGCACTATAATTAGGGATCATTGTTGTTGCACTTGCATATACGATTCACACACCTCAGAATGATGATCTATAAATGGAGTCTCATATGGTGAAGGGGACGAAGATGATGTTGTATATAATAGATAGTGGAATTTGTCATTTATTTTATTTCAGACCTTGGTTTACGTAAGTATTAACTAACAACTTTGTCGTCATGCCTCATTATAATAATATTCCTTATGGTCATTTGCAGAATTTTGAGGAGACTTAGCAGACATGATGTGTTCTGATGTTATCAAACTTAATGTTGTCTACTTCATGAAGAATTATGCATGTATCTCAACTAAAGGAGGACTCCACTTTCATAAAATTTTGGTGTTATGATTGTTTAAGACATCGTGTTGACGGTTGACCACGTGAAAATTTCTGGTGTTATCGTTAATGATTCTTCATTTTAAAACATCTTTTGGTTTGCTTCGAGTATGCTTCTTTGTTTTCTCTTGGATGTTAGGTGTCATAGGTATATTAGTGTAATCAAACTGAGACAGTACCTCTTAATTTCTAACATGTGCTTCGAGCTGCCCATGTCATGACTTCAATTTATTCATCGTTCAAAATGAGTGCAATCCATCTTTATTTTGATATACATTCACATTGTTCATTGAAAAAGATCTCATTTATTACCAGAATGAAACTTTAGAGTACAATCGGCCCAATTAAGAATATGAAATTCAGATCATGTGTGTATATATAATTATTTTCTACTTCATCCTTCAAGGGACACTATATAATGTCCCATGAAGAAGTTCTCTCTTCTGACTCATTTATGACTCATAACTATAATAGATGATATGTTAATGTTATCCATATTAGTCATGCATATGACATGCATTGTTGTTCCGCGCAACGCACGGGTAATGGTTTAGTAATACCCAAGACAAAGTTAAGAAGAACAATTTTTCCTCTAAGGTTGAATGACCTTTGTCGTCGTAAGCTTACCCCAAAGAATTCAAGAAAAGGGTCCTAAATAAATTATGTATGATGAGATTATTAAATGATGAGATTACGTACAGTGAAATAATAAATAGTTAAAGGTATATATTCTACGTAAAAATAAATATTCCTTCTTATCACTATTATAAGAAGATTTTACAAAAATCACAAAGACTAATGAAATTATTAAATGTGATGCAATTTAAGTCCTCTGCCAAATATATCCCTAGTATTAAATTTTTATACTCACTATGTGACTTTCTAGTAAACTTATATACTCCCTTTGGTCC
The DNA here is from genome assembly GCA_020916435.1 of Oxytropis ochrocephala. NCBI lineage: Eukaryota > Viridiplantae > Streptophyta > Magnoliopsida > Fabales > Fabaceae > Oxytropis > Oxytropis ochrocephala. The sequence goes on from CM037088.1 coordinate 19,706,691, forward strand.
ATATTATAAGAAGGAAATACAAAAATCACAAACCAAAGAGATTATTAAATACAATGCAATTTTAAGTCTTATCCAAATATATCTCTAGCATTAAAATTTTCTACCCACTATGTGACTTTCTAGTAAACCTATATCTCACATTAAATAAGGTATAAAAGATTTTTTTTACAAATTAATGTGCTTTGAAAAGTGTATTTTTATCTTATAATTAGGACCAAAATATGTACCAAATTTTTCTTATAATAGGAACTAGAGGGTGTATGTCTCACATTAAATAGGAGTATATAAAAGACATTTTTGCAATTAATATGTTTTGAAAAATGTATATTATTTTTTTTATAATTAGGACAAAACAAGTACCAATTTTTATTAGGTTTTTTTTTGTACCCCCAACATCTTCCTCCATACCCCCACATAATAGTGAAACCCCAAAATACCCTTGACCAAACGTATTTTTTTTTTAAAAAATTTGTCCAATCGTATATATGTTATACGACCCTAAACATTAACCCATCGTATATACACCCCCAGGTGTATATACGATTGGCCCACCCCCACATCAATCGTATATACGCCTTGAGGGGTGTATATACGATGGGTTAATGTTTAGGGTCGTATATATGTGCATTTGAACATATATACGATCCCATTGTTTTCTGTATTTAATTTTTTTAGTCAAATAAAAATTAATTAAGGCGTGAAAATAGGTTTAGTGTGTAGTTCGTTAACACGTGACGATGTTATACGTCGAACGAATAATTTAGGCTTAAAAATCGGTTTTCGGGCAACCTACTCCGATCGCAATGAAACCACAGCCATTAAATCCGAAAAAATTCAAGAATCCTCAAAATCCCAAATTCCATCATTTACTATTGTTTATGAATTTTTTTAATTTTTCATAGTCTCCAAAAAATCTAAAAAAATTTGCATAGACTTATTTTAGTTTTGTTAGATTTTTAGTAGTGTTTTTATAATTTTTTTGATTAGTTTTGACTCTAACAAATTTTTAGTAGCATTTTAGTAAAAAATTAAAACAATTCATTAAAAAAAATAAAAAACTCATCATATATACGTTTTGAGTACGTATATACGATTGGACTCAAAATAGCCATCGTATATACGTACTCAAGACGTATATACGATTTATTTATTTTTTAAAAAAAAAATTAGTTTTCAAAGGGGCATTTTGGGGTTATCCAATTTGGTGGGGGTATGGGGGGAAATGGTGGGGGTATGAAAAAAACACCCATTTTTTTTATAATAGAGACCGAAAGGAATACATACATTAAAAGTAACAAAATTTATAATCGCATTAGTAGGTATAAATTACCTTAAAATGACACATACTACTTAAAATGGAGGAAGTATCATTTACTCCATCCACTACGCCAGATTTAAGGATTTGCAGCGTTTTTTTTGGGCATTGGTAGCGTTTTAAAACGCTAGAGAAGCTGGCGCTACTAATGCGTACACCCCATTAGTAGCGTTTTAAAAAATGCTAGCCATTGACCCATCGTGTTTTGGACATACGTAGCGTTTTATAAAAAACGCTAGCCATTGACCTAGCGCCTTTTTACAATCCCTAGCGTTTTCTGTAAAACGCTAGGGATCCTATAGCGCCTTTCTACAATTCCTAGCATTTTTGTAAAACGTTAGGGATCTTCTAGCGCCTTTTTACAATTCCTAGCGTTTTCTGTAAAACGCTAGGGATCCTCTAGCGCCTTTTTACATTTCCTAGCGTTTTCTACAAAACGCTAGGGATCCTCTAGTGCATTTTGTCCATAGCTAGCGTTTTTTCTATAAAACGCTAGCTATTGAATGAATTTTTTAATTTCATTTCTAGCGTTTTCTCCTTAAAACGCTACCTATTGACTGAATTTTTTTTTAAATATTTTTTTATTTTTGTTTGTTCTCCATTTTAATTACAACCTATAAATTCATTCACTTCCAACAAAATTCATCAAATATCATTCCAATCCAATATCATTCAAACAAAATTCACCAACAAAATTCATCAAATATTCCAATCCAATATCATTCTAAGAAGTACTTACAACATAATATATATCCAATATATACAACATATATAATAACTAACTATTATGAAACTCAAAACTTGCTAGAAAAAGCTAGAAACAAAACGGCACCACTCCCCTCATCGTTGTAAGTTGTTCATCGAGTAATGCTTTGGATGTCTTTACAAATTGGGGAAAATCTTGAAAAATAAAATGAAATAAAATTAGAATTAAAATGTTTATTAAATGTGAGTAAGTATTATAATATCAACATAAAAAGAAATCTAAGTAGTTACCTTGATTGGGATTTCTACTGCCGTGAGTGATAATCTCTCTCATATACCTCATACAATAGTACCCACAATCGTTATTATTTGGTTGTTTAGGACACTACAAAGCAAAAGATTAGTTAATTAATTGTCACATTTTTATGACCAAAAATTCAATTAAAATTATAAGAATGATTTTTAAAAACTTACGATTATGGGTAACCATCTTGTTTTACTCAGTAGATAATCCCCGTATTTTTGCAAAGCAATCGTAACGTCATACATATATATAACGTTAAGTTGAACAAAATACATATATTAAATTATACAAAATGAGAGGGTTACACATACACACACTGTCAACTATCTCATTTAAGTCTCACGTGAGACTTTGTAATGGCCTTGAAGTGAATCCAGATAGTAGATGATGATTTAGCTTAGGTTTATTGCAAAGAGTACCCAATGTTGTCTGCAAGTAAATGAATCACTTAATGAGTACACATTTACACTATAATACAATCCTCAAAATAAATAACCAAGTGATTGAAGACTAAATTTCTCACCTTATATTGAGTGGTGCCAAAAATAAAGATTCATGATCAAAATGTCGGGCATCCCCAAGCGTGAAAGGATATAACTTTCTATTTGACTCTTCTTAGCCATAATATCCTCCGGTTTACCTTGATCCCACACAATGAGACACTCTGGGCACAAGAACAAAAATGTTTGTGTCCGCTATAAGAAGGACCGAAGCACATTGTACAAAAACCTATAAATAATATATATACAACTTTTGAGATCCTCATATATATACTCTAATATATACTCTAATATATACAACTATTGTGTACAAATAATTTAATATATACCTCTGGTATACTCTAATAACAACCACAGTGGCCCATTCCATGTCATATACAACTTTCAGATCCTCAATGTTGAGCATAATATCCTGCTCCACTCCCACAATTTGATCGATCAGAACATAATAAGGTCATCGGGCTTCATTTTTTGATTGACGTGGTCCTTTACATAAGTGATGAATTTCTCGAATTCATCAAGGGACACTTTGGTAGTGGAAGGTCGGGACACTTTGGTAGTGGAAGGGGAAGGTCAGGACACTTTTATAGAAGGAGACGGTCGGGACACTTGGGGTACCTAGTATATATTAAAAAAATGATTAATTAGTTAGTTAACACACATTATATATAACAATGAGTCATTAACTTATTAACAAAAATATTGTCACTTACAACGACAAGTTGTTCAAGCCATGCCACAAAAGTACTAAGTGTTTGATCCACAGTAAATATATCAGCATTAACAATTGGAACATGCAATGGTGCAGACCCCTCAATTGAATAGTCTACCCTAACTCTCAAATGGTTTTCAAGCATGGGTAAATTGTTCATTGTGGCACTCAATTGGTTACATAACATGCCCACTGCAACCTTTCAATGTGGGTTTGCAATATATAGCTCACATTCACAGTTATCCTAAATCAATTATAAAGAAAAATAAATATACATGATAATTTGATCAAATACATATGTACAAAAACAGTCGAGTAATAATAAATACCGTGTCGGCGGATGGTGCAGCCTATCTCTTGCGCTATGTTGGGCAAGTGAGGTGCAGCAGTAATATAGGTTCGCAGGGGTGGTGCAAAGCAGGGATGGTGCACCAATGGATTGTGCCAAGAGTCGCTTAAACATCCGTCTCTCTTCCATTAGTACAACAACATTCTTGGATAGCTCGTCATACTTTGCGCCATGACTTTACAATCCCGCACTTCTGTTATGGCTCTTTCGCCCATACACGATCGTAGGAGGAATGCCATATCCATAACCTCTTATCCGACCCTGTCTCTCTTCCCTTCCCAAGGCACGAGCAAGGACATCTTATTGACCATCACAATCTGTTAAATCTCATTGTGATACAGATTGTGATATGCTTTGCTGATGCACAAACATAAGTAACGGTTAGAAATAATAAACAAGTGTCAAAGAAATTTAATCGACGATAAAAAATATGTCCACGTGTCAAAAAAAATCGAGTAACGGATAGAAATAATAAACAAGTGTCAAATAAATTTAATCGACAATAAAAAATATGTCCACGTGTCAAAATCGAGTAACAGATTAAAAAAATATAGTCAGACACAAATTCCAACTTGCTAGGAATCATAAAATTAAAATTACAATACATGAATTTTGGAATACTTACAATTTTGTCCTTGACCTCCTTAGTTTTCGGATCCACAATGTCCCCATCCTTGTTTTGTCGGGCCTCTAACCAGACAGTACAACAATCAAGGGATTCTTGAGTTGGATCTTTACCCTCTTGCAGTAACTATTTAAGTTTAATCATTGTTAATCAACTGTAAATTAAAAGATTCATTAAATCATAATAAATTAAACTAATTGTGTCTTACCAATCTTTCTTCAAGAATTTGATATCCACTTGAACCTCCTCTATAAGTGGTACGGGATTAGAAGCTCTTTCTTTATTGGCTTTGCTTTTATTCTATTTAAAAGATAAGTATACATTAATGAATGATATCTAGTTGTGAAATATATATATATATATAACTTAAATAATTAATATACTAACCAGAAATCCGGATCTCAGTAGTGCGTATATGTACAAATTTGCTCCAATCCTCCTTACTTATAATTAGGAATACAATGTCGAGGCTCTGTCTCGATGGTCCCATCAGGAAGTTTTGAGATACTTTTTCCTACATCGTTCTATAAGCCCGATGCAACCTTCCACTTCCTTGAGTATCCAATCTCTTGGGCATCATCCACATCAAAGTGTTTCTACTTATACATAAAAATGGATTAAATAAATATAACTAAAAATCACTAAATAAGATTATTAAAGATGTCTAAAATTATATACCGTATTAAGGACCAGTAAATCATCTTTTCGGTTTAGGCAAAACTCTATTATCTTTCTCATTCCAACTTTTAATCGAAATTGGAAACATTTGCTTCACCTTAGTACCAATAAAAGTAATCAAATTTGTGTCGTTCTCTCCAATAGGCAAACCTTTAACACTCCATCTGACCTGCATTAATTAAATCATTAAATAATTAGATAACTTTGAAAGGTAGAGAACAACATTAATAATTAGTAATTAACTTACCCTATATTTCTTGTGTCCTTTACTTATCCGATGGACGATATTCTTTTTATTTGTCCATTCCACGGGAGTGAACTTCTTTGTGTTTCTATAACCACCCCCATCACCACCCTCATGACTACTCTCATGATCACTAAGTGATGCCATCTGACTTGCAATGACCCAAATGAAATAGACTCAGTGAGTTTTAGCTTTCTAATTGTTTAGAACCAACAAACACTTAACAAAATATAGAACAAGCCATGCACTAAGTAACAGAGAAAGCCATGCACTAAGAACCTAGAGTAAACATATATAGGAAAGCCATGCACTAAGTAACCTAGAGTAAACATATATAGGAAAGCCATGCACTAAGTAACCTAGAGTAAACATATATAGGAAAGCCATGCACTAAGAACCTAGAGTAAACATATATAGGAAAGCCATGCACTAAGAAACAGAGAAAGCCATGCACTAGGAAAGCCATGCACAAGTCAAGTTAATAATGCTATCTAAGCTAGACTAATCTAACAACTAATTAAATACAACATTGAGCTAAGTAACAGAGAAAGCCATACAAAAGAGAACTACATAACAAACCATAAAAACCAAGTGAGAGTATGTGCGTAAATACCTTTTGAAAGGGAGAGAGTGCAGAAAAAGGAAACAAATGGGAGGGAGCTGCGTGGTAAGATAGCACCAAGGAGAGAGAGGGAGAGCTGGTGTTGTGCGAAAAGGTGATGTGCAAGTGTACACAATCGCAACAAGTAATATAATGATAAGTAGAATTCGTCTCCACAGGGATTGGTATTAATTTTAGAGTTTAAAAAGGAATTACACTTTAGAGGAACAAGTAGCAAATAGGTTGAGTAACAAAGTTCAGTTGAACAAAGGGTGTAAAAGTAACAAGTTAACGGTGAGTTAAAATATAAGAGAAATAAGTTGGATTGCTTTCACTATGTAAATTCCCGAAAAACAAGACGCTATAACGTCACACGCTATAGCGTTAAGCTACTGCTGCAAATATTTTGTGCCTTTCGGTCACTAGCGCCGTGGTTTCACTACAAGATGCCTATGTCTAGGTTCTAAATAGGTTCACCCTGTATAATCAAGATCCCACAGACTTATGCTTTATAAACTATTGCAACTTCTATGTCTAGAGGAAGCAAAAATTGGTTAAATGTCTTCAACCAACCTTATCATTTATATTAATCCTTGAGTTCTTTCTATGGTTCATGTCTGAATCCACAGAGGTACTAGTTTTACGTGGCCAAATATAAAACAAGTTTGGAAGAGTTATCACACAAGGATTAAAACACAAAACGTGAGAAATTATATACGAAGCATTAATGGTTCATTACAAGCTATAGCAACCCAACTCAAAGAGTTTAGCTCATGTTGAGCAACATCAAAATAACACAAATAAAACTACTTGTATTACCGTAGGTAAGAAGGAAAATACAAGTGCAAAAGATACAAGCTTGAAGTTCCCTAATCATCCACGCTAAGATGGCTCATCATCAGCCTTACACCATGAGAAAAAGTACAGAAAAATACAAAAGAAGAAAGTAAAAAAATAGCAAAAGCTTCTAAGGTGTATCAATGGAGAAGAAGAAGTGTCACACTTTCTCTCTCTACCAATACTCTCTCTATATCCGTTGGAAGTTCTAAGGTATGATGAGGGGAAATCAGCATCTCTAGTATATCTAGCATTGAGGTACAACTCCCCTCCAAAAGTCAAGAAAGGTGATGTTTACTTTTTTTACCAACTCCACTATTCCTTTACTCATGCAATGACAAGTGTCCACACAAATCCAATAAAATCCGCACATGTCAGCAAGGTACTGTGGACACAAGATATGGAACATGGATTAATGAGCTTGGCGCCAAAATTTCACTTTTCCTTTAGATGCTTCACTGTGCTGCCCTCTTGACGTTATAGCGTTAGACGCTATAGCGCTAAACACTGCACTACTTCACAAAATGCATCAAAATAATCACAAGGGCACCAAATGTGCCAATTTCATAGCAAAGCAGTGTTTAGCCTTTCCTATCCTAATATTAATAGAAATGCAATAAATACTATACTAATATTACTTGAGAACTTACTTAATTTAATTTAATAATTAGAGGTATAAATAACTCATATAAATATGAGTTATCACACCCCCAAACTTAAACCATTGCTTGTCCCCAAGTAATGACACTTGCAAAGACAGACAAACTGACACTATTTACAACACACATGCTCTGATCAATACTTCATTTCTAAGCATACTCACTCAAACATTTTCTCAACGGGCTAACAATTCAGACTCACACTCACACCAACACACCAATGCATTTATTCAACTTCTAAGCTTATTACTGCTCAATAGTGTGTGTGTGATCTCTTGACTCATCTCAATTCCTAGCTAGATTTGGATTTCTCTTTAGCCTTGGAAAGAATGGTCTTCCTTTGGTAAAATCAAGAACTCTTTCAAAACAATGACTAGATTAACATTTTCACACAGGAATGGGGATTTTCAGGCATGACAAAGGGTTTAACTAGGCACTTCAAGTCTATGGTCAGTGTTCCTAATTTATTGAATCTAAACAGCTCACGCTATAGCGTTTGGCGCTATAGCGCTTGGACAAAGATAACAGATTTACTAGCTGTAGTCCCCTCATTACTTGGCTCCTCAAAGAATTATTATATATATATATATATATATATATATATATATATATATATATATATATATATATATATATATATATATATATATATTTTTTTTACATGAGGCTTTGCCTCTTTGCCTTTGGGATGACCTAGCTTTTGTTTGGGTAACTACACTTTACAACATATTTACATTAAACTTCTAAGTCACCGACCACCCTAAGACCTTTGTACCTAACCTTTATATAGCCCAACACCCCCAAACTTTTGCTTCAAAACTCTTCAAGTTTTTAGTCAAGCCTTGATCTCACCTTGGTTAACTCGGACTAGCCTAAACCTCGGATAGTCCTTGGCTAGCTAAGTTTCTTCTTAAGCACGAGAGATTTACGTGTGAGAGCAATAATAAACAAAGATTTCATCTAAAAGCACGACTCTCTTACTCACTCACACAATTATCATTACAATTAGCCCAAGGGAACGATTCAATGACTATACTTAAAAATGAGGCACTTGAAAGAACATTTTTTTAAAAACATTAACAAAAACATTAACAACTTTAGGTCCTCCCCACAACAAAAGTGAGCAAAGTGTCCTCACCGCTCTTTAAAGAACTGAGGAGAGCCTCGAACTTAACACACAAACAAAGTAAACCTAAGTCTTAAAACATTTGTGAAGCGCAAGACAGACGCTTATAGCGCTTCACAATTTATTCTTGTTCACAAAACACTAAACTTCTACTGTGCAGAAAATTAAAATCACTTCTTAACTAGACCGGACTGGTCCTCGAGCTAACACGGATGGTTGAGGAGGCTTTGCAGCCTTTTTCTTCTTTTTCTCTTCCTTTTGCTCTTCCTCAGCGCTTATAGCCTCAGACGCTATAGCGCTTCCACAGAGAGCGCTTCTCTTTTTCTCGCCTCATCTCTCGCTAACTTGCTAGCGCCTCCTTCTCCTGCTCGGACACTTCCTTTCCGCATTTGTTGTGCTTCTTCACGCACACTCTCTTCATCAACTTCCTCAATCACATCGGCTTGGCTCTCGGTTCCTCCTCGCAGATACAAACGTTGGCCTTTTGCCGCCACATGCTTCTCCTTCACTTTACGCTTGGAGTGCGGATGGCACCGGGCCTGGGCTACCTCCCTGGAGGACTCACCACCATAGCTTGAGCTTCTTCTTCGTAACTCGCAATAATGTTAGTTTTTGATTGAGGGCTCCTTTGGGCTCTTTGCTTAAGCCTAGGAGACTTTGTTCCACTCGGACACGTGATGATATCTGGGCTTGTTCGAGCTGCAGCGCTATAGCCTCGACGTTATAGCGCTAGCAGCAGCCCTCAGCAGGATTTTGGGAAGCAGTAATGTTGTGGTGAAACAGTGGTGGACTTTGTCTTTTTTGTGGGAATTGGGGATTGGGTGATGGTTACGGATGTGGTGGTTCATTTAGGTTTGGTGTTTCTTTGAGCAGTGAGGTGACTTTTCTTTTGTTGGCTCTGTTGGAGGTATGGTTGGTTCAGATTGTGGGGTTTCAGGAATGATCTGGTCTTGGGCTTGTGGTGAGGGTATTTGTGGTGAGGGTAGTCTTGTGGGGCTTGGTGTGGGATCAACAGTGACTTCTTCATAATCTTCACTTTCTGATCCTTCCTCCTTCTCTGGGCTCTCTTCACCAGACTTCTCTTCACTCTCAGAATCCTCTTCCTCCTCAGAATCATTGACTTCTTTCATCACCCTCCTTGTCTCCTCTTCATCTTCTTCACTGAGCTCTTCTTGCCAGCTACCTCCTCTTGACGCTATAGCGTCAACATCACACTTCAGGCCTTCAAGTTCCCAAATTCCTCAACACAAAAATTTTTCCCTCCTGCAAAATAAAATAAAAACAACAGCAATGTTAATTAAAATCTTGGGGTGCCTCCCAAGAGCGCTTGTTTTAAGAGTCATCAGCCTGACTTCTTCATTTGATGTTAGGGATCTTGAAGATCAATTGAGGTCTTGTCCTCATCACGGTTGTCACCATGGTATTGTTTTACTCTCTGTCCATTCACCTTGAAAGTGGTGTTGGTTGCTTGATCAAATAAATCCACTGCACCATAGGGGTAGACCTTGACTAATTTAAAAGGGCCAGACCACCTTGATTTAAGCTTGCCAGGAAACAATTTTAATCTAGAATTGAAAAGGAGCACTTGGCCTCCTTCAATCTCTGCTCAGATCTTCTGTCATGCCACATCTTTGTTTTTCTTTGTAAATGGTTGAACTCTCATAGGCAAAGCATGCCTAATCTCATCAAGTTCATTTAATTGCGTAGCTCTGCCTTACCGCCCTATCACAATCAAAGTTGAGCTTTTTATGGCCCAATGAGCTTTGTGTTGCAACTCAATAGGGAGGTGACATGCTTTTCCAAACACAAGTCCGTATGGAGACATTCCAGAGGTGTCTTGTAGGTCATCCTGTAAGCCCATAATGCATCATCCGGATGGATTGACCATCCTTTCTTGAAGGTCCCACCATTTTTTCAAGCATCCTTTTGATTTCTCTATTGGACAATTCAGCTTGCCCATTTGTTTGTGGGTGGTATGCAAAGGGCAATTTTGTGCCTCACTCCATATTTTCCCAACAGAGACTCAATCAACTTGTTACAAAAGTGAGAACCATCATCACCGATAATTGCTCTTGGTGTACCATATCCGTGAATATGTTCTTCTGCAGAAACTTGTCGATCGACTTGGCATCATTGTTGGGAAGAGCCACGGCTTCAACCCATTTGGAAACATAATCCACAAACCACCAAAAGATATACAAATTCCCATGAGAAGGAGGAAAGGGACCCATAAAATCCATGCCCCATACATCAAAGAGTTCAATCTCTAAGATGTTGGTTAAGGGCATTTCATGCTTGTTTGAAATGTTCCCTAGTCCTTTGACACCTTGCATGACTCTTTACCCATTCTTGAGCATCCTTAAATAATGTAGGCCAATAATACCCACATTGCAGTATTTCTTTTGCAAATGTTCTTGTTCCTCCAAAGTGTCCACCACATGGTGAAGCATGACAATGCTCTAACACTGAGGTTGTTCTTCCTCTGCAAGGCACCTTCTTATCACTTGGTCTTGGCATTTCTTGTAGAGAAAAGGTTCATCCCAATAATAATCTTTCACTATATGGAAAAACCTTTTCTTTGTTGATAATTCAGATCTGCAGCACAACCGCTTACCAAGTTATTCACGATATCAAGAAACCACGGAGTAGTTGTCTTCGTGACGCTATAAGCGTCTGGCGTTATAGCGGCAACCGCTATAGCGTTACACTTTTTCATCGCATCGCCAACAACTTTTCATCCGGGAAGATTTCTTTAATCTCTCCCCTGCTCGCACTGCATTGTCTCCTTCAAGTCTAGACAAATGGTCAAGAACTTGGTTCTCCACCCTTTTATCATGAATTTCCAAGTCAAATTCTTGGAGGAGGAGAACCCATCTTATTAGCCTTGGTTTTGCATCTTTCTTAGAGATCAAATACTTGATGGCTGAATGGTCTGTAAAAACAATTACTTTTGTGCCAACCAAGTATGATCTAAATTTATCAAAGGCAAAACCACAACTAATAGCTCTTTTTCAGTAACTGTGTAATTTAATTGTGCTTCAATAAGTGTTTTGCTTGCATAGTAAATGGAATGAAAGATTTTATCATACCTTTGCCCAAGCACAGCTCCCACAAAGATAGTCACTTGCATCACACATGAGCTCGAATGGTTTACTCCAATCGGGGCAACAATGATAGGTGCAAGAATGTCGAGCTTTCTTTAACTTCTCGGAAGGCTTCAAGGCATGCATCATCAAAGTTGAAAGTGGTGTCATGTCAAGGAGTTGACATAGAGGTTTTGAGATCTTTGAGAAGTCTTTAATGAATCTCTCAGAGAAACCAAAGATGCCCAAGGAAACTTCTTATACCTTTGACACTGAGGGGGTGGCAATTTCTCAATAACTTCAATCTTGGCCCTATCCACCTCTAAACCTTTCTTGGAGATCCTATGCCCTAGTACAATTCCTTCTTGCACCATGAAGTGACATTTCTCCCAATTGAGCACAAGATTTGTCTCTTCACATCTTATCAGTATCTCTTCCAAGTTATCCAAACACTTCTGAAAGCTATCCCCAAACACAGAGAAGTCATCCATAAAAACCTCCATAGATTTTTCAATGAAGTCAGAGAATATGGACATCATACATCTCTGGAAGGTTGCAGGGGCATTACACAGTCCAAAGGGCATTCTTCTAAAAGCAAATGTGCCATAAGGACATGTGAATGTGGTCTTTTGCTGGTCTTCAGGAACTATTGCTATTTGGTTATAGCCAGAATAGCCATCAAGGAAGCAGTAATAGTCCTTACCAGCAAGTCTGTCCAACATTTGGTCAATAAAAGGGAGAGGAAAGTGGTCCTTCTTTGTGGCCTTGTTTAATTTCCTATAGTCCATGCAGATTCTCCAACCAGTCACTGTTCTTGTGGGAATCAACTCATTTTTGTCATTTGTGATCACAGTGACACCACCCTTTTTGGGAACACATTGTATGTGGCTCACCCATGCCTTTGTCGTAAATAGGATATACAATCCCTGCATCTAACCACTTGAGGATTTCCTTCTTCACCACTTCCTTCATTATGGGATTAAGCCTTCTTTGACCTTCAATGCTATGTTTAGCATTTTCCTCTAACACAATCCTGTGCATGCAGATTGTAGGACTTATCCCATGTATATCAGACATTTGCCAACCTATTGCCTTTTTGTGCCTCTTCAGAGTTGTAATGAGCTCCACCTCTTGGTTTTGGTTCAAACTAGCAGAAATGATGACAGGTAGAGTCTCATTTTCCCCCAGATATGCATACTACTTGTGTGCTTGGGTAACTCTTTCAACTCGAGATCGGTGGTTGAATAATAGAAGGAACACTCTTCTTGAGGTTTGAATTTTCTTGCTCTAGTGACTCATATCTTCTAGCCCAAACCTCATTCACAGCTTGCTTGCCTTCTTGAAATTCTTCTTCTTTCAACAATTCATGTTCCTCAGTATTGTTTAGCACCTTTCCCAAGTGGTTGTTAGCTTTTTGAAAATGTTTTGAACCACTTGGTCAAGAGAAACCACAAAGGAACACTCTTCAAAGATTGACATCTGGAAGTTTTAATGCATTGAACATTGATCTTCACTTCTTGGTCATTAACCCTCATTGTCAATTCTCCTTTTTGTACATCTATGAGTGTCTTCCCCAGTAGCCAAAAAGGGTCTACCTAAAATGATAGGTACCTCTCTGCATCCGCTTCAAAATCTAAAATAACAAAGTCAACGGGGAAAAAAATTTATCTACCTTAATTAAAACATCCTCCAAAGATTCCTTCAGGATAGGCAAGTGACCTATCGCCTAACCGGAGGCTTACGAGAGTATAGGCCCAGCAGTTCCTATACCCAATGTGTGTAAATGGACTTAGGCATTAAGTTAATACTTACCCCCTAAGTCACATAAAGCACGACACTGTAATAAAAATTTCCAATGGAACAGTGGTATTGTGAAGCTACAGTGGTCCTTTAATTTTCTGGGGAGTTTATTTTGCATCAACATGCTGCATTCCCAGTCATTGCCACAGTTTCAAATTCTCCCAACCTTCTTTTCTTTGTCAAAACATCTTTCATAAATTTGGCATAGTTGGGCATTTGTTGTAATGCCTCAACTAGAGGAACATTAATGTGCAATTGTTTTAACACCTCAAGGAATTTATTAAATTGTTTGTCCTCATGTGCCTTTTTTAACCTTTGAGGGTAAGGGGGAGCAGGATATTCAGGCACCAATTTAGGTTCAGGTGTTCTGTTTGCATTTGACGCTATAGCGTCAGGTGCTATAACGTCTGGAAAATTCTTTTCATTTTCAGCAACACTTGACTCTAAATTCTTGGGTGCAGTAGTTACCTCTTTACCACTTCTGGTGGTTATTGCTTTCACATGCTCCTTGCCTGGTGCATGAGATGGAGAAGGTTCAGTAGTAGAAGGAGTCCACCATTCTGCCTTTGTGTGAGAGCAGATGCAATCTGTCCCACTTGATTCTCCAGAGTCTTGATTGATGCTTCATGAGTCTGCATTGTTGTTTTACAATCACTGATGAATGACCTTAGCAGAGACTCCATTGAATTGTCCATAGGAGGAGCAGGAGCATTCTGTCTAGGAGGTTGTTGTTGTTGTTGTCTTGGGAATCCAGGGGGAATAGCAGGAGCATTTGTGCTTGTGTTAGCATTATTTCCTCCCCCCCACCTGAAGTTAGGATGATTCCTCCAACCAGGGTTGTATGTGTTAGAATAAGGGTTGTTGCCCTTGTTGTATCCCACATAGTTAATGTGTAGGTGGTTTGTTGTACATTCTTCATACAGATGAGCCCCTCCACAATATACACAACTAGCTTCTCCAGGTGGAGCTTGTTCAATAGCTGCTGCAGTAGACCTTTCAGGCGCTATAACATCAGATGCTATAGCGTTGGCATTGTTCAGCTCCTTTATCATATTAGTCAGAGTAGCCACTTGGGCTGAGAGAGCAGAAACCTCACTCACTTCATGAACCCCAGCTACTTTCCTTGTAGGATTCAACCTTTCAGTAGGCCATGAAGAGCTGTTAATGGCAATGCGCTCTATAAGCTCACAAGCATCATTATATGATGAGTTCAGAATTACACCTCCAGATGAGGCATCCAACATGGACCTAGTAGGTGCTTCTAACCCATTATAAAAAGTCTCCATTTGAATTACAATAGGAATTCCATGATGTGGACACTTCCTAAGCAACTCCTTCCACCTTTCCCAAGCCTCATGTAATGATTCACCCTCTTTTTGCTTGAAGGATGTGATGTCATTCCTCATCCTTGCATTTTTGTTTGGTGGGAAATACTTCTCCAGAAATTTCTTTGTCATGTCTTCCTAAGTAGTGATAGAATTAGACTCCAAGGAATTCAACCAAGCTTTTACTCTGTCTTTTAAAGAATAAGGAAACTTTTCACTGAATGCATCCTCACTCACCCCAGGATAATGAAATTATCGCACACTTCTAGAAAGTTTCTCGGATGGGCAAAAGGATCTTTTGAGATGAACCTCCAAATTGTCCAGCTTGTTTGGAGCATTTGGAACATCATAGGCTTGAACTCAAAATGAGTAGCGATCACCACAAAGCCTAGTGATACTTGTTTCCATGGAATGTGGATCAAACACTGCGCATAATCTCTCATTGGCTGTCTCTGTCATTCACCATTTGATCAGTCCTTGATTAATGAATCGTCTCTGCACGGTATTCATTATCAATTTTCAATATGGGTAAAAGGACCTTGCCTTCCACCTCTTGGACCTCTTCCTCCAATCGTGAGGAGTTCTTCCCAAGTGTGCCTCTACCAAGATGATGAGAGTGATCAGACATAGTTAGCCTGATTTGTTGTAACCTTTGTTGGCGTCTTAACCTTCTGAATCTTCTCTCTGGTTCAGGATCAAACTCAAAAGTGGGTGGTTCTGATCTGGGCATACGCTATTGTTTGCGTGTAAAATAGTGTGGTATTCGCAAATTTAGTGCAAGTATACACGTCGTACAAGTAATAGAGTGGATATAAGTAAGAGATCGTTCCCACGAGGATTGATTGTACTTTCAAAGTTCAAGTCTTAAAACACAAGTGAAACAAGTAACAAATCGGCACTAAAAGTTGGTGTTAAAACTAGGAACATAAATAAAACAAGTAAATAAGATAGTGGTTGTGAATATGGATGAGAATGAGTTGGGTTGTTGCATGCAAGTAATTCCTCTCTAGTCGACGTTATAACGCTTACACGTTATTACGCATAAATGCTATTCTCAGATAGACGTGGCCACGCTTGAACATTTGTTAAAAGAGCTATGCTTTTCAAAGACAAAACGCCGAGTTTCAAGTATAAGAGGTCCTATGTCAGGTTCTAAATAGGCCCACTCCTCGTATTTTAAGCACCCACAAAGAATGTTCTATGAACTATTTATCCTTTCTATGTCTAGACTTAGATAAAAATGCCTAAATGTCTTTAGTGCACCTTTTCGCTCATATAAATCTTTGAGTTCTTTTCATAGACCATGTCCTGCACTCTATGAATCTACCTATTTTAAGTGATCAGTCTCAAAACAAGTTTGGAAATATTATCATGCAAAGATTTAAAACATGTAAGCGTCAATACTTCATAACATTTAACTAGAAATTCATTACATGCAAAACAACAACCCAACTACAAAATGTTTAGCTCATGCCGAGCATCTCTACAGAAAGATAAGAAGTTAAAATACCATACATAATCAAAAGAAAACCGAGTGCAAAAGATACACCTAAGTAACTTTCCCGCATGCAATCAGTAGAGACGTTACAACGCCCGAGCTTCACAAAGAGTGGTTATGACTGGAAATGGAGTTGAGTAGAGTTCAAAACCGAAGTTCAGTGTCCGTAACTTCGTTTTGAGAACTCTTTCTCAACAATGGAGGAAGGTAGATGATGGAGGTGTGGACTGGTATGATGCAGTGTGTGTATGCATCTCTCTAGAGAGAGACAAGTCTTCCATTAAATAGCCAAATGGGTCACATGTTTGCGATGTCATTTGCCCACCTACCAAGCACTGCTCGCACTTTCGAATCGACATCAGCATGCGATTACAAAGGCGCCATCCTTGTCAAACATATGGGGAATAGAAGATCTTTCGACTTTCGAATCTTTAACCATCATTGCTAGTGCGCCATAATCGAGATATTTCACTCTTGCTCTGCTGCCCTTGCTCGGACGTGGTGAGGGACGCTGCGACGTTCGGCTCTAAATTTCCGCACAAGCACAAAAAGCATCAAAATGCTCACAAAGGCACCAATTGGTGCCAAAATGCACTGTAACTCGTAATTTAGCCCCCTAGCTAACTAAGAAACAATAAACTAACGTAAAACTAATAGAATCAACCTACAATTGCTAGAGAACTTGCATGATTTATCTTTGAATAAGTATAAATAACTCATATAAATATGAGTTATCACACCCCAAACTTAAATCATTGCTTGTCCTCAAGCAATCAAAACAAAATTAATGTAAATGCATGAAATCAACTACACCAAAGAGTTGCATTCTACTCAATCATTTGATCAAAAATTATTCTCAAGGGGCTAATTCTCTACACACTCACGCACCAATGCACAATTAAATTCTAGATTCATTATCGCCCAAAGTGAGTGTGTGACCTCTCTGCATTAATTCCATTCCTAGCTAGGTTGGTGGTTATTCCACCTATGAAAGAGTGGTTTCCATTTGGTGAGAGCAAAACATCTTTCAAAACAGAGAATAGGCTAACATTTTCACATAAGAAATGGGGTTTATTTGAAGCATGACAAAGGGTCTTAATTGGGTGCTAGGACTAGGTTAGTGCAACTATTTTTCCGACTCACACACGCAAATGACTCGCAACCCCCTCTCATCGAAAGCAGACTTCCTTTGATTCATTCCACTTGGAATTCTTTTTTTTTTTTTCTTTCTTTCTTTTCTTCTCTTTTTTTTTTTTTTTTTTACTTCATATATTGGGTTGCCCAGTATTTGTTTCAGGGTATTGCAGCAAAACACAAAGCACTTGTGGATTTTCCACTTATTTACAACAACACACTCTTTTTGGTCTTTTTGGAGTAGACGTTACAACGTCTATAGGTGGGACGTTATAACGTTTGAAACACAAAACACAACACACACAAGATAACGTTATAACGTTACGTGAGACGTTACAACGTTGCACTCACACTACACCTGCACTAACCATCCTGCAGTCTTTGCACCCAGCCTTAGTACAACTTGATTCACCCCCAAACTTAGCTTCTACTGCTACTCTCAGTTTTTAATCAAGTTTTACAATCACCATAGTCAACCAAAACTAGCTTCAGCATAAAATATTCCCTAGCTAACTAGGTTTTTCCTCAAAACAGAGTTTGTGTGGGAGCAGCAATCAATTCTATTCATCTAAGCATGCATCAGCTACTCACACATACACATTCATCACTAGATTTAGCCCAAAGAGAATGATTTTCAATGCTTAATAGAGTGAGAACACAAACTGATTTTTCATTTGATTTCATGCTTGTACAAAACAGAAACAAAAACTTAGAACACTGGAATTCTCCCCCACACTTAGAGTTAGCAAAGATTGTCCTCACCGCTTAATGATAAAAGCTTTTTGTTTTTTTTTTTTTTTTTTTTTTTTAAAATGGGAGAGGAACATTTAAACAGACACAAACAAACAAATTATCGACTATTAACTATCCAACATTGAAACAGACGTTATCACGTTGGGACGCTTATTTATTTCTACGTAAATGAAAACTACAACTATTCTACTACTAAAAATAGGGCTAAATTACTTGTTCAGAGTACCGACCGATGCTTCCACTCGCCTAGTGGGGATTCTTGCTTGAGCGGTTGTCTTTTTCTTTTCCTTCTTCTTTTCATTTAAACCTTGCCTGCATAAACAGAGGCGTGCCAACGCCTAGTGTATACCGAGACGTTATAACGCCTACCACCTTTACTTTCTCCTTTCTTCACCTTCATTCCTACAAAACAAAAATTAAAAGACACAAAAAGTGTTGGTTAATCAAAAATCATTGGGTTGCCTCCCAAGAGCGCTTGCTTTAAGAGTCTTCACGGACTTGGAATTCAAAACCCAAGTTAGGGTGGATAATAGGACAAGAAGAAGACATCATCCTTCCGCTTTTCTTTTGGTCGAAATCCCATGTATTTGGCATATGGAAGCAAGTGTTCCCATGCATCAACCAATAAACATTTGGGGTAGGAATTCTCCTCACTTGAAAAAATTGACGTTCATTTTAATGGGGATTATTTTCTTCAATTACCAAAGGTTGAATCTCAATTGTCACATGACTCTTTTCATACCTCAACCTTGGATTTTCTTCCTTGTCACTGTTTTTGAATTTTTCTTTTTCTACAACTACACAATATTTTTGTTTTTCTTCCACTATTTCCAAATGACCACATTCACGTTCATATTCTACACTTTCTTTTTCTTCCTCTTGTTCAACCACATCTTCAATACAACTCTCTTCTTTTAGATGCTCCATAATTGTCTTAATGTGAGCCTCTACATTCTTACATGAAGCTTCAAAGTTGTCACGATGCACCTTCATATATTCAATGGAATGAGTTAAGAGTTCTTTGAATTCAGAGTTGTTCTCATATAATCCTACTGTTTGAGCTTGAGAATATGAATCTCGCTCATACATAACATTTCCCATTCCATAATCCATATTTTGGGCAGTCATGGGCATGGAATTTTCCTCATAACAGCCCCTTTCATATTCACTCTCATGGAAATCATAATTGAAATATTGTTGTTGAGCATTCAATTCTTGCATAGAGTAAGAACTCCAATGGTCCATGGCATAAAGTGGAATATATATATATTTTTTTTTTTTTTTTCAAATCACTCAACACAAACAATAATAATAATAACAACAAAGAAAACACACTACAGACATAAAGCACAATGCAAATTCACTCCCTAGTTCAGTTGAACTAGAGCTTGAATTGGAACTAAGCATACGCTGTAACGTCTACCTGTTCAAACACAGAAACAACAAACAACACAGTAAAATTCTTTCAACTTGTGTTTTAATACTTTTGAACAATAAAAGTTACTACAATCCCCGGCAACGGCACCAAAAACTTGTTTGCGTGTAAAATAGTGTGGTATTCGCAAATTTAGTGCAAGTATACACGTCGTACAAGTAATAGAGTGGATATAAGTAAGAGATCGTTCCCACGAGGATTGATTGTACTTTCAAAGTTCAAGTCTTAAAACACAAGTGAAACAAGTAACAAATCGGCACTAAAAGTTGGTGTTAAAACTAGGAACATAAATAAAACAAGTAAATAAGATAGTGGTTGTGAATATGGATGAGAATGAGTTGGGTTGTTGCATGCAAGTAATTCCTCTCTAGTCGACGTTATAACGCTTACACGCGTTATTACGCACAAATGCTATTCTCAGATAGACGTGGCCACGTTTGAACGCTGTTGCAAAAAAGAGCTATGCTTTTCAAAGACAAAACGTCGAGTTTCAAGTATAAGAGGTCCTATGTCTAGGTTCTAAATAGGCCCACTCACGTATTTTAAGCACCCACGACAATGTTCTATGAACTATTTATCCTTTCTATGTCTAGACTTAGATAAAAATGCCTAAATGTCTTTAGTGCACCTTTTCGCTCATATAAATCTTTGAGTTCTTTTCATAGACCATGTCTGCACTCTATGAATCTACCTATTTTAAGTGATCAGTCTCAAAACAAGTTTGGAAATATTATCATGCAAAGATTTAAAACATGTAAGCGTCAATACTTCATAACATTTAACTAGAAATTCATTACATGCAAAACAACAACCCAACTACAAAATGTTTAGCTCATCTTTGAGCATCTCTACAGAAAGATAAGAAGTTAAAATACCATACATAATCGAAAAGAAAGCGAGTGCAAAAGATACACCTAAGTAACTTTCGCATGCATGCAATTGTAGAGACGCGTTACAACGCCCGAGCTTCTTGAAGAGTGGTTATGATCGGAAATGGAGTTGAGTAGAGTTCAAAAGCGAAGTTCGTGTCCGTAACTTCGTTTTGAGAACTCTTTACGAACAATGGAGGAAGGTAGATGATGGAGGTGTGGGTGGTATGATGCGGTGTGTGTATGCATCTACAGAGAGAGACAAGTCTTCCATTAAATAGCCAAATGGGTCACATGTTGCTGATGTCATTTGCCCACCTACCAAGCTCGCTCGCACTTCGAATCGACATCAGATGCGGTTACAAAGCATCGTCATCCTTGTCGACACATGGGGAATAGAAGATCTTCGACTTTTCGAATCTTTAACCATCATTGCTAGTGCGCCATAATCGAGATATTTCACTCTTGCTCACGCTGCCCTTGCTCGGGACGTGGTGAGGGACGTTGCGACGTTCGGCTCTAAATTTCTCGCACAAGCACAAAAAGCATCAAAATGCTCACAAAGGCACCAATTGGTGCCAAAATGCCTGTAACTCGTAATTTAGCCCCTAGCTAACTAAGAAACAATAAACTAACAGAAAACTAATAGAATCAACCTACAATTGCTAGAGAACTTGCATGATTTATCTTTGAATAAGTATAAATAACTCATATAAATATGAGTTATCAGCTATAGCATCAGACGCTATAGCACTTCCTGTAACACAACACAGAAAATTGCCAAGGTAAAACCTCCCTAAGGATGTAATAATCTCTTAAACAATAAAAATTAAATGCAATCCCCGGCAACGGCGCCAAAAACTTGTTGTGCGAAAAGGTGATGTGCAAGTGTACACAATCGCAACAAGTAATATAATGATAAGTAGAATTCGTCTCCACAGGGATTGGTATTAATTTTAGAGTTTAAAAAGGAATTACACTTTAGAGGAACAAGTAGCAAATAGGTTGAGTAACAAAGTTCAGTTGAACAAAGGGTGTAAAAGTAACAAGTTAACGGTGAGTTAAAATATAAGAGAAATAAGTTGGATTGCTTTCACTATGTAAATTCCCAGAAACAAGACGCTTATAACGTCACACGCTATAGCGTTAAGGGTCATTGCAAATATTTTGTGCCTTTCGGTCACTAGCGCGTGGTTTCACTACAAGATGCCTATGTCTAGGTTCTAAATAGGTTCACCCCTGTATAATCAAGATCCCATGACTTATGCTTTATAAACTATTGCAACTTCTATGTCTAGAGGAAGCAAAAATTGGTTAAATGTCTTCAACCAACCTTATCATTTATATTAATCCTTGAGTTCTTTCTATGGTTCATGTCCGAATCCACAGAGGTACTAGTTTTACGTGGCCAAATATAAAACAAGTTTGGAAGAGTTATCACACAAGGATTAAAACACAAAACGTGAGAAATTATATACGAAGCATTAATGGTTCATTACAAGCTATAGCAACCCAACTCAAAGAGTTTAGCTCATGTTGAGCAACATCAAAATAACACAAATAAAACTACTTGTATTACTCAGAGGTAAGAAGGAAAATACAAGTGCAAAAGATACAAGCTTGAAGTTCCCTAATCATCCACGCTAAGATGGCTCATCATCACTTTACACCATGAGAAAAGTACTGAGAAAAATACAAAAGAAGAAAGTAAAAATAGCAAAAGCTTCTAAGGTGTATCAATGGAGAGAAGAAGAAGTGTCACACTTTCTCTCTCTACCAATACTCTCTCTATATCCGTTGGAAGTTCTAAGGTATGATGAGGGGAAATCAAAGATCTCTAGTATATCTAGCATTGAGGTACAACTCCCCTCCAAAAGTCAAGAAAGGTGATGTTTACTTTTTTTACCAACTCCACTATTCCTTTACTCATGCAATGACAAGTGTCCACACAAATCCAATAAAATCCGCACATGTCAGCAAGGTACTGTGGACACAAGATATGGAACATGGATTAATGAGCTTGGCGCCAAAATTTCACTTTTCCTTTAGATGCTTCACTGCGCTGCCCTCTTGACGTTATAGCGTTAGACGCTATAGCGCTAAACACTGCACTACTTCACAAAATGCATCAAAATAATCACAAGGGCACCAAATGTGCCAATTTCATAGCAAAGCAGTGTTTAGCCTTTCCTATCCTAATATTAATAGAAATGCAATAAATACTATACTAATATTACTTGAGAACTTACTTAATTTAATGATTAGAGGTATAAATAACTCATATAAATATGAGTTATCAGCTGGTACGTTTGGGGTTTCTGCGTTTTAGGTTTCCTGGGTCGCGCGTTTTTGGGTTTCTGGATGATGAACGAAGACGTGGAGTGTGGGTTGTTCGCAAGAGATGAACGAAGAAGGGATGAACGAAGAGGATGAACGAAGAGGATGGGTCGTTTGGTTTCCTGGGTCTCACACAGAAGGGATGAACGAAGAGGTTTCTGGGTTTTCGCAAGAGAGGAGTTAGGTAGATGAAGAGACAGCGTGAGTTTGTGTGAGAGAGATGAGAGAGCGCGCCTTGTAAAAATTTTAATAACAATGCCTAGCGCTTTCTAGCAAAAACGCTAGGGAAGCCTAGGAATTATAATTACAATTCCTAGCGTTTTCTTTAAAACGCTAGGGATCCTCTAGCGCCTCTTTACAATTCCTAGCGTTTTCTGTAAAACGCTAGGGATGCTATAGCGCCTTTTTACTACCATTCCTAGCATTTTCTGTAAAACGCTAGGGATCCTCTAGCGCCTCTTTACAATTCCTAGCGTTTTCTGTAAAACGCTAGGGATGCTATAACGCCTTTTTACTACCATTCCTAGCGTTTTCTTTAAAACGCTAGGGATCCTATAGCGCCTTTTTACTACCATTCCTAGCGTTTTCTTTAAAACGCTAGGGATCCTATAGCGCCTCTTTACTTCCTAGCGTTTTCTGTAAAACGCTAGGGATGCTATAGCGCCTTTTTACTACCATTTCTAGCGTTTTCTGTAAAACGCTAGGGATCCTCTAGCTCCTCTTTACAATTCCTAGCGTTTTCTATAAAACGCTAGGTATTGAATGATTTTTTTAATTTCATTTCTAGCGTTTTCTCCTTAAAACGCTAATTAAGTATTGACTGATTTTTTTTAATTTAATTTGTAGCGTTTTTTTTAAAACGCTACCTATTGACTGATTTTTTTTTAAAATATTTTTTTAATTTTTGTTTATTCTCCCTTTTAATTACAACCTATAAATTCATTCCCTTCCAACAAAATTCATCAAATATCATTCCAACAAAATTCAGCCAATATCATTACAATCCAATATAGATACACACACATATGTACATATCACCAAAAGACCATATTAAACTAACAAGTACTTACAACATAATTAATATATATCCAAATCATACAACATAATAACTAACTAACATTATGAAACTCAAAAGTAGCTACAAATTAAAGCTAGAAACATAACAACACAACCCTCATGACTACTGTCTTGACCACTCTCATGATCACTAAGTGATGTCATCTGACCTGCAATATAACATAATCTATGTTATTGTTAAATTTACAAAAACTATATAATTATTTATTAATAAAAAATAACGAGGTATCATTAAGTCTATATTACCTTTTCCTTTTCCTAGATAAAATTTTGTTTGCAATTCGCGTCTTGGTATTTTTTTTCCGACGAATAGTAATTCCATCATTATGATCTTTTCTAAAATATACAACATTCTCTATAGAAGTATTTTCCCCTATTATTGGTTCTGATGTTCTGGAGAAAGGGTCGTCCTCAACACCAACATCATCGGGTGCTTCATCATCATCGTTGTTAAACACAAATTTTTTGTCAGTCAATAGAACAATAGACCAATTGATATTAACTGGATCAGTGACATAAAACACTTGTTGAGCTTGCGATGCTAAAATAAAAGGTTCATCTTTATATCCTAACTTGTTGAAATTCACCCGTATGAACCCTGATTCATCAATTTGTAAACCAGTATTATTGTCAACCCATTCACATTTGAACACAGGCTCCTGAAACATATTGTAATCCAACTCCCATATGTGTTCAATGAAGCCAAAGTAAGACATATTCGCATATGGGATTGTCTTTGCACTGGATGCATGCATAGAATGAGCTACAAGAGTCACCCCACTATTTTGCATTTTACTCGATTATCTTGTTCTTTTGTATAGAAAGTGCACTCGTTCATTAGATAGCTGTTGTAAGAGAAGACATGTATATTTGGACCTTTTGCTAACAATCTCAATCTTTTTGAAATTGAAGTAGGATTCGAAACACACTCACCATCAATGTGATGTTTTAGCCACACTATGAAACTCCTATTGTGTTCTTTTGCTAACCAAACTTGCTTCTTTCCCAGGAATTGACTCTTAAGAATCTCCTTGTGCTTGGCAACATATGAATCAACCTCACTATCATTGTGAAGAACGCATAAGTGTGCTTGCTCTAGTTCTTTCCTTGATACCATCACTAATTTAGTTCCTGTCATCCCTTTACTAATCCTTCCTACATGGCGAGACCTTGGCGGTCCCACGAATATTCAAGACTAGATAGATAGCCGTGCAAAACTCAATAGCATCTTCAACTATGTAGCGCTCAACAATACAACCCTCAGTCGTGATCGATTTTTCACATATCCTTTTAATATCTTCATGCAACGCTCAAACGGATACATCCATCTCATGTAACATGGGCCACACAATTGTGTCTCTAACCGGATGAACTATTAGATGAATCATTATGTCAAAAAAGGAAGGTGGGAAATACATCTCAAGCTCACACAAAGTGATGAGTAATTTCTCTTTGCAATGTTGGCAACTTTCCGTGGTCAATCACTCTACTACAAATCGCCTTAAAGAAGAAACAAAGTTTGGTTAAGGTCGACGCACTTTCTTAGGCAAAATGGATCGTATACCAATGGGTAGCAAATGCTCCATGAGAACATGACAATCGTGGGACTTTAGAGACTTTAACTTGAGGTCTTTAATCGATACAAGAGTCGCCACATTTGAAGAGTATCCTCCGGAACTTTAACTCCATGAAGAAACTCACAAAAGACAGTCTTCTCCTTTCTAGATAGAGTATGAGTCACGGAGGTAGATATGTACGTGTACCCTTCTTTTCTGGGACCCAATTCAGTCTCAAACCCATACTAACCAAATCCAACCTTGAGTTGATGGTATCTTTAGTCTTACGGCATATTGAGTAAGGTACCAATGACACTTTTCAAGACATTCTTTTCAACATGCATCACATCAATGAAATGCCTTACATATAATGACTTCAAAGATGGCAACTCAAAGAAAATCGACTTTTTCTTCCACCCCGTTTGGCAAACTCTCCGCAAAAGGCTTCCCAAATTTAATGTTCAAATCTTCCACCTTTTCAAATACTGTCACTCACAAAAGTGGAGCTCTACGTGTTTCTCAGTATTCCCATCAAATGCCTTTCTCCACAATCGATAGTGATGAGTTGATGGCAAAAATCTACGATGACCAAGATAGATATTCTTCTTACCATGTTCCAACCACATCCAATCTGTGTTATCTTCACATATAGGGCATGCACACCGCCTTTGTTCTGCATCTGAGATAGATTGTCGTATGCGGGAAAGTCGTTAATTGGACCAAAGATCATAGCCCTCGTGGTGAAACTTTCTTCTCTCAACCCATCATACACCTCTACCCCAGCCTCCCACATTTGCTTCAAGTCTTCAATTAAAGGAGCCAAGTATACATCAATATCATTTCACGGTTGTTTGGGCCCGTAAATTAATAAAGACAAAGATCATATATTTGCGTTTCATGCAAAGCCACGGCGATAAGTTATAAATCGCCAAAATCACGGGCCATGTATTTGTGGGAGCTACTCGATACCGTGCGGGTTAAATCCATCGCCAGACAATGCAAGGCGTAGGTTTCTCGGGTCATCCCCAAATTAGGATACTCAATATTAATTTTTTCCATTGCGGAGAATCACGAGTGTCGTAGCATACCATCTTTAATCCTTTCATCCTCATGCCATGTCAAGTGTTGTGCATCTTTCGAACTACGATACATGCGCCTAAATCGAGGAATTATAGGAAAATACCACAACACCTTTTTCGGAGCGGACTCTTTCTTCTTATATATCATGTGCATTACATTTAGGACACGACTTTAACAACGCATGTTCATTCCGAAATAAAATGCAATCATTCGGACAATCGTGTATCTTCTCATAGTTCAAGCCAATAGACCCCAACATTTGCTTTGCATCATACGTCCGAGAAGGAAGCACATTATCATTCGCAACATTTCTTTCGTAGTGCGAGTAAATCGGTAAAGCTCTTATCCGTCCATCCGTGGCGAGTTTTCAAGTTATACAACTTGATCACGACCAATAATTTTGTGAATTCAAGACAACCCGCATACAATGGTGTCTCTGCATCGCTTATCAACTTCTCAAACATTTCGGGACAATCATTAAGATCCTCTTCAACCACCTTTGCCATCTCTTCAAATTCGTTCGCATCAAATGAATGTGTCGGTGTCAACCGTGGCGCGATATCTCTTACTAATATCATTCATATTTGAAGATTCACCTTTTTCTCACCGTGCATTATCCAACAAGTGTAACTTTGATCAATTCCATTCGCCTTTAAATGTCGTGCCAACTCCTCTCAAAGAATCGATTTTACATAACAACACCTTAAACAAGGACATTTCATACCACTAGAAGTCCCTAAACGCTCAACAAAGACAAATCACAAAATAATCCACTCCGGTGCAGATACTCCTTGGATGAGACGATTGCGGACATCCAATTTTTATCTATAATTTCCAAATATTTATAAAAAAAACAAACAAAATTTCCTCTTTTAAATTTTTTTCAATTCCACTCCTTATTTTCCCAAGCTATATCTATCTCATATTCTATTTCTATTCTCGGTCCTTTGGTCAAGACAAAGGAACCATAGTCTAGTCTTCCAAATAATTAATGAACTTAATTAATTTATGTGTAACAAGAAGATGCTAGTGGTAAAAAAAAAGAAGAGTCTAGTGTGCACAAGTGACAAAACTAATATATTTCTAAACTAGAACCCACAATTAATATCTAACAAGAAACAGAGAAAGGAACATAAAACTCACCAATGTTGTCTGAGTGAGAGACCGAGAAAGATGATGTTCACTGAGAGAGATGATTTTCGTTGAGAGAGATGATGTTAATTTGCGTTAGGGTGTTAGGGTTTTGCGTTTCGGGTGAGTGATTTTGCGTTTCTGGGTGAGAGTGTTAGCTGAGAGAGGGAAGTAGCTCAATGGGAAAGCGAAAAAAATTATTTAACCATACCTAGCGGTTTCTAAAAATGCTAGGGATCTATCTAGCGTGTTTTCTAAATACCTAGCGTTTTTTGAATAAAAGCGCTAGGATCCGTCTAGAGTGTTTACTAAATACCTAGCGTTTTATAAAAACGCTAGGGGATCTATCTAGCGTATTTTCTAATTGGCTAGCGTTTTGAATAAAAGCGCTAGGGATCTGTCTAGCGTGTTTTCTAAATACCTAGCGCTTTCTAAAAAACGCTAGGGATCTATCTAGCATTTTTCTAATTGGCTAGCGTTTTGAATAAAAGTGCTAGGGATCTGTCTAGCGTGTTTTCTAATTGGCTAGCGTTTTGAGTAAAAGCGCTAAGGATCTGTCTAGCGTGTTACCTAATGGGTAGCGTTTTACTTTAAAACGCTACTAATGGTGTAGCGTGTTATTAAAATGTGTAGCGTTTTTTTATAAACGCTACTAAAGGTGGCGATCTCTTTTTACAATTCTGGCGTAGTGATCCGTTCCTAATCTTTAGTATTTTTGGTTTGTAACACACAAATTAAGGTACTATTAATATATATGTGTTAGCTACAATGGCGGATCCAAGACCCTGGGGTCGGGGTGTCAAATTTTTTAAATACACATTGGATAAAAAATTATCCATTTGATGACACTTTTCAAACACACTATTAATACTAATTAGAATTAAGCTAATACAATGTACCAAAAAAAAGAATTAAGCTAATACAAATTAGAGACTAATAAACACTATTAACTTAACTATTTTTTCTTGAAAAGTTTTCTAAAGCAAGCTAAAAAACTAAACAAAGAGCAAAACAGCTTGTTGTTCAAACATTGGTCATATTAATGAAATTCCAGCTTTAAATTAGATACTAATATTTTCAACAGAAATTTGGTATTTAAAAATGTCATTGCCAACGACATGAAGCTTCGTATATCCTTCATCCTATCCTACTAGTAGAGAACATATTTTAAAATTAAAAATAAAAGTCAAAAGGAAGAAATTAAGCAATTAAACAATTAGGGTTACCAATTTTCCCCAAATCAGAAACTAAACAATTAGGGTTTTCAATTTTCCCCAAATCAAAAATTAAACAATTACGGTTTCAATCAAAGAATCAAACAATCACTTCAGTAGATTAAACTAGAAAAGAGAAGAAATCTTACCTGTTTTAGTGTTTTTGAGAGTTCAATGAAAAAGAAAAAGTTCTATAGAGTGTTAAGGCAAAAAAAAAAAATTTATTTGGGGGGTTCAACTGAATCCCCTCAACAATATGTGGCTCGGCCACTGGTTAGCTAAGTACAAAAATACCCCTTTTAAAGCTGTCTTGGGATAATTGAAATCAAAATAAAAGGTGCATTGAAACAATTAATCCATGCTTTGGAACTCTAAAAAATTCAATAAATATGAATGGTGTTTGGAAAAGTATAGTGAATTGTACATTGGTTTTCTAAAAGTATCATTATTTTGGAACAAAAATAAAAGGTTAAAAGTACCAAAGATTAGGAACTGAGGGAGTAACTTTTTGTCTATTTTTCTATAGACATTCAAATTGAAATTATTTACCAAAATTTATCGATAAAAACCGTCACAGGAATTTTAGATAACAAAATCCATTAATTAATATGAGTATTATATGGACAAAAAGTTTCAGACAAATATAGTCAAAAACCAATTCACAACACCAGTTAACCAAGTTTTTTAGACTATTAACCAACCTGTCTTTTCAGAATTTTTTAAGTCATTAACTAAAAACTTGATTAATTAGTTACTTGGTTAATAACTTAAAAAACTTAGTTAATTGGTATTGTGAATTGGTTTTTGTCAATATTTTCCTCAAATTTTTTGTCCAAATATCGTAATATTTTGTGGTGTGCCTCCACTAATTACTTACAACTTTTTAGGCACGCACAAAGATTTTCTTGGGCTTGGGCTGTTGGGACACACTGATCAAACAATCAATGACTAATGAGTGGAAGGGAGGTGGAAACTCCAAATTTCAAACAATCAATACACATGACAATACATTAATGTGGGAGAGTCGTTAATTTCCATTCAAGCATTGAATGAATGACAATGGGACCTGACGGAGCTTTAATTTAGTGGGTTCTTAGAGGGGATTTTATAGAGTCCTTAATTAGTGGGACTTTAGAGGGATACACAATTTAATACCCACACGAAAAACCAAAAATTCGAAGCAAAAATGACAGAAGTGGTCGGGTCGGTCCTGCTGTTGGGTCTACAAATGACAAAAAAAGAAAATGATTTTCTCATGTTATTTTCTGTCATATTGAATCTCAATCACTCATTTAATATATACAAGAGAGAGAGAGAAAGTAAGTGTATAAAGTATTAAAACAATGAAAACAAGAAATCTAGTTACTCCCGACATAAGGGAATCCACTTGGTGTGTGAAATAAGCGTGCAAAGATATCTGTGATCACAAACAAGTAATAAAGAGTAAGTAAAGATCGCTCCCACGAGGATTGACTAATTTTTAATGTGTTTGTTTAGCATAGGTAAACTAGTGTGTCTACAACTATTCGAGAAATTTGTGGTTGGTTTTGGAATATAGAAAAAGCAGAATTTAAATAATTGTAGAGGATGTAATTTAAGAGAGAGTTGAGATGCTTTTACCATATGAGTTCCTTGTGAGAATGTTGTCTTTGTCTTTCGGTGCTTGAGCAGCACTGGTGCTTGATCACTTAGTGTAGATACATCGAGTTAAGGGTGACTGCACAAGCTCAATAAACCCTTGTTTTTTGCGAGAAAGGGCAAGTGTGTCAAACTCCTCGCCTCCTTTCAAGTGGTTCAAGTTGCTAAATACTTTCCCTTAGTAAAACCCCACACATGAACAAAGACTATGCTAATTACTTTTGAATTAGCATGGAATTACTAAGTGACTTTGTGGAAAACAAATTTCTCATCAAAGACTTAAATAAACACTTGCCTTTGCTTCTAGTTCTTGAGATCTAGTTGTAAGTCAATCTCTTGTAAATACAACTCCCCTTGTTCTAAGTTAACCTTAAAACAAGTTTAATTCAAGTACAAGAACTAGTAAGTGAGGCACCCTTTTGGACAACACAATAGTTCTCACGAGTTCATCATATGACTAGAGCATCCCAACTAAGGAATTTAGCTCATCATCGTCCACATAAAGTAATTAAACAAAGCAAGTAAAGAAAGCATTGTAAATAACTTGGAAATGTAAATTGCTTAAAAGTAATTTGCTTGAATGGACAAGTCTTGCAAGAAAGTAAATTGCTTGATTGGACAAGTCTTGCAAGAAATTAAATAACAAGAAAGTAAATAAAGAGTAAGATGAAGAACATGAAATAAGAACTTAATATTAATGAAGAACACTTGATTCTCAACTAGGAAGAAGTGAAGAATAGAGATGTCAATTCCTTCTTACCTTCCTCTTAAGCTTAGAGTAATCAAAGTGAAGTAAAAAGACTTGGAAATAAAATGAAGAACAAGATGAACTTTAATCTAAAACTACTATTGTATCTATATGGTATTGGTCGTATATATATATTTTACAAGAGATGAAAGAGTCCTATTTATAGATGTAGGAGATTTCCTTCCATGGAGGGTTTTCTTTGTCTTCAAGTATTTGATTTCTTGCTTGCTTGTGAAGTATTCTTTGACCATCATGTGACTTATCCTAGTTATTTTGCAGGTGTCAATTGTTGTCACTTTGAATGGGAAACATTCCTTTGAGTGGGAAACATTCCTTTTGAAGGGGTCCAATTAGTTGATGACATTTGGCTTGGTGTAATGATGATGTTTGTTGTTTTCATCCTATAGATGACTTCTTTGGTAACTTGATAATTGATTCCATGTGATCACCGAGCTAGTAGGAGGCCGCAAGGCTCTTTAGAACGAAATCAAATTGAGGTGCTTCCAATGTGGGGTCTTGTGCTACTTGCTTCATTTGCATGCTTTGGTGCTTAAACACTCGATGCTTAAGCACTTAATGCAAAATCACAAAATCTGCAAAAGTACTCAACAAACATATCAAACATACCAATTTGTATATAAATTGAACTTCTATCTCCTTGATAATGTATTTTATGATTTTCATCTCTTTTTATTGTATTTACAAGTTTATTGCATTGGTTTCAAACATTTATCTAAGTAAAAGACTATGAATAACTCTATATAAAATAGAGTTATCACCACTCCCGACAAAAGGTCAATGCTTCGTACAACCCCCTAGCTAGTCACTAGAACCCCCAAACCACTTAATATTCCCAAATACCCCTAATTGAAAATCTGATTTTCCCCCTATCTATTCCCTCTCACCCTCACACACCCCATCACATTCTCATTCTCCCAAAAAACTACCCTACAACCAAACCCACACCCCTTCAACTTCAATCCATCATTTTCGTGCGTTTTCCATCAACAATCAACGACATTTCCAACCATTGACATCTAGGTACGCTTCTTCATCTTCTTCTTCGCGTTATTTATTTTTTTCGCTGTTTCTGGGTTGTTCGACCTTGCAGCGGTCGATCTGGGGCGATCAAGCGTGTGCCGAACACCCTAGTGATGCAACTGTTTAGTTGTTGTTCGATCGAGCGTGCATCGAACCTCTTTGGGGGTGTTCGATCAAGCGTGCGTCGTTTGTGGTCAAACCTGGCACCGTCGAACACCCTTGATTGTTGTTGTATGCTGGATTTGACTGATTTTTACTGATTTTTGTCATTTCAATTGATTCTTTACAGTATGGCTAACACAATGAAATGAGGACGTGCACGTGCACGTGGAGGTGGCACTACTGGTTAGGAGCTGCCCGAGGGCCGTGGGCGTGGACGGGGACGTGGCGCTGATGGAGACGAGGAGGAAAGGATCTGTCCCACTGTCTCCGTGCGCAAAGCAAGAGAAAGAACTCTTGGGATTGGACGTGGACGTGGACGACATGAGACAAACACGGTGAGACAAACACTTTCCACCTTCCAGTAGGTGAGATGACAATCACCCTAGATGATGTCTCGCAGCTCCTCCATATCCCTGTCACTGATGAATTTTATAACATGGTAGAGCCTAGCAAGATCGAGGCGCATAATTGTTTGGTTCAGTGCCTGGGGTGTTCATATGATGATGCATTTGCTCAACTACCTGAGAGAGGATGTAGTGTGATGATTACCTGGTTGAAGAAGGTCTACAATGATGTCATTGCGGAGGAGAGGTGGCGGGGTGCAGCCCGTTGCTACTTGTTCATCATGCTGGGCAGGACATTATTTTGTGACAAGTCTGGCAACAAGGTGAAGGTTGCATTGTTCTATATGGTCAGAGATATACAGCAGGCTAGTACCTACTATTGGGGAGCTATGGCACTGGGTCATCTATACAAGCAGTTGACTGAAGCCTCCTCCCCTAAGACTAGTCAGATTGCTGGATTTTCCACTCTCTTCCAGGTACTTGACTTGATTTCAATTTTTTTTTTCAGTTGCTATAAGATTATGTTCATTATATGTTGTTCGATCCCTAACTTGTTTTATATTTGTCACAGGCCTGGATTTTTGAACATTTCCAGGGGCAGATATTTGGTACCAAGTGGTTGAGGGATGAGTACAATGAAGAGGAGCCACCGGCTAAGAGGTGGGAGTGCAAGAGGGCAGATAGGTCATTGGCTCAATTCAGGGCAGCTCTAGATCATCTCAGGTCGGAGGAGGTGACATGGATGCCATTTGTGAACCCATATCACAGACCTATGGAGGGGATCACATTTTTTAAAGGGCATCTGTGTCATGGTTCGGCTATGGTGGCATATAACGTCGATCGGATGGTTAGACAGTTTGGGTGGATACAGGGCATCCCACAATACCCTAGGGCCACTAGACGGGCGGTAGTCACAAAGGATCAAGCTGATGCTGCATGGATGGACTTCAATATGCACCTTATTCCTCAAGGTGAACCAGTAGTTCCTGGGATGCCAGCCACAATCCCAGAGTACTTTGCCTGGTATAGGAGTGTATCCCACCCATACCTCAAACCAGACAACTACCCCTTGCTTGCTGCAGAGTTTAGAGAGGTATGATGATTTAGTTTAGTGTTTCAATGTTTCTGTTTGCATTTTTATCTTTATTTTGTGATTAAAGTATTGTTTTATTGCCTTATAGGCGTTGTCTGAGACCCTTGGCCTGTATGATGAGATGGAGCACGTGCTGGAAAGTGCTGGGATACCACGTGGGACCCGTGGCAGGAAGATTGTGGAGAGGTTGAAGGCAATGGCTTTGCCTTTTTTCATCGTACTCTTCATTGTTTAATTATTTCCCATCGTACTCTTCATTGTTTAATTATTTCTTCCAATTCTATTAATATAATTTATCTTTTTCATTCTAATAGTGAATGGTAATTTTATAAAGTAACTTATAATATTTTTCTAATATAAAATTAACTATTTTTTTAATTTGTGTTAAACGACCAAAATGTCATAATATATGAAATAGAGGGGAGTATTTGTATTTAAATTTTAACCATTTGTACTTCTATGTTCACACGTTACCCAATTTTTTATAGATAAAGTAACTGATAAAATAACACATGGATTGTAAAGTTGTTGTTCTTCTTCTTCTTTATTTGTTCGAGCTTAAACTTATGGAAAAATTGCAGAACAAATTGCAATGCCCATTCATCCTCCCTCTGTGTTTTGTTTGAGTACTCGTTTCAACCCACCAGAGTGACCTGTTAATTGACAAAACCAAACTCATCCAAATTATATTGAAGGCCAAAACAGACGAAATTGGGTCTGAGATACAAAACAGCTGATTTGGTCAGATTGAGGTTTTAGAGCCCCGAATCCGGCCTAACCTACAGTTATCCCGTATTAAAGTCGCCCTAACAGTAAAGGGAAACATAAGTACGATATTTTTTTAAAACTAACAGTAAAAAAATTGATTGAAGGTCATTTAGGACTAATTAATTTTACAATATTTTTTTTCTTTCATTATCTCTGAAGAACATATTTTTCAATTATAAATTGAGAAAATTATCAAATATCTCCAAACATATATAAATAAAGTGTGATTAAAAATGTTATATTTTTTTGAAAGGCTAACATGTATGTATGTATGTATGTATGTAATGAGAGAGAGAGAGAGAATAAAGTCGAGTAACTCAAAAACAAACGAGGAGCAATATCCAACAAACAATAGAAGCACAAAAATCGAAACTACCTCCTAGATAGGTAGTCCATAGGATTAAAAATGTTATATTGATATTTATTATGTTGTTCTTTTAATTTTTTTTTACAAGTTGTTTTAATTTTTTTAAATCTCAATTATGTATTAAAATATATACTAATTTTTTCAAGCTCTCCCTCCCAAAATCCCCTCCCAAACATACCCTAGAGTAATTATATTTTCAATTTAAATAATTCTAATTATAATTATAATGATAAGATTGTTTCATTCAGGAAATGAATTTTTAGAAGTATATGTGTGGGCATTTAGGAAATGAATTGTTATAAGCAAAAGAATATATTTGAGGGAGTACATAGGGTATTTCAACCCAACAATTACAAGAGGTCTCATTAAAACCTACAAGAGCTAAAACTCAATGAGTTTAATTGTTATGCACAGTTGGCCTAAATCTTTTTACATCCACAATCAATAACAACTTACGTTTTGGTTGACATATAAGATCATTACTAATTGACTAACTTCTGTTTAAAAATGTGTCAAACTGTAATTGATAGATGATGCAAACATCTATACCATTAAATACGTAACTGCTCATTCTTAATGATCTTTAATGTTGATATCATTACTCATAGTCATTTTCATCCTCACATGCAAGTACTAGTGTTCAAAGAAACATAAAGAAGCATGTATATTCCTGCCCCTCGCCCTAGAGGGTGCACTATATCTATATGAACCACCAACCATCCAAAGCAAGTAGACTCCATATTTGTAAACGTTATTCTCTTAATAGCTCTAGTACTTTACCAGCAATTTGTGAGACACTATAGTACGAGAGTTTATGGATTCCAATTTTTTTTTCCTGTTTACCTATTTTCCTCGCACTCAACCTCCTCCTCCTCTACACACCTATCTCTGCACAAGTAACAAACACAAGTTGTGGTCAACCTCCAATCTGTCCCCCTAGCCCTTCAAGTTGCCCGAGCGGCGATCAAACTCAAAGCCCGAGCCCTCCAAGTTGCCCGAGCGGCGATCAACATCCAATCTGTCCCCCTAGCCCCCCAAGCCCATCAAGTGAGACGTTGTGCCCTTATAACCCACTCAAACTACACGCATGCAACCACGTGTTAAAAGACCCCATATTGGGTAAACTATCGGTGAAGCCTTGCTGCTCCCTCTTGCTTGGCCTTACTGACCTTGAAGCTGCTAAGTGCCTCTGCGCTTTTTTAAGAGAAAAACTTTTGGGCAAATACCTTGACATTCCTATTGGCATGTCACTCACCAAGCTTATCAAACTTTGCTCAAGGCAAGTCCCAATTGATTTCGAATGTGCCTAATTCATCACACCTTATACACAACAAATTATCATCTCGATCGGTGTCTACTAGTTAATATATGCTTGCTACATGTTTGCTTGCTGTGAATTATTTCCAGCGCCCTTTCTGAATCGGTGAAAGAGTGAGTGTGTTTATTATATGCATTCAATGCTTGTTTTATCTTTTCAGAGTATCATAAATAAATTCTATATGCTTGGTAGCTAATGTAAATTGCAAGCGAAACAAAGATGAAGAACCATGTTATGCAGTAATTTAATGGACAAATGATTTTGTTTTACCGTGTCATTAGTGTGGAGTATACATCGGTTTTGTCGGTAACTAATTTAGTTCGCGGAACCTGGTTAGTCATGTGTATCCGATTTTACCGATTTTTGTGGTTTCATTCTCTCAATAGAGTTTTTAATTTGACGCACACACGAATCGAACTTGAGACAGGTGAGATCAGAACGAGATTACCGCTCGAACAAATCCTTGGTAGAGAATTAAT
This sequence comes from Oxytropis ochrocephala, assembly GCA_020916435.1. NCBI lineage: Eukaryota > Viridiplantae > Streptophyta > Magnoliopsida > Fabales > Fabaceae > Oxytropis > Oxytropis ochrocephala. The sequence continues at coordinate 19,743,596 of CM037088.1, forward strand.
GATATATATGTTAGAAATATTTATTTATGCTTTTTTTGGTAAAGCTTTTTCTTTCTTTCAATGAATGAGAACAACAATTGAATAGGTAAATAACCTTGTCCTTCTTACTTTGCAAAGTTCCCATGAAAACCAATATCAAGAAATGAGTAATCAAAATGGAAAGCACAAAAATAACTTCAACACTCCGTCCCTATTATGTTTTCCGGCAATGACGATTTTTCTTTTAGGTGTGATCATACCTGCATTAATGCATTAGATCTCATCTGAATTTCACAGTTAAACGTGTTTGGGAGAGAATACTATTGAGATGAGTATCTTGCATGTAAGAAGTCTTCGTGTTTCACCTCTTTTAAAAAAGCCAACAAAGATTGATCCTGTTGGTAAAGATTTACCTCATATCCCACAAAGAACCTTGAGGTTTTCCCGAACCCTAGTGAGCCCCTAGGATCCAACTCGCCTACACTTTCTGTAAAAAATATATACACTTTATTTTATTATTAATGAGAATACATTAAAACGATCATGTGAGAATAAAATTTATATCCACTACGCGCAATTGCAGAGACTAATTCCTCGACTCGGGTAGGACCACAATAGGCGGTAAAGCTCTCCCTCAAGAGATTTAATACTGCTGTATATATGCCCAAGGCTGGATTCGAACCCGACCTTGGTTAAGTTGAAAGATACCCCTACCATCTTATGCAAGTGCTCTTGGGTATTAAATCTATGTTATTGGTTTCAGTGGTAGACTTACAATATTGTCTCTAGGGGATTCAATTGAACCCTCTAGAAAAAAATATTAGTACTAGTATCCCTATATAAAATTATTTTAAACCCTTTGAAATTTTAAATTTGTACTGTTATCCTTAAATTTGCACCCAATTTGCAATAAATCTGTCTTATTAATCTGTATTTGGCTGCAAACTTTTGTCCAAATATCATTATTGTTTTGGAATACCAAAGCGCGCAGTTTTCTTTCAAGCTCTTTATGCTAAAAGCACGGTTTTTGAAATACCGGTAGTATACAAATAGCACAAATTAATTTGTTTTCAAAAAAAAAAATAGCACAAATTATCCTTCTACAACGTTACAATTTAATTTTTTTAGATAGGCAAAGTGATTAGTAATTAGTGTTTTAGTTGTTAGAGGAAAAATGGGAGCGGGGTTCGAACCGCATACGCCAACGTTTTTCCAGCAACGATATCTCTTTTACTCAACCAAGTGAGCTACATGTACAATTTAAAATTTTATCGTTCAATACAAAATTGACACTACCCAATTAGAACATTATTTACAAAACATTTCAATTACTCATATCTTATTTTTACATCTTCGATACTCCAAGCTAGTTTACTGTAAAACAAATATCAAAAATTAGATAGAATCTCAACAACTGTTCCTGACACTCGTGCACTCGATATCTAGCAGGAAAAGTATATGTAAAAAATTTAGTAAAAAAATTTGGGTTGAAGAAGTTCAGGCTCAAATAGGATGGCGGGAATAAAATGGGGTGTTGTTAATTAATCTGATATTTACTTTCTTCATTTTTTTTATATAAAAAACACTACGCCAGATTGGCTTAAAATGAGCGCCACCATGAGCAGCGTTTCCTCAAAGAACGCTGCTTATCACAAAAACACGCTAGCTAATAAATAGCGTTTCCCTACAAACGTTGCGCATGACTCTACATTACGCCAGGAATAATCAGCGTTTTTATACAAACGCTGCGCATGACTCTACATGACGCTAGTAATAATCAGCGTTTTTATACAAACGTTGCGCATGACCTAACTCGTTCTCACGTATACCCAGCGTTTTTATACAAACGCTGCGCATGACCTAACTCGTTCTCACAATACCAAGCGTTTTTTTAAAAACGCTGCGCATCTCCTAACTCGTTCTCACATATACTCAGCGTTTTTTACACAAACGCTGCCCATAACACACGCGTTCTCACCATATACTCAGCGTTTCTAAAGAAACGTTGAGTATTGCTTTTTTTTTGCCCGTTCGTTTTCTCTCTTTTTTTCATTTCCTTTCGCGCTTCTCTTCTCCTCTCTCTCTCTCTGCGTACGTTCTCTGCCTCACTCTCAGCAAAAACCCACACCCAAAAACCCACAAACCTCTCTCTCTCTCGCTCACGTCTCTCTCTCACGGTTCTCTTCTCTCCCTCACTCTCATTAGCTCTTCCTCTCTCAACTCTCCCTCACTCTCGTTCTCTCTAGCACCACCCACAAACCCCCAAACCCACAAACCCATAAACCCACAATAAACCCCAAACCCACAAACCCACAAACCCACAATAACCCCAAAACCCACATTGCTTGTCTCAATCCTCTCTAGCACCCATAGTCCTCATTGCTTGTCCTTCTACAAAAGTGTCTCAGTCCACCCCTTATGTAGAAGTTTCACAGCCTGCCTCTCCTCCAAAAGTGACTGATCAGCCCTCCTCTTCTCGCCAAGTGACTCATCCCACCCTTCTCTCCAATTGTGTCTCGGCCCCGCCTCTTCCTCTTCCATTGAAGCTTATATGAAGATTGGTGAGGCCGACGCGTACGAGAAATACATGATGAAAGACAGAATGCTTATCATAAATTTTGATGAAGAAATTTTTGGAGCTGGCTTGCCTCATATAGTCGGACGTGAGGATATCCGTCTTTGTATGTGATGCGGATGAGGCAAGGTATTGTTATGAATATATATGTCGGGTACTATGTAATTTATTATTTGACATTGTCGATTTAATTTTATTATATCGTTAATTTAATTTATATATTATATATATATATATATATATATATATTTATATATCTAAATGTAGGTACTTATGCACGAGGACATTGTGGTCCCTTAGAACAGACACATAGATATTTGTTCTCGTGTCAGGAAAGTACAACCTTTCATCAAGTTCTTCCTGACTGCCAAATTATCAATCACTTGTGGAACAAAACCAGTCGCTATTCAAACTTATGTCAATGACCGCTTCATTGAAGCTCAAAATAGAAGTGATGATGATGTCTTACTTCTAGCACCTAAGTTAATCTAGGGTAAGAATTTTTACTCATTAATTCTTATATAACATGCATTTTTTTAATAGTAGTCAATTACTTATTCCTAAATTTATTTTTAGTATGAGACATTGGGTTTTGTATGCAATTAATCCTAGGAAAAAAACCGTGTATTACCTTGACTCACTTCAAAATCATTACAAAAACCACCAGAGTTTGTGGAGCTTTTTAATGTGTGTGTTTATTTTGTGTCATTCTGCATTTCTTACTTTTACTTATATATGTATATATTGTTATTAATATAGTTATATGACATTCTATTCAGCGGTTTAAGGACATATTGGGAGTGGATAAATTAACGGTCAAATGGTTACCAATAGTTGTAAGTTTCTAACTTATACATTACATTATTTTGTCAAAAAACTATATTCAACTCAATTTAACAATTAACTAATCTAATTATGTTTTGTAGTGTCCTAAACAATTGAATAACATTGATTGTGAGTATTACGTCATGCAATATATGAAGGATATTATTACCCGAAAGAAAACGACTATCCCCCGTCAGGTATCTACTTATAATATATTTTTATATGATTTCGATTTAATAGTGGTTCTTTCCAATATTTAACCATTTCAATTCTAATTTTATTTATTTATTTATTTATATAATTTCAGTATTTTAGCGATTGTCAAAGCAACACATACTCTGTTGAAGTGATTCTTTGAGCTTAGGGAGAATGGTGCAGTCATCTCTCCCGTTTTTTTTAAAGTTTCATTTGGATACATATAAGTTAGCCTAGCTAGTTTTTGGTTCATAATATTGTAACTTGATAGCTTGTTTTGGATACATATGAATTAGATAATGAAACTTCTTAGCTATTTTGTTTTGGTTCCTCTTATGTAATTTGTTTTCATTATATGTAATTTGTGTTCCTCTTAGCAAATTGATTCATTATGTATTGGATTGGATTGGTACATGCAGGTAATTTGTAAATATAAAAGGAAAACACACAAAACAGAAAAAATTAAAAAAATTTAGACAATATTTAGTAGCTTTTGATGAAGCGCTGGGTATTTAGTAACACAAATAGGCAATATTCAGCGCTTTTAATAAAGCGCTGGGTATTTAGTAACACAAATAGGCAATATTCAGCGCTTTTAATGAAGCGCTGCGTATAAGGGGTAATATTCAGCGCTTTTTAAAAAGCGCTAAGTATCTGGGAGGACGCTTTGGATATATTCAGCGCTTTTTAAAAAGCGCTAAGTATTTGGGAGGCGCTTTGGATATATTCAGCGCTTTTTAAAAAGCGCTGCGTATCTGGGAGGACGTGTTTTGCAATGGGTGGCGTTTTTTAGGAAGCGCTACCCATTGTTGGAGTAAATAGCGGGCCACACGCTCACGCAGTGGCGCCAAAAGCAGCGCCTATGGATAAAAAAAAACGCTGCCCATCTACTAGATCTGTTGTAGTGAAAAGGAAAGAATGGAAATTGATCATTTGAAGAATTTCCCAAATGGACAAAGGTTTTGTTCCGGCCTGGGCCTAACATCATAAGAGTTGGGTCAGGCCCAAATCGGTATTAGCTACGGCCCAATACGTGATTAGTAATGAAGCATCCCCGTTCAACGGTTCAGATCAAAGTGGTTGCATCCGACGCCTCAGGTATGGCGCATCCGTCTATAAATAAAGGTGTCCCCTTCCATTTTCAGGTGCGCTCTCATTCTTTGCATACCTCTCCATTTCCCTTGCTGACTTAAGCATCAGAGTGTTTGTAGGTACCACCCCCGGCGAGCTCAAGCAAACAACCACGACGCATTCGAAGTAAATCTTCAACCATCTGAAGCACACCTCCAGAATACTCGGATCCAACCCGTGTCCGAGATCTAGGTATTGAACAGGATTTCGCAGAAATGGACAAAGGTTTCTTCAATAACTGATTAATTTGGTGGAAAAAAATAATTTTGCGACAAAATATGTAAAGTGTTGCGTTTTGAGGTACTTTAAAATTTGGAAAAAAAATTAGATGTTCATATAAGTGAAGTACATTCCTCCATAACCGGTTTGGTGAAGTAATTTGTGACAAAATACGTAAAGTGGATGCTGAGCAATGTGTTTTAGGGTATTTTAGCGTTCAAAAAAAATTTAACCTTTCAAACACGCAAAATTTGTTCTTAATAACCTGTTTGGTGAAAAACGTTGTGACGAAATACGTAAAGTGTGATGCTAAGTAGTGTGTTTTCGGGTACTTTAGTGTTCGAAAAAAATTATCTGTTCAAGTACGCAAAGTTTGTTCCTCAATAACCGATTTGGTGAAAAATAATAATAATTTTGTGACAAAATATGAAATTGCGATGTTAAGTAGTGTGTTTTTGCGTACTTTAGCATTCACAAATTTTTTTAACTGTTCAAATACTCAAAGTTTGTTAATAATTAATTTTGTGACACTAACCTGTGCAATTTACCTTTTTACTGATTCCACGACTTCAAAAAATCAATTTTTTTATATCTTTTAGGACCATATATTTTTGAACCTTTTAAAGAATAATTTATTTTTATGCTTCTTCTCATTATATTTCTAAACCTGAAATATCTATTGAATCCATTTAGCTTGGTCACTACCAAATCACGAATATATTTTTTAATTTTTTTTTATAGATTTATGGTTTATAGGAATAGCTCATCTCTTTGTGTTTGGTTGCATCCATCATTATAGAGAGTTATTTCTTTGTCTTACAATATATACTATCCCATAGATACTTACACCCGCGAGAACTTCAGTCATATTTACAATAGAATCTACATCATATTCTTTCAACTTTGTATGAATACTTCTCTGAGTGTTTCTTTCCCTCTCTGCATGATCGCCCTAAGAACCTCCTCGGACTTGGGTTTCAAGCGAGAGGCGGCAAAACGAGCCGCGAACATCTGCGCTACCTGTCTCCAAGATGAGACAAAGTTTTGCTTTAACTCTTGGAACCAAGCTAGTGATGATTCTTCGAGGGTGAGTTGCAAGATCTTACAGCTGACGAACTCCCTCGCTCCACGGTAGCACCTCATGAGACTGAAGTAGACCAAATGGTTGTTAGGGTCCCCAGTCACGTCATACATTTTCAAGGCGAGGGGTTTCTATAGGGGGAGACCGATGACTGCTTCTCCTCCGAGGCGGCGATCAGTAGTTGAGTTGTCGCCGAGGTGGAGACCCGGGATGGATTGAATTCAAAGTCCTTGGGGAGGAGTGCCCCATTGGGGACGAGACTGGAGAGGCAAGGTATCAGTTCTTGTGAAAGCAACTTGCCTTTCAACTTGAGCGAGACACGCTTCTTGCTGCACCATGACTTCGTTGTGCGAGGTCTAGGATCTGCTGGATAGCTGTCGTATCCTCTTGACAGACTGGATCTTGTACCTGAGGCGGCTGTGGATGTGAGACCTCGATGGTGTCATTTGGCATGGTAAGAGCCACGCCTTCTAGGGTATCTTGGGCCTAAGGTTGAGCCACTACGATGATTTGGACCGGGGTCCGCCTCTAGGTGCCAATGGAATGCAGGAGAAAGTTCAAAGAGTGGTGATGAGGTGAAAGATTGATATCTCCCACTGTGGTTGTCAATGTTTTGTACCTTGTAGTTTGTAGGGATTGCAGCTGGTAGGTCTCCTGCTGCCCGAGTCAAGTTCAAAGTGATCCCGGGGGAGACCTGCAAAACCACTTCGACACTCAAGTCAGTACTGAGAATAACTTAGTGTAGTAGGGAATGTGTTGAAATAAAATTCTCTTTTATGTTTTAATGATACAAACTTAGATAAGAGTTAAGTTTTCTTATTATGTGTGATCTAAGATGTTTATCTAGTGCAAAATATAGGTCATCAAAAAACAACATAATCATCTACCTAAGAACTAAAAAGTATAGGAAATCAAAGGTAGAAATGATATGAGAAGGATCAGAATAGAGAAGGTTTGACCAAAGTCAACAGAAGGTTTGACCAAAGTCAACAAAAGGTTTGACCAAGTCAACAGAATGTTTGACCAAAAGTCAAGAGAAGGTTTGACCAAGCCAGACCTAAGCAAGATCATAGTAAAGAAGGTTCACTAATGAGAATGTTCAAGAGTTGAGAAGGTACACATTGAGAAGGTTCAAGAACAGCAACCTACTCTTTCTGGAAAAATTCAACAACTCAAGAACAATCATTTTCATTGATGAGCTGAACCATTAAATGAAGAATGTTGCATCAAATGTTGAGAAAGTTTAAAAAGCAAGAGAGGAAATTAATGATTCTTCCTAGGAGCATCAAAGTTTGTTTGTTTGAGAAATAATCATGTGAGAAGGTTCGTATGAGGTGTCAAAAGTTGGAAGAAAGGACTGTGTCAGGTTGTGAAGGTTCAGAATGTACAGAGAATGAACTATGTGCAGAATGAGAAGGTTCAAAAGCTGCCAACTAAAGTAACTTCCATCACGACCTCCCTACAAGCCTAGGACTTCTTTGAAACAACTCTCTTCAACCTTCAAACAGATATATTCATCATTTGGGTCTATTTAAAGGCTGGGTTTCGAGATTTACAAGTGTGAGATTATATTGGAATCTACTCAAAGGTCAAACTTCTCAAAGTAATCCAACATTCTCATCCCACACTCAAAGCTTCTCAAGTTCATATTCTGGGATACATTTGTTGAGTGTGTGTTAGCTTGATATACTTCATTGTAAACACTTTGTGTAATTTATCTTCAAGCTCTTAAACATCCCGAAAACCCAAAACCCCTTAATGTAAACACTATCTTATAATCATTCTATCACGCTACCTAGAGAGAGGTGAGTGTTGATGAGAACATACTTGATAGAGGAACCTTTAGAAAACTAGATGAGAATTTTCTAATAGGTATAAATAGCTTGGTGATGCTGTGTAAGAGAGTACATGTCTTTTGTGTGTTGATCAAAAGTAAGTGGTGTTGTAAGTCTTTTGTGGTTGAGCAAAAGCAAGTGTAATAACTATTTGGGAAATAGTGGAAATACTCACTTGGAAGTGGGGAGAGGACGTAGCCAAGGATTGGTGAACCTCTATAACTCTACTGTGTTATTTACTTGTTTTCCATATTATTTGCCTACTTGCTTTACACTTGTTATTGTTTTTCAAACCTAGAGAAGGTTAACTTCATCAACCTTCTCAAGACTATTTTTCAAAATAAGCTCATAAACTCTTAATCTACTAATATCTGTTTGATAACAACACTTCTCTTATAAGCTAAAATTATCTTAAGTCATTTGTATTACTCATCATCCATTAAAGTTATATTTGCTGTTTGTTTTTTTAAACTAACTTCAACCTTCTCATCTCCAAGTTTATCTTATGAACATTCTGTTGAGAAGGTTTCAAGTCTCAAATTTTAAAAGGACACACAATTCAACCCCCTTCTTGTGTGGTTTAGTCACTTCAGAATGAAAGTGTACATTTTTTGGATAGGTTAGTTTGTATTTATAGGGATTTGTGTCAGCTCTGAGTTGTTGAATCGATCGGGTGAATCTGGGCCGTTGAGGCATGATGCACATTAATGGACTGATTTATTGTGGATATGGATCCTTGCTATTGGGCTGATCCAGGTCCAATTGTTCGAGTGGACCTCGTGGCCCAGTCCAGAACATCAGGGAATCCATAAATGAGAACAAAGTTCCTTCCTCAGTGTATTCGTTTGAAGAAAAGGATTCAGAAGGTCTAAGCTTTAGACGATCCTCATCTAACTTTAAGTTTGACAACAGAGAGTACGTACTAGCAACACATTCTCTAATGCTCATTTCTCAACAAATACTCTCTTAGTGGTTAAACTTCGATTGGGTTCTAATAAATCATATGAGTCTCTGTAAGTTTAGTGAGATTCATATGAATTTCAACCAAAATAACGAAGAGTGTTCAAAAGAGTGTGAAACTAGCTTTTTTCATAAAAAATATGAATAACACAAATTAATTAATAAAGTAAGAATTAACTAAATTAAATACAATAAATATTAGATTTTAGTGACCAACATAAATTGTAGATAAAAGCCAGTTTTGTTTCTTGCAAAAGTTAACCCTAAGGTTAACTTCTACCTACATAGATCTATAGATCAGGTTTTTGAATTATGTTTTTCCTTGAATTCACCATCTGAGTGCGGCGTTATTTTGTTCGACATCTTAATGTCGCACTATTTGCTTTTCTGTCTTGTCACGGTGCTCATTTGGTTAAGATTGACAAATTAACTTCGGTCCATTACAAATTCAGCAAATGATTTGGGCACCAATGTTGTAGATCCGAAGACCTATGTATTCTAGTCACTTTGACTTTTCATTTTTGTAGACATTTTGTCATGCTATTAACTTGGTTGTTGTGAGTTTGTTCACAAATTCATCCCTTTTGGTTTTAGCAATGTTGAGTTTGTATCATTTTCGATTAAATGTATTCTCCAAATTTGAATGAATGAATTTATATTTTACTCAAAATAATTAACCTTGAGGTTATGTGTGAGTGGTTAACACCCTCCATCTAAAAGGACAAACTCGGCTAGTATCGAATTCAGTCCCTAATGGGGGAATAACTTAGGACCAAAATTTACTTACCTCCCTAACATGGGAAAAATATACTATTGTGAAGCCTTAGGCCAAAGAAACAACCATGTCAATCTCCATAACTGAAATTAAAAGTTCATTTTCTCTTGAGCTTTTAAAGTGTTAGGTTCTCTCTCTCTCTCCCTCTCCCTCTCTCCTAAACACTAGAGTGGGGTCGAAATCAAAATGAATTTGTTTGTAAAAGTCAAAATCTTATAGTGACAATATAAGGACTTTTATTGACAAGCCAAATGGGGTCGGTGTCACCTAGGGGTGGGAATAGGCCAGGCCGCCTAACAGGGGCCTACGGCCTAGCCTACAGCCTCGCCTACGACAGGCCAGGCCAGGCCAGACTTTTTTTGAAAATAGATAAGGCCAAGGCTTTTTCAAAAGCCTATTTAGCTAAATAGGTCAGGCCATAGGCCACGAAAAAGCCTTTTGGGCCTATCAGGCCGGCCTATTTAAATAAATCTAACTAATTTTTTTAATTACTAATATTATTTTGTATTGAATTTGGTACTTTGTGTTAAGTCATAACTTCACTAACATTTTTTGTTAGTTAAAACATATTAACCTACATCAATTTTTGACATTGTTGAAGTTATTATTATAAAATAGAATTTAAATAGGATGTCATATAAGATATTTTCCTAAAAGGTTTTGTTAGATCTCAATTAGAACTTAATCTCATTGACCTATTAGTTTGTTAGTCTATTTAAATGACTTATGCCATTGAAATGTTGTTGACCTTCTTAAGAAAATAGTCACATAGGCTTTTAAACAGGCTTTCAGGCCAGGCCAAGAAACTCGGCCTACGACAGGCCACAGGCCAGGCTTAGGCCTAACATTTTCAATGTAGGCCAGGCCCAGGCCAAGCAAAGTCTAGCTCGGCCCAGCCTATTCCCACCCTTGTCAGCGTGTATCAATGTAAGGTGAAAAGCACCTGTAGTTTTCTTTTTAATAAGAGCATTAATTCACAAGTTTTAGTCACTAAAATGGATCTCACATGTACACATCATTTTTTTATATCTTTTTAATACTAACTAGTATTATACCCTTGCATCCGCACGGGTGATACTGTATTTATTATAATTTGCTATGAACCTATAAATACTTCGAAAATTGTAAAATTTAATACAAAAAAAGGAAAAACGCGATAAAAAAGCTATATTTCAACTTGTTTAAAAAACTTGTGTTACACAAAGTTAAAAAAAAAAAACCAGTATCCTTTTTAATAAGATATGCAGCCCTGTCAATAAAAAAACTATATTTCAAATTTATCTAAGATATACACTCTCGTTGTTGCTCTCGCTACCGTTCCCATTGCTTTTCTCGTTCCCTCTCCTGTTGCCACACACATTGTCAGTCTCTCGTTGCCGCTACTGTTCCACTTGTTTATATTTTTTTCTCTATGCCATTTAATATTAATTTAATCATTTTAATTTAAGTATTAATTTTTTTTTAAAAAATTATTTTGGAAATTTTGTTAGTGGTATGTTTTTTTTCTACAATTGTAAGTGGTTAAATGAATTGGTTTTTATTGATTTAGTAGATTATAATAAATAGTAAAAAAATTGTTTTTATGTTTTTTGAAAAAAAAAGGAAAAAATTTATCTAGGTCAGCAACTTTATAAAATTTTGTTAATTTTTTTGTCAGTTAGCATTTTGGTCTTAAAAATGCACACGTGTGGAGGGAGGGAGGGAGGGAGGGAGAGGGAGACTGAGAGGGAGAGTAAAAAGTGATAAGTGATAAGAAGTAAAATGGAACTCACTTAAACTAAGAGAGAAAGTCATTATAGAAGGATTCATTTTTATAAGGAACAAAACTTTATTTCCCTAAAATGGTATTATTTATTAATAATGATTCTTAATGAGGCAAAAATAGACAAAGGCCTCCATTGAGGATGCTATAAGAAAATCACATGTAGCTAATAGCTATATTTTGAATACTTATACAGTGACAGTAAAAGTCATTTTTTTATGTAACGGGATTAAAATGGTATATAAGAATCTCATGGTAGCTGGTATAGTAGGCATGGCAATGGGGCGGGGTGGTGATGAATTTTACATTCCCCATCCCCGAATCCTATATAATCCCCTGTTCTCCTACCTAAATCCAACGGGGATGAATTATTGATCCACATTCTCATACCCAATGGGTTCGGGGATCCCCCCACCTCGTCCCCGTAGTGGAATCAATTTTTTAAATAAAAAATAGTTTTTAGTTGTCCAAACCCGCCCCACCCCACCCCCCATCCCAAAATTAACTCCACACCGAACCCACCCCAAACCCGAAATTTAACAAAACAACATAAAACCAATGCAACACAATATATATATATATATATATATATACAAAATATCAACATATAGCCCAAGATTGGAGAAGAGAGTGAGATCGAGAGAGAAGAGAAAAACCACAATGAGGGAGAAAGAGTTCTTACCTAAGAAAAACAGATTATGATGCAGGTGGCAATGGAGGAGAGATTGAGAACGAGTGAGAAGAGCGTGAGAACTGAGAATGAGGAGGGAGCGCTAACAGTGTTAGTAACAAAGTAATTTAGGGTTTGATCTCTAGGGTTTCTAATTTAAGAGGGGTAATATTGTAATTTCGTACATTTAGGGCGGGTTGAGGGACGAGTTCGGGGTGGGGACTTATATCCCTATTACCCGCCCCGTCCCCATATTTTTATTTTGGGGAAAACCCAAATCCAAACCCAAACTCATTCAAAGGGGAGAAAACCCATCAAACCGGAGCGTGTTTGGCCGGGTCCCCACAAGTACAGGTTTTGTTGCTATGTCTAGTTGGAAGAGTAGCGAAGTGTCATCCTTTTTTTTGAGACACAAGCTTTTATCCAAAGGTTTTTTTTTATTTTTAAAAAAACCTGGTAGGCTTAATTTGTTTACGCTTAAGTGAGTGGGCAAAGTAAAAATATAATGCTCTCGTAATCATTTGAATATTAACTTTTTATTTAATTTTTTTATACAAAACCTTTAATACTTCCTTTATAATAAATATTCTTTAAAAATCATTTTTGATACAAGTCAAAAAAATATGTTTAATCTATTTTGTGACATAAATTGTAAATAAGACTCTAACAAATTTAATTTAGAAAAACTTCTTTAAATGCAACCATAAAATGAATAATGATTATTCTGTCAATATCATATAGCTTGACTAATATCATATAGCTTGACTTTGATTTCAATTATTAAAACATTTCTGATGAGTTAATTTTTCAAATAGATTTTCGCCATCATAACTAATAATAAGAATTAGAGAAGTACTAGCAACATTCTCTTTTACAAACGTCTCCAACACTCGCTCTCTGTTGGTTAAAATTTAGTTGAGTCCCACCATTTTGGAAATGAGACACATTAATTCAATTGAAATACATAAATTTTAACTAATCATATATAGAGTGAGTATTAAAGAAATTGTATAAAACTGAGTATTGCTAGCATTTCTCATAAGAATTGTCATGTTTAAGGTAAGTTTTAAAATGTTTGTAACATAAGTTTAAGTCGCTATCAAAGAATATGATTTAAGCATTTCAATAAATAAAATAAAATAAATTTTCCCATATGTGTTGTACTGTATGATTTGACCACACGAGTTAAGCAAAGCGTGCTGCAGATTGCATGGTCGTAGGGTTCTCAAGATAGATTAGTCATCGTGCAAAGTTCTGCTAAATCTAGCAAGCACCAAAAACATGATACGTACCCAAAAAATCTCTTCTATAAAAAATTATTAATAAATCCTATAAAAAATGAAATGTCACGCTGAAGCAACAGTTTGTTTAATTGATTCTTTGATTTAATTTTTTACAAGAAATTTTTTATATGATTTTAAATATATGTAAATTTTATTTTGATGTCTATGTATAACATTTTCTGTCCACAAAATAATTCGATCATAAATAGTCCTCCATCTCACTCATACTCAGAGTCAACCCTTGTTAAGTGCCTCACTAATTACTATCATAAATAAGATGATTTGTTATAATTCGTGATTTTAACCCAATTTTGTAGGTTCAGGTTAACACCATGTCAAGCTCCTAAAGGATAGTGTCCGTTTTGCGCGTTGAAATAGAGCATTTCATTCATCATTATAATTATAATAATTGATTTTGATTATTACAATTAATTAATTATACCATTTTTATAAGCAATTAATAATATCATTATTATATGCGTCAAAAAAGAAATAATATCATTATTATATACCTGTATATAGTTGAACACTTTGACGTGTTTTTGCTAATGTACCTATAGAGATTGCTGCTATAAAATGTTAAGTGACGACTTTTTTGTCAATAAAAAATCATCATGTGTAAAATAATAATAATAGCGGTTTTAGAAGAGTTGATGCGATAATTAATTCAGCTAATAAAGTAGCGACCATACGTGTTGGCCAATAAAAATAAAAAGTCTATAATAAGAAAAGAGTCTTATAATAAGAAGAGTGTCTCATAGAGTGTATTGATAGTATAATTCTATATTTTTTTTATTTATAAAAGTTAACTTATAACTAATAAAAATAATTTTTTTATATTACACACATATTTTATTGTGTAACAAAAAACAATACACATATTTTACTTGATTTCATTTTTCAAATTAGAATACAAATTAGTTGTTTTACAAATATTATATTTTTACTATTCACTTAAGATTACTTAGATTATATAATATATCAAAAATAAATCATCATTTTAAAATAAGAGTTTTGTTGATTCTAATCTCGAAATAAGATGGGTCTAAACTCGACCGGTTTATAGTTACTATATGTTTTTTTTTATTACAATGATATGATAAATTTCCTTTTAGCTTAATTTATTACTTTTACTTTTGTTGATAGGAAAATGTGTTTCTTTTCATTCTCTTACATGTAATAATAAAAATATCTTAGTTATTTTGATTTGGATAATTTTTTTTACCCCCACCACCATACATCATCCCCACAACCCATATGAAAAACTCAAAATACCCTTAAGCCTTAACAAAAACCATCAACTTTATCTCATTTGTCACTTAAATCTAATTTCCACCAAATTATCTCCGAGAAATCTCCCAAATTTTTCTACTTCGGAATTAATTACATAAATCCGACGTGACAGAAGTAAGTAAATCCGTCTTTAAAAAATTTCAACAGTGGATTTACGTAAATCCGTTTGGCAGGCGTACGTATTTTTCAAAACGGATTTAACATAAATCCGATTGCATCAAACAAATTTTTGTTTATATTGAGATAATTTCATTGTTGTTTTTGTGTGAAACAGATTTAGGGGTAAATCTGATGACATCAAACGAATTTAGGGTAAATCCGATGGCATCAAACGGATTTACAGTAAATTCGTTTCACTATTTTATATTATTTTATTTAAAACTAATACTTTGGTTTTTTAATTTATTGCATTGGTTTACACTAGAGTCCGTGGCAGAACACCACGCATTCATATGGTTTAGTGCGAGGGGAGTCCTCACGGCCGTGTGGTGGTGAACAGGAAGATACTCCGGTGAACACACCCACGGGGGTCAGAAATGTCAGACATGTTTCTGCCCGAGCGATGCTTGTTCGAGGACGAGCTGGCACCTAGCAGTCTGGTCAGGACGGCTACCAGCAACAGCCTGTCCAGGACTACAGCAGTAGCTTGACCAACACCAGCATGGTCAGGAGGTCTACCATCAAAACTCCAGGCTGATGATGCAGATGATAATTCTGATGACGAGATGGAGGAGTAGCAGCCTGGTCAGGCGGAGCAGCCTTTTCTTGGACCGAGAGATGGTCAAGTGCTCACTCGATTTGAGGAGCACATGGCATTTCACATTCTGAGAGACCAGGTAAGTTTATTATTTTTCATAGTGTTATTCTTATATGTTTAATAATTGTTTCATTTTAAATTTATTAAATTGCGAAAAAAAATTGAAAGTATCTGCACATGGCAACAAAAACAGTAAACACTTGTCTCCTCTAGCACAGGCCATTGGATTCTATTAGCTCGTTGATCAGTCAGGTTTAGGGTCCCTCGTCACTTCCGCTCTCACCAATGTTGACCATGAGTTGATATCTGCTTTTGTTGAGAGATGACACCGGGAGACTAGTTTATTTTACCTATCATTTGGTGAAATGACAATCGCTTTAGATGACATGTCATGTCTCCTTCATCTACCCTTGTTGGGCAGTTTCTACTGTCCCCTAGTCCAACTTGTCACTGTTGACAGTGTCATTCAACTAGCAGTTAAATTGTTGGGGGTAACTCTTATTAAGGCTACACAGGAGTCCAATTCCAGTAGGGGAGGCTATTTTCGGGTTGAGTGGCTATTGGGGGTCTGCCAAGATCACATTCAACATGTTAGTGAGGTTTTTGCTACTAGGGCCTTCCTATTATTGTTGTTGGGGATGAGCATTTTTTGCAGCAATACGAAAAACTGAGTGGAGGCTAAGTGGTTGTTGGTATTGGAGGAGATAAACCTGAATGGTTCATGGGCGTAGGGTTCAACTGCATTGGCATATCTATATGAGAAGCTGAATTATGCATGTTTAACGGAGAGCTTCCAGCTAGGGGGTATGCAGCACTCATTATGGTAAGATTTACTAATGTAATATGCTTTAAAACAATATCTCTTTATTATATGTTGTTGTTTTTAACGAGTTTGTTATTTTTTGTTCATTTCAGACATGGATTTTTGAGTATTTCCCCAACATTTGTGTAAGAGAAACCACTGAAAGAGTACCTGGCAGTCCACGTGCTGGGAAGTGGAAGAGGAGGAATTACTGATGTTGTTATGCTTAAACAATATCATTGTAGGTTGGATGTATTAACTGAAGATGACGTTATTTGGAGACTGTTCGAGGACCATCAGGAATTTAGAGAGTTCGATCCTTTCTCTTTATATAGGGGCTTCATTAGCTGGGGATCCATGAATGTTCCCTACAAGACGGATAGGTGCCTCGGGCAATTTGGATACGTCCAGACTATCCTCAGTAATCCGCTTGAGGTCCGTCCACGTTGTAGAGAGGTCATGTTTCGTCTGGCCAATTGGAGTACCAGTGTTGCAGAAGTTCTCAGCAGAACTACTACAACCAGGTACGTGGGTGAGGTTTATCCTCCTTTCTTTCCATGATACCTGTCCGTATCAGTTCCCCGTCTGAAGAGACTCCTTGAGGCTCTGCGTCGTACAGACAGATCTGGGGCGTGATTCATTTGGCAGAGGGAGTGCCACTTGATTATTGTTTTTGTAGTATTTAACTGTTTGAATATTTTATGGATTTATCTATTTATTTGTGGTTGTTCGTACGACTCTTTATATTTTTCGCAATTTATAATAGTTAAACTAAACATTTTTATTTTAATTGATACAAAAGCGAATTACAAAGAAACATAATAAGTAAAACATAACAGAAACAAATACAGCTCTAAATGAATACGAGTATCTCTACTGTGACGATTTTCCTGCATAACAACGGCGTATAATCTCGTTGACACTTAGTTTCGTTTCAACGTACAACTCCAAAGAACTACGAGTTCGAACATGTCATGGGTGTTCAACATAACTCGTACGTCATCGTTAGTCTTCATCTCCAAGGTGGGCCAGTAAACACAACAATCATCTCCAAAATTGGGTTTGCAAAAAGTGATACTAGTAACCTCTCGTTCATCACCCTTCACTTAAACCTTGCACTCTAGATTGCCTTTAAACGAAACAAAGCTAATGTCATCCTTGAACCTGCATAAAACAGGATGTGGACATGAGAAAAATACACCATCTTTTCTTGTGGTCATTTGGCCACGGTGATGAACAACACAGTAAGTGTGTTGTCTCTTGAGTACTGAGTTGAATAAGTATTCATTTTAGACCGGTGTGAAAGAACTAAATCGGAGTGAGTTGGTGTGAAAGAAACTAGGAAAAGTGTGGTATTTATAGGTCGTCGATTCTCCGTCGTTGATTAAAACTGTCGCTGAGATTTTGACCATTAATTATTGATTTTCTAATAACGGATAAAGATAAATGTATAGTTATATTTTAACAAAACAGATTTAGCTTTTTGTGAGATAAATCCTTTATTATATTTTGCACATCGGATTTATCTCACGAAAAGATAAATTTGTTTTATTAAACTATAACTATTTTTCTTTTTGTGAGGTAAATCCGATGTACAAAACTTGAAAGTCACGGATCTACCTATTTCTGTTTTGCAATTTTTTTAATAACGGATTTATGTTTTTATTTACACCCTTTTGATTATGATGCTCGAAAATAGGTATAAATCTTCTCAATTTATAGTGTTTTGTGTATGTATTTTTTATTACACCTTCTAGTTGGCCATATTGATTTTACAAACATACAAGATTACATTTAGGGTTCAGGATTACATTTTTTTTATTTAAAAGTTTTATCATTTAGAATTTAATATTTTCTCAAATTTTGTATTGGCGTTCGAATTGAAACTCCTTAACAAAATTGTTAAGTAAAAACTGACACAGAATTTTTACATATATAACAAAATCCAATGTATATTTTATATATATGCATCAAATTGAAATTCTTAACCAAAATTTTGAAGTAAAACCCGACACAGAAATTTTACATATATAACAAAATCCAATCAATATTTTGTCATATTTTATGGGAATCAATTTATTTCTCTTTCTTTGCCGCCCATTGTAGTCCTACCTTGCTCGATAGATTAATCTCTGCAGTTGTGTGTAGAGGATACCCAATTTATAACAAAAAAAATTATTTCTCTTTGCCTTACAAGCTTTTATCCTCATCTTTGTAATGAGTAGAAGGGAACTGGAAACTCCAAATTTCAAACAATCAGAAAATATGACAATAGATTAACGTGGGAGAGTCATTAATTTCTATCCAAGCAATAAATGAATGAATGATAATGGTTTCAAAGGATGCACTATATAAACCACCATCCAAAGTAAATATACTCCATATTTCTAGACACTCTTCTCTTTTTAAGTTCCAGCACTTTACCAACAATTCCTGAGAAACTAGTTTTTCAAATGGATTCCAAAATCAGTTTTTCTCTAACTATTTTCGTCACACTCAACCTCATCCTCTTCGCACTTGTATCTGCACAGACGACAATTCCCATCTGCCCAAGCAGTCCTACCCCTCCAAGCGTTCCGACCCCAACCCCTCCGGGCGGCCCTACACCTACCCCTCCAGGCATGCCGACCCCTACCCCTCCGGGCGGACCCACACCTACCCCTCCAGGTGTGCCGACCCCTACACCTCCGGGAGGCCCTACACCTACCCCTCCGGGCGTGCCGACCCCTACCCCTCCGGGCGGCCCCACACCTACCCCTCCGGGCGTGCCGACCCCTACACCTCCGGGAAGCCCTACACCTACCCCTCCGGGCGTGCCGACCCCTACCCCTCCGGGCGGCCCGACCCCTACCCCTCCAGGTGTGCCGACCCCTACACCTCCGGGAAGCCCTACACCTACCCCTCCGGGCGTGCCGACACCTACCCCTTCGGGCGGCCCTACACCTACCCCTCAAGGCGTGCCGACCCCTACCCCTCCAGGCGGCCCTACACCTACCCCTCCAGGTGTGCCGACCCCTACCCCTCCAGGTGTGCCGACCCCTGCACCTCCGGGAAGCCCTACACCTACCCCTCCGAGCGGCCCGACACCTACCCCTCCAAGCGTGCCAGGTTGTCCTCCAACTGGCCCTAGCCCAAGCCCTCCAGTTGGCCCTGGCCCAAGCCCTCCACTTAATCCGGCGTGCCCTAATAGTCGGAACCAACTAGCCTCATGCAACGCCTATATAAATGCAATACAAAACAACACTCCAAATCTACCTAACCCGGGGCCTTGCTGCCGGAACTTCCAAAACCTTGGTACTCTAGCTGCAGAGTGCATCTGCGCTTCCATCAGAAATGGAAATTTGGGCGGAAACCCTTACAGGTCTCCTTCCAACATATTCAACCTGCTTTCCAGTATTTGCTCAACGCCAGTCCCACCTGGTTTCACATGTACCTAATTCATCACCGCTTATACACAACAAATTATCATGTGTGTGGCTACTAGATAATAATATGCTTGCTTCGTGTTTGCTTGCTGACTTGGTGTGGATTATTTCCAGGCGCCCTTTCTGATTCGGTTGAGGAGTGTGTTATTATATATTCTATATGTTTGTTTTATATAATGAATAAATTCCCTGTGTTGGCTAGCTAATGTAAATCGCAAGCGAAGCAAAGATGAAGAACCAGTGTTATGTATTAATAATATTTGATGGAGAATTGATGATATATAATATATCTTTGAAATATTTCTTTATCAATTTATTTGTTTATTTATGTTTTTTTTCTGAATTTCTTTCGGTGAATGAGATTGTTGGGGAAGAATCGCACACACCTAGGATTTTATATAGAAACACACACCACAGAGAAAGAAGAGAAGGCACAAAGAGATTTACGTGGTTCGGCACCTCTTGCCTACGTCTACGGAAACACCACAATGATTGTATTCACTATCTCAAATAAGATTACAACCAACCCAATTGGTGTATCACTCTACAATACTCTCACTCTAAGAGTTACAAGAAATGATAACACACACAAGTGATTTCACACACTCACACTTGCACTATTCTCTTGGTCTTTGTTGAGATTGCTACAAAGACTCCCTATTTATAGAATAGGAGAGTAGTCACCATTCATGCATGTGATATAATGGGTATTAATTATCCCACATTTCCAAGGAGTTCCACTTCTTGATATTTCTTCACCATTCTAGATACACCTCTTCATCTCTTCAAAAGGTGTCCCTTGAATTTTCCACCACTATTATTATTAAGTATTGGAAATTATAATTGGAATTCCCAACAAATCCTCCCTCAATTAAAATTTCCAAACTTTCACGTCATTAGAAAATTTCACTTTCTTTTCACCATTTATTTTTCTCAATGAGTGCCCTTCTAAGTAGCAAATATTCTTCTCATTTTTCTGCCCTTGCAAAACCAAGCGTCTCCCTTTGTACACCTTGCAACCCCATTTTGAACCAACAAATTTGTAGCCTTGAGTTGTCATCTCCCCCAAAGAAATTATATTGGCTACAGCAGTAGGTACATACCTCACGTTATGGAAAGTCTGAATAGCACCATTGTGAAGCTTCATTCTCACACTTCCAATTCCTTCCACCTTCATTTTATCACCATTTCCCAACTTAAAATGACCAAACTCTCCATTAGTCTTCAAGATGTCGAACATTGCTCGATCTCGACAAATGTGTTTTGCAGCAGCAGAATCCATCACCCACTTTGATTTAGCAACCTCTTCACTTGTTGCTAAGAACACATTTTCATCATCACTTGTCTCAACCACGTTGGTTTGGGATTTGTCTCCATCCTTCTTTATTTCTCTTAATTTCTTTAAGTCCTCCCTCATTTGTGCACACCTTACTTGCACATGGCCCTTCTCTCCGCAATAGTAACACTCCACGTTGCTCATATCACGTGGGATGCGTGATTGAGACTTCGATGTTTCTCTTGGCTGACCTTGTATTCTCGATTGACTCCTTCCTCTCTTTGAGTCCTCCACAACTAGTGCACGATCTTCATCATTGATATTCTCGTGTCTTGTCATTCTTTCACTTTCTCGTAAAGCAGCGGTCACCTCATCCAACTTCAAAGTTGTCCTCCCAACGAGCAAAGTTTGAACTAAAGGTTTGTATGACCTTGGTAGTGATGCCAACAAGAGCAATGCTTGCTCCTCATCAGAAATTTTATCATCAGCATTTACCAGTTGACATACTAGTTGGTTGAATGCATTGATGTGGTCATGAAGATTTCCTCCCATCTCCTTTTTCAGTTGATACAACAGCATCTTCAAGCAAAGGCGATTTGTCAGTGACTTTGATGCATAAATGTTCTCAAGCTTTTCCCAAAGGGTCTTCGGCGTTGTCTCCTTCAACACATTGTATTTGATCTCAGGAGCTAGAGCCAAACGAATCGTACTCACAGCCTTCCTTTGGATGCTACTCCAATCGCTTTCACTCATGGTGGCTGGCTTCTCTTCTTCTAAAGCTTGATCAAGACCTTGCTGCACCAAGAGGTCTTGAATGGTACTCTGCCAAATTGTGAAATTGATTTTCCCATCAAATAATGGGACCTCAAACCTCGGTGTGTTCCCCGCCATAGCTCTGATACCACTGTTGGGGAAGAACCACACACACCTAGGATCTTATATGGAAACACACACCACAGAAAAAGAAGAGAAGGCACAAAGAGATTTACGTGGTTCGGCACCTCTTGCCTACGTCCACGGAAACACCACAATGATTGTATTCACTATCTCAAATAAGATTACAACCAACCCAATTGGTGTATCACTCTACAATACTCTCACTCTAAGAGTTACAAGAAATGATAACACACTCACTACAAGAGACTCTTACACAAGTGATTTCACACACTCACACTTGCACTATTCTCTTGGTCTTTGTTGAGATTGCTACAAAGACTCCCTATTTATAGAATAGGAGAGTAGTCACCATTCATGCATGTGACATAATGGGTATTAATTATCCCACATTTCCAAGGAGTTCCACTTCTTGATATTTCTTCACCATTCTAGATACACCTCTTCATCTCTTCAAAAGGTGTCCCTTGAATTTTCCACCACTATTATTATTAAGTATTGGAAATTATAATTGGAATTCCCAACAAATCCTCCCTCAATTAAAATTTCCAAACTTTCACGTCATTAGAAAATTTCACTTTCTTTTCACCATTTATTTTTCTCAATGAGTGCCCTTCTAAGTAGCAAATATTCTTCTCATTTTTCTGCCCTTGCAAAACCAAGCGTCTCCCTTTGTACACCTTGCAACCCCATTTTGAACCAACAAATTTGTAGCCTTGAGTTGTCATCTCCCCCAAAGAAATTATATTGGCTACATCAGTAGGTACATACCTCACGTTATGGAAAGTCTGAATAGCACCATTGTGAAGCTTCATTCTCACACTTCCAATTCCTTCCACCTTCATTTTATCACCATTTCCCAACTTAAAATGACCAAACTCTCCATTAGTCTTCAAGATGTCGAACATTGCTCGATCTCGACAAATGTGTTTTTGTGTGTGAGAATCCATCACCCACTTTGATTTAGCAACCTCTTCACTTGTTGCTAAGAACACATTTTCATCATCACTTGTCTCAACCACGTTGGTTTGGGATTTGTCTCCATCCTTCTTTATTTCTCTTAATTTCTTTAAGTCCTCCCTCATTTGTGCACACCTTACTTGCACATGGCCCTTCTCTCCGCAATAGTAACACTCCACGTTGCTCATATCACGTGGGATGCGTGATTGAGACTTCGATGTTTCTCTTGGCTGACCTTGTATTCTCGATTGACTCCTTCCTCTCTTTGAGTCCTCCACAACTAGTGCACGATCTTCATCATTGATATTCTCGTGTCTTGTCATTCTTTCACTTTCTCGTAAAGCAGCAGTCACCTCATCCAACTTCAAAGTTGTCCTCCCAACGAGCAAAGTTTGAACTAAAGGTTTGTATGACCTTGGTAGTGATGCCAACAAGAGCAATGCTTGCTCCTCATCAGAAATTTTATCATCAGCATTTACCAGTTGACATACTAGTTGGTTGAATGCATTGATGTGGTCATGAAAATTTCCTCCCATCTCCATTTTCAGTTGATATAACTGCATCTTCAAGCAAAGGCGATTTGTCAGTGACTTTGATGCATAAATGTTCTCAAGCTCTTCCACTTCTTGATATTTCTTAACCATTCTAGATACACCTCTTCATCTCTTCAAAAGGTGTCCCTTGAATTTTCCACCACTATTATTATTAAGAATTGGAAATTATAATTGGAATTCCCAACAGAGATCAACAGTTGATCAGGTAAATCACATTGTCCTTCTTACTTTTTTTAGTTTCCGTGTTATTATTGTGTAGTACTCACCAATTTTACTGGTGACTAATCTACGCCGGAAAATTTGTCGTGCTTATAACTTTACAAAGTTCCCATGAAAACCAATACCAATAAACACTGTCACTATTATGTTTTATCCGTCCATGCATATATATACTTAATTTTATTTTTGATGAGAATGTATTAAAAAGAGTCGGTGACAATAACATTTACAATTTAAAAAAAAAATATTATTAAAGTCAAATCTATGTTATTGGTTTCACGTAACAACAAAAATATGACAAAACATAATGAAAATTATTGTCTTTCTTTTGATATCCCAAAGAATGCTTGTAAATTTGATCAAACTTAAGGAAGGATAATTTCTCTGCTCTGTGGGTAGGGGTGGGAATAGGTCAGACCGCCTAACAGAGGTCTACGGCCCAGCCTACGACAGGTCTAGGTCAGACCAGACTTTTTTATAAATAGATAAGGGCAAAGCTTTTTAAAAAGTCTATTTAGCTAAACAAACCAGACAATAGGCCATCAGAAAAGCCTTTTAAGCCTACCCGACCGACCTATTTAAATAAATATAACAAATTTTTTAATTACTAATATTATTTTGTATTGAATTTGCTACTTTGTGTTAATTCATAACCTTGCTAACATTTTTTGTTTGTTTAAACACATTAACCTATATCAATTTTGACTTAGTTGAAGTTATTATTATAAAATAAAATTTAAATAAGATGTCATACACCGGCGCAACGAAGCACGACAATGATGTCAGCTCTTCTTAGATGTTCAAATACTAGAAGTTTGTTTCAAAATAATCGGTTTGGTGAAAAAAATTAATTTCATGACAAAATATATAAAGTGTGATAATGAGCAGTGTGTCATGGAGTACCTTAAAGTTCATAAATATTCATAAGTTTTCAAACATGCAAAGTTCCTTCCTCAATAACCGGATTGGTGAAAAATTAATTTAATTTTATTACAAAATATGTAAAGTGTGATGCTGAGTAGTGTATTTTGAGAGTACTTTAAATTTTAAGTGTTCAAATACGCAAAGAGCATTATGGGCTCAACCTAACATTGGAAGTGATCTTTCGCAGTAGGTGACTCTCTCTTTAACCAATTGTGGTGTTGGTGTCGTCTTCACTTTTGATAATTAATGCTATCCAGCTAATTCACCAATCGGGTTGTCGCTCCACCGAGGGTCATTATGGGTTAGTTTGTTCATGGGTTTATGCTGCTGAGCCCATGATCAAAGTGTGTGGGCCGATATCTTTATTCATTGCTTGAGCCCACAATTGCTGTGTGGTGCCAAGTTGTACTTGACTAATCTATGGATTTTTGTTGTTTGGGCCTTGCCTATTTCAATGGAAATCACACAATCTTGACAAAAAAAAAACTAGACTTTTATGTCATTGAGTAGTTGACAAAATCACTTACAAACATAAACATAAAGTGGTGATTGACAGTGGTTAGAGTGGTGGTTGACAGTGGCCAGAATGGTGGTTGGCAGTTGGTGGCGGCGGGAGTGGTGGTCGGTAGTGGTTGGTGTGGTTGATGGTGGAAAAAGTGGTGAATGACAGTTGCCAAAGTGGTGGCTGATGGTGGTCAAAGTAGTGGTTGACGGTGGCCGGAGTGGTGGTTGGTGTGGTGGTCGGCGTTGGTTGATGGTGGTCAAATGGTCGTTGGCAATGGTCAGAGTGGTTGTTGATGGTGGTCGATGCTGTCTGGAGTGGTGGTCAGGTGTAGTTGGAGCGGTGGTCGGCGGATGTTGGTGATAGTTGATGGTTGTCAAAGTGGTGGTTGACGGTGCCCAGAGTGGAGGTCGGCAGTGATTGATGCTGGCTGAAGTGGTGGTCGGAGGTTGTTGGAGTGGTGGTTGGCGGTGGTCAGAGTGGTAGTTAATTGTGGTCAAAGTGGTGGTTGACGGTGGTCGGAGTGGTAGTTGGTGGTGGTTGACGGTAGTCAGAGTGGTGGTTGGTGGTGGTCAAAGTGGTGATTGAGGATCTCTGAGTGGTGGTCGGAGTGGTGGTAGGCGGTGGTTGGTTGTGGTTGGCGATGGTTGACGGTGGTTAGTGTGGTGGTTGTTGGTGGTCAAAATGGTGGTTGATACTTGATAGTGGTCAGAGTGGTGGCCAGGGTGGTGGTCGACGGTGGTTGGTGTTGGTTAGCGGTGGTGAGAGTGGTAGTTGGTGGTGGTCAGATATTTTGATGATGAGAGGTGGATGAAATAAACATAGAAACAAAAATTATGAAACTTTTTTTTTTTGTTTTGAGTTTCGATGGAAAACTGTTTTAAAATTAAGAAAAAATTCAACCCAACTCTAATTTACCCAAACATATTTTAGTTTTAAAATTGACTTTCAAAACAAAAAACCAAAAACTCACAACCACCTTAAGCAAGCCCTAAATTAATTATGATGGGCAATCCTACAATTTCCATTAAAAAAAGGTTGGATGGGTAGTTAAAAAATAAATTTCACTTTTGTTTTATCGGTTAGAAAATTATAAATATTATTTGTATCAAATTTTATTTTAATATATATGGATAATCAATATATTTTTAATCCCTTATCTATTAAGGCAATATCTACTTTTTGATGGTTTTAGGCGGCAAAAAATCCCCTTTATGTGTGTGTGTTTTTTATTTTTTATAAGCCCCTTTATGTGTGTTACTTAGTCATGTATGTGTTATAGTATGATACACTTTACACTCATTACTTTATTAATCAATTTGGGGGGAAATTTTTTGAGGACATTAGTTGTAAATAATGTAAACTTTATGTCCATTATTAATCTAGCAAAAATTAAGGCCCCACTCTTTGTTTTTTTATCCAACACTCATTGTTTTTTATTATCAAAAAGTACCCCTCATTGTTAAACACATTATTTTGGGTTTTTTGTACCCCCACTGTTTACCGATATACCCCCACTCTGTATTTTTGGACGGACATACCCCTGACAGAAATTGAACCAATCAGATTTATGTTTGTAATAGGTAAATACAATTTATGTTTTTTCAAGTCGTATTTACCTATATACGTTTTCCCTGACAAAAAACAAAAAAAAATTAAAAATAAAAAAAAGAATCTTATTTATGTCAGAATAGGGTAAATACGATGCGATTTTTTAAAGAAAATCGGATTTATGTTTGATGAAGGTAAATACGACTTACTATTTTTGAAGGGAATTTTAGTCTTTTCACTGTATGCGTGGGGGTATGGAGTCAAATGGTGGGGAACAAAAAAAAACCATTTATTTTTATGAGAATGGTTGAACCCATATAACATAGCCGTTGGTTGGTTAATATCTACAAGGAAATTTCGCAGCCATTTTTTTAACCAATAAAATACATCCATTTTTTGTGAACTATCTTGCCCTCATTATTGTTAAAAAGTGTTTTTATCATAGTTTTTATGAATTAAGTTTCTCACATTCTAAATCACCACCCTGCATTGATTCGTATCTTCGCAAATATATTATATATAAAGGCAACCCTATTAACATAAAAATTCTATTTTATGTTTGGTTGTAAATTATCAATTCATGTCAACCACCAAGTTTGCGATACATAATTTTTTTAAATTTTTTTTACACAACTTTTTATAACTACGTCTTGTGTATCACACATGTGTACGTCTTAGTTTAATTAAAAGATACATTTTCAACATTTTCATTTTTTTTCCGTCTCGGATAGGCATGGCAACAAAACCCGAACCCGCAGGCACCCACCCGACCCCGACCCGAGTTTGACGAGTAATACCCGCTTTGACCGGGGGCAGGGACGGGTTCGGGGATGTCGATACCCACCCCGACCCCGCCCGAAACCCGTTCAACAACACATTAACTATTTATTTCATTTTATTTTATGCAAATATATTCATTGATTTTCTTTCATAATTTTGTTTATTTTAAGTTTTGATCTATTTTGAAAAGAAAAGTCTATTTTAATATTTTTAACTTTATTTTATCATTGTATAATAACTATTATTTTATTAAATTAATTATCGTAAATATAATTTTTTTTATTTTTTGCATAAGTTAGTGATGACGGAAGCAGATCTGCATGAACCCGACCCCGTAGAGTAGTAGAGCGGGGACGGAGGATGCAAAACCCGCCCCGCCCCGCCCCGCCCCATCCCATTGCGATGCCTAGTCTCGGAATGTTTGTGTTATTACATCTTATTTTAAACGTCTCATTTCAGTATTTGTTTTAAGCCTACGAATAGATTGGGTCATCCGTGCAACATGCATAATACACGTATACAACAACTTATGCAATTTACACACTAGGCAAACCACACTACATAAAAAAAAATGCACTTTAGCAACAGTTCCTGGCCATGGCGGTGACAGTTAAAACCGCTGGTAGTTGCTCTTCGCGGCAGTTCTAAATGAGTCGAGGTTTTATGCTTATCGTATTGCGGCGATTCTGACAATTGCGCACAGAACTACCGCCACACTTTTTCAAGTTGTGGCAGTTATTTACCAACTGTGATGGTTCTCAACTGTCATTATAAGACAAGCTATTTTTTCCAACTGCGACGGTTATGAACCGTCGCTAAAATCAACTACTTTTTTCCTTAATTGTGGCAGTTTGAACCTCCACTAATGATAATATATTTTTGGCTTAATTATCATTTTGGTCCTTGCAAAATGAGCGAAAATCCATTTTAGTCTCTGCAAAAATATTTTTTTAAAAAAAATCCCTGCAAAATGTTTTATTAATTTATTTTGGTCCCTACATTGATTTCTAAGCTGAGTTGGCACATTTTAACACAGTTGACAATGTTGATGTGGGTGTTTTATCACACATGGATTGTCATGCCCTAAATTGAAGTTAGGTGGGTATAATAGGAATTTAACATTTGTTTTAAGTGACATGACAGTCCACGAGTGCTAAAACATTCACATCAATGTTACCAGTTGTGAAAATGTGGCAAATCTACTTAAAAATTAAGGTAAGGACCAAAATGAATTAAAAAAATATTTTGTAGGGACCTTTTTAAAAAAAATATTTTTGCAGCAACTAAAATAGATTTTCGCTCATTTTGCAGGGACTAAAAATGATATTTAAACTGCTTGTCTATAATTTGAAGTGCTTGTGGGAAATTGTGGAACATTGCTCAAAGATTTGGAAGTGCAACGTTGCTACAAAGGCGCTAATTCTCGCGTGGAAGGTGGTTATTAATAGGCTACCCACTCACGACTATCTTGCAATGAGGGGAATTGTTACAAATGTACATGAACTATGCTGTGTTTTATGTTTCAACGAAGATGAATCCACAAACCATTTGTTTTGCAGCTGCAATGTTTTGCAGGGAGTGTGGAGCACATTACTTCGGTGGATGAGGATGACCCCTATTACGGCGTGTGACGTGAATGATCACTTCAGGATGTTTGGGTCGAGATTGAAGGGATTGAAATTGAAGGGGGAGAAATATATCATTTGGATGGCATCGATTTGGTCAATTTGGCAAGCTTGCAAGTGAAGATTCGGGTCCTATAAACAAATTCATGAGGGTTTATTGCTAGAAGTGAAAGATTCAATTATAAATTGTGCTAAACAAATATCATGAGGCTAGTCTATAGAGGATGAGGGTACGTGTCAAAAGGATGATAAATTGATAGCCTTTATGAGCACATCATTTGACAAGCCTTTATCATCACATCACTTCCCACTTGCTAATATTTTATTTGAGAGCTTTATATTCTATATAGTTTGAGTTGTATATTGTGCTTCAATTTGTTGATTATCTATACTAATTCAATACTCCATCTGGGCCATTTTCAAGTTGCTGTCACATTGTGCAACTATCCACAACCAAGAAATATATATATTAGCTAAAGACATACAATACAACCAAACAAAGCCATCCCCAAAGCATGTGATATTGCATATAGACATCAAAGCATATGATATTTTAAAAATAAATCAAAGCATATAATATTTAAATGAAGCAACAAATAGTTACAAGCAGAGAACAAGAAGCAACCTTTCAAATAACACAAACTCATACAGGAAAACCCCCTTTGATCAAACAAGATTTTGACAAAGCTTCTCACAAAGACATGCAATAATACAATCAATGAAATCTGTCAGGGCTAGGATATTTTTCCCATTGTTGGCACATTTTTCTATATGTGTGAGGTACTCTTTTTCCTCTCAGGGTCTTTTTCCCAAGGGGGTTTTGGCTCTGGGAGGTTTTGAGGAGGCCCTCCCCCTTCCCTTTGTAACGGTCGGGCACGACTTGTGCTCTGTTTCAATGAAATCTCTTGCTTATCAAAAAAAAAAACAATCAAAAAGAAAAAGAAATCGGATCAAACTAGCAATTTAGTAACACACTTACACAGATCTTGAGTCTTTTTCCCCTTGAATATCGCCTTAGGATAATGAAGCCCCTCGTACTTGTTTGGGTTGGAGTACTCTTTGTACTCTCATTAATAAAATTAGTTTGTTTATAAAAAAAATGTATTACTCATATATCCTGGAAACACATTCTGTTCTGGACTGAGCCGAAGGGCCAATCCATCCAAGGACCGCACGCCTAACCCAAACCAAGGATGAAGCAGATCAGCACTCGCATGCCCTGATCCAACGACTACTGACCACCCCAACTAACCGCATATATCACTACTGACAAGGTAAATCTTCTGACCCATATACGTCATTCCTGCTTTCTACTCACCCCACTGACTTGGGCGTCAAAGTGCAATTGCAAATACAACCGGGCAGAGTGCAATAGGCGACCAACGCACGCAAATCGATCATCACTCCACCATCCAGACGGTTAGGTACTGATCACATTCCAATGGGTTCACGTATGCCACTCATAACATAAGCTATGTCTCGACTTATTCTTTGCCAAGAACCAATTCCACAAGTACAGTTTGATCAAAAATAAGGTTTATGTGAAGTCAAAAGTCTTATTAGAAAAAACAACAAGTTTCTACCTTCCCAACTCGCCCATAGAACAGAATGCCAAATCGTTAAAAGACTCCTTTCTACTCCTTCTAAGATTGGCCCCAAGTGGAGAACAGAGACCAGAGTGGGGAGATTAGATGGAAGCACCATCACCCAACCTAACCACTTAAAGACCATGTACCAAACCTTTTTTTTTGCAAACTCACATGACAGGAACAAGTGCGGCTCCTAGTCAAGTAACTCCTCACAATTGACACACCTAGTAGCACCCATATCTGAAATAACATGTCTTCAAAATAGGTTAGCTCAAGATAAGAACCTATTCAAAAGAACACGCCAAATAAAAGCAAGAACATCGAGAGGCGCCAAGCTCTACCACTACTTTTCTAGAGCTAAGATGCTTTAATGATGACAGAAGA
Source organism: Oxytropis ochrocephala (assembly GCA_020916435.1). Classification (NCBI taxonomy): domain Eukaryota; kingdom Viridiplantae; phylum Streptophyta; class Magnoliopsida; order Fabales; family Fabaceae; genus Oxytropis; species Oxytropis ochrocephala. Next base: position 19,774,421 of record CM037088.1, read on the forward strand.
GGACGTTAATTTTAACCACAAGGATATAATGGGACCAATTCCACATGCAAAAACTAGCATTTGAATAATTCTGGGGATTCCAACTATGTAACGGTGGAATCCTGAGTCGCTCAATGGGTGCAAAACCTTGGTATTGAGAATAATCAATCCGCCCCAACATAACTTCACAAACCACGAGCTTCAATTCCAAAAACTAATTCATTGGTTAATTAATTTGTGCAAAAATTCTCATGTTCACACATGAGTACAGTATTTCAGTAACTAATTTAATTAATACTCCTCCAAGTCCCAAGTTCGTTTATTACTAATTAACATTCACTATATAAACCAGCAAATAACTCCAATCTTTCACATAAACTCTAGTTCAATATTAAGATGGCTTCTAGAAGTTGTTCCTCCCTTGCTCTTTTTCTCACATTTAACCTCCTCTTCTTCACAACAATTGTCTCTGCATGTGGTTCTTATCCATGCATTGGTTCAAACCCCAACCCCAATCCTAGCCATTCAGATGCCACGTGCCCCCGAGATGCTCTCAAACTTGGCGTGTGTGCCAATGTACTAAGTGGGTTGTTGAATGTGACTTTGGGTCAACCACCAGTGACCCCTTGTTGCACCCTCCTTCAAGGCCTTGTTGATCTTGAAGCTGCAGTGTGCCTATGCACTGCCATTAAAGCTAACATTTTGGGTATCAACCTCAACATTCCCATCTCACTTAACTTGCTTCTCAATGTTTGCTCAAGACAAGCCCCACCTGATTTCCAATGTGCCTAATTCTTCATGGTGTATATAGACTACTAGGACTATACACCATATATCACTGTGTCTTCTACTTGTGGCTTGCCGTTGATTTTTCTAATTCCAATAATGTTGATTAGTGTGTATGCATGGAAGATTATGCTCATGCGCTGGTTATGTTTTAGAGGGTTTAATCTCTTAATGCTGGTTATATGTTACTACCTTTTGTTAAGAGATAAGCAAATTGAGTTTCTCATAGTTTAACTAGAACTAGAATGTCCGTATTATTGTCTATGCTTCTCTCATGTTTGATACTAAGAAATGAAATAAGTTTGTTGTTGCTAAAAAATCATTTTACTTAAAACCTTGTTGAAAGTGTTTTGGTGACCTTCTGCCATCTTTCTTTGTTAAAATTATATTGTAATTTAATTCCATCATTTTCAAAGTTATATTTCAAATATCAAACGAAATATCGAAATGAGAAGTTTTGATATTAGAACTATGAGATTAAGGTTGTGTTTGGATTAGGAGAGAAAGAGGGAAGAGAGAATGAGGGAAGAGAGAAAGAGAAGAGAATTAGAGTAGATTATAGGGTTGTTTGGTTTAAAGGAAATATGAGAGAAATATGGAAGAGAGAGTTGTGTCTCATGGTATAAGATGAGGATAAAATGGTTAAAGTCAAATTTGAGCCATTTCTTCTCACTTTCTCTCCACTTGTGGAGAAATTACAAAAACCACTAAATTAATCTTTCCTCCCCCTCTCTTTCTTATATCTCTCCTTAACCAAATATGTCAAAATCACTCTTTCTTCCCTTACTTTGTCTTCCCTCACTCTCTATTCCCTCTTTCACCCTAAACAAGAGAAACAAAACCTGAGAATAATTTTGGGACTCTTGGGATGAAAGAGGCTTGTACTTAAGGGGTCTTAGCAATAATAAACCATGAGAATATGTTTTGATTATTGGTTCAAGACACACTCTTGTATTCTGATTTCTGAAAGGAAACTTGAGTTACCATATTGAATGTCTTATTCTTAGAAATACAATTTTATATAAAATAGAGAATAGATGAGGGATTGTTAGTTCATTATATCATTGTGATGAAACCACAATCCTGAGATGCCTTATCTTGTTAAATTTTTTTTTTAGCTATCACAACCGAAACTGAAGTTAGTAATCACATAAGTCCCTGAGGATCGATCTTTTTATTATGCGATAAAACTGTGCACTTGTGGCCTATCAGCAACAGCGGTGTGGTGTTTATGGGGAGTAAGAAACAAGATTATGTTCACAAGGGGAGATAGTTAGTATTAAAGAAGCACTAGTGCAGAAAAGACATTTAACATCGGTTATTTTGGACATTTAGCATCTGTTATTTGCCGATGTTAAATCTCGCGATCGATGCTAATAGTGAGGCATTTAGCATCAGTTAAATAACCGATGCTAAATGTCAATTTTAACATCGAGTGTTTAAAAACCCGATGCTACTACTTTTGTTGTCTGAAAAAATACATTTAGCATCGGGTGTTTAAACACCTGATGCTAAATGTGTTGGAAAGTAACATTTAGCATCAGTTGTTCGAACACCCGATGCTAAACATCCTGAAAAATGACATTTAACATCAGTTATTTAAACACCCGATGCTAAATGGCCCTAAAAATGACATATAGCATCGGTTGTCTAAACAACTAATGTTAAATTTCCTGAAAAATGACATTTAGCATCAGGTGTTTACATAACTGATGCTAAATGTCCTGAAAAACGACATTTAGCATCGGATATTTAAACACCCGATGCTAAATGTTCCTGAAAATGACATATACTAAATATCTATTTTTTATAAAAAAAAATAATAATTGACACTATTAATAAATATCAGTTGACTAATTTATAAAATCCTGATATACAAAATTATTTCCGAACAAAGACTCATAATAAATTCATAAAAATATTCAAATTCTATTGAATTTTAATATTTTACAATACTTCAAATTCTATTGAAATCCCATACTAATAATATTTTACAATACTTCAATTTCTATTGAAATCCCATAACAATGCCTTTTTGATCCCAGTTGAAATCTTCAAGCAGAGATCCAGAAACATACAAACCACTCAAATGAATTGGCTCAACTGACAATGTGTTATCTACCCTTGCTGATGTTAGTTTGAAAAGATATATAGGCTTAAATACTTGTTACCCCCTTCAAATATAATCATTATCCATTTACCTCCTGCAAAAACAAAGTTTAAAAAATACCTTGCAAAATTAATACAACATTATCCAATTACCCCTTGCAAAATATAAAATTATTCATTTCCCCCCTGAAAAGAGGGGGGTAACTGGATAATTTTATATTTTGCAGAGTGTTTTTTAAAATAAGATGGTATTTGGATATTGACTATATTTACAGGGAGTAACAAGTATTTAGCCAAGATATACACTACTCTTATATATCAGATAACACATTATTGATAGAAATCAATATTTAACATACTTAGAATTAATAATTAATAAGTGCATATAATCCTCGAAAGGTAGAAGACCCCATAGCACTCAGAGTGTGTCCTTATTCGAAACTCATAATAGCATGTAATTAGAAACATGAAAGCTCAAACTCAAGAAACCTACAAATGACACTTGGAAGCGGTGATAGATATAGGTATGTGTCAGGATGGTCACTCACATATCCTGAAAAATATTATTAATACTAATACTCCTATTAAAAAATATTATTAGTACCAATATTCAATTAAAAAAATATTTGCACACATTGGAAATATTTGTTTGCATTGAAAGTTGAAACTCCTAGTTTTGCACCCATTTAATACACCATAACCACATGTTACTCACGCTTTTACGCATTTCTAATTTTTTTCTCCATACGTTTTCTCACTCTCGAACATGTTCTTCTTTCATCTCTTCCTCTTTTATTATATTTATATTAATGCGTGTGTTTAAAAAAATTTGCACATTCTAACCCAAAGTCCTAGATACGCCACTGCTTGGAAGTTTATTATATGCGACTTCAGCTTTTATCGGTTGCAACTAACCTGCAAGCCATACTGTTCATCAGCATGATATTTTTTATCCCCTTCAAGACGTTCAACTTCAACATACTTATCAAAGGAAGCATAAACATCACGAAAACCTTTGACATCAAGCTGTAGGTGCAACTTGCATATATAAAATTAAATTAGCATCATGTGACAAGGCACAACTAAAAAATGATTGAATTCACAACACATAAGAAATTACCATAAAATGACTCCTTTCTAGTTGATTTGTAGTCCACATTGATGCACTCTATGTAGTTCATGTGGTGTCCTTCAAATAACTTTTGTATAGTTTCCTCAACAACGGTTCCCTAACAACAAATAAACATACTCACCATAAAGAACCATTGACAAATGGTCAAATATACCAAATGTCTTTCTGATACTTTCATTTTGTCTTCAAGTTTTTCACAGAGGACCCGGTTAAGTTCTTGAAGAAAACTTTAGGGTTTCCATGATTTCTTTGCAGTGAAGTCCAAAGTGCGAGAGGAAGAGGTTTCGAAGATCTCTCCTTCTTTCGTTCAGTTCTGTGCAAGAAAAAGAGGAATAGGGTTCGCGATTCAGAGAGAAAAAGAACGGTGATGGTGAGAGGCTAGTGTTCCAGTGCACCAAAAGTATCGCATCGTTTGAAAATCAATGAAAATGATAGTTTTTAAACACATATTAACCCACTAGCGCACCTTAATTTTAACTAGCAAAATTATGACGACTCTCCCATGTGGGTCAAAACAAACAATATCTCGAAAAACGATATCTAGCTTCTAGGTCAGAACAATGGCGCATTAGATATCATAGTGGAACAGCCCACATGCTCCTTAGCCTCTTGACCTTGACATAGGGGCTAGTGTCCCGGTACACTAAAAAGTCTCACATTGCTACGGAATCAAGACAAATTATGGTTTATAAACACTCACATTATTAACTATGGCTTAGGTGGGAGCTCTTCCTCATAGTTGGGCTTTTTCGAGGTTATTCCTTGTCTCAGAACGCCAGGACGACCGTGTTGGAGATTTTGGGAGGTGGGTGGATGGGGTGTGGTCTTGGAACTTTTCGTGGCGTCGTAGGATGCTTGTCTGGGTGCAGGATCTTGTGAGGGTTGTCTTGCAGTTGTTGCTTCCAGTTTCTATCATTAGGAGAAGGATTCATGGGTGTGGCTGGTTGACGTCTCTGGCTTGTACTCAGTCCATTCAGCCTATGCAAGGCTTAGGGATGAATTTTCTTCAGGTAGAGTGTTTGGGATGGCTGTGGCGGAGTTTAGCCCCCGATTATCGCATTCTCTTGGCGGTATCTTCTGCATCGATTAGCCACGCAGGTGAACTTGGTGTGGAGGAGGGATATTTTGGATCCTGATCTTGCTTCGTGTGTGTTGTGTGGGGCCTCAGAGGAATAAGCTCTTCACCTTTTTTTGCGATGTCACTTCGCCTATAGAGTTTGGTATGAGGATTTTAGTTTGTTGGGGTGGCAGTTACCCCTTCCCCCGATCTATTCTACCTTTTTTGCGGTATTCCGCTCTTTCGGCCGTGGGGATAGAACCAAGCGGGAGATGAGTTTTATTTGGCACTGTCTACTTTAGTTGATTTGGGAGATGCGGAATTGAAGCATTTTTCGTGCAAAAGCTTCTGATGTCGATTTGGTCGTGGTTCTTGGTGCGATCAAAGGCCCCAAGGTGTCTCTATTATGAGTGGCATGGGACCCTGATAACACGTATTAGCCGGACATAGCTTTAACTGTTTTACACTTTTGGTGGTTGTCTTTTGGTGGACATAGCTTTCATGTACCATATTTACTTGCGGGGTTCTCTTTCTTCACCCTTAAGTCTTTTCTCATTGGATTTTGGCCCACGAGATTTTAACGAGAACCTATGTAATTATTTAAGAATGGGGAATCAGAGATCGTTAATATCGCAACGAGAAAGATGCTTAATTGTGTAACTGAGGGATATTAATATGGACGCCGATGTGATGGTTTCCTAGTTTTGTTTTCCTTGGTAAAATATTACTAATTTATTTCATTTCTCATGGTCCACTAACGTGATTGAGAAAAGCTACTTCTAAGAAAAGACGTGCCTGAACGTGTATGTATTCAAATCATCGAGAGAACATGTATAGACAAACATCCTGATAAAAAGAGAAATGATATTTGGATGATGAAGAAACATGGATGATGATGGGCCAATACGGTGGGTCATGGCGTTCTGATAGTTAATGTTTTAAAAAGTTGGGTATTTATTTTGCTTTGCGATGGTTAGCCTCAAAAAGTAAGCGTTGGAATTTTACTACGTGGTTAATGTTTCAAAAAAGTTGGGTATTTATCGCTGCGATGGTTAGCCTCAAAGGTCTTTCCAAAAGTGGAAGCCTATTGCATTGTCAATTCATTGGAGTCTTTTTGAGGTTAACCATCGCAGTGCTGTGATAAATACCCAACTTTTTGAAACATTAACCACGTAGTGAAAAATTTCAAAGTTTACTTTTTGAGGTTAACCATCGCAAAGAAAATAAATACCCAACTTTTTTAAAACATTAACTATCAGAACGCCATGACCCACCGTGAATTGGCATCATCATCATTCATCATTTTCCATCATTCAAATAAAGAAGATCTGAAAAAGAGAAAGAATCTTCCCATGTTTTGCTAAGAAACGGATCATCATTCTATTATGTAAAAGAAAGAGGTAGAGATATCAGTAAAATTGATGAATCTCTCCGTACTAGCTAGGCCGATTTTTTATTTGATTGATTATGTGTGTGATTGTCATAGGAGTTCGGTACATTAAGTCATTAAGCACATTTTTAGGGAGAGATGTTCGCAAATTACAATATAGCAGTAAATCACTTCTGAGTTTGGTAAATGGATTGTGATCCCAACTTAGTGAAAGAAAATCAAAACCAAATTAGGCCTTGTTTGTTTTTGGGTTGATTCTCCATCCAACATGTGTGGTGGTTACTTACAAAAATTTAGATATGGTCACATCACAATTATTTGTGGGTGGCCTCTGCCTTACCCTTAACCTTATTCTGTCACAGGTGGAAAATTAGTTGCACACCTTTAACACACCACTTTCCCATTTTTCTTGTATAGGGATTGAATCACATGCACATGTAGGGCAACACAGTAAAACTGTAAAAGGTAAAACAATCTATGTTAGAACTGAAATGGTGATAAGAATAAGATACAATTAAATTCCTAGATTTTTTTAAATAGCAAAATATTTTATTAATATTTAGTATTAAATTAAAGGTACTCAAACTTTTGCAATACATAAGCTAGCACAATAAGGTATTCTGGTATGTTTTAATGTATTATTTTTTTGCCTCCCGTTTTTTATACATCCACCATCAGACACCATACACCCTCAAAAATCCTCTATCCCCATTTTACCCCTTAAAAAAAATATAAAACGGACTTATGTATTTTTTTAGGATAAGTTTGTTTTGCAAAAAAAATATTGGAAATTCATTTATCGGTAAATCTGTTTTGCAATTTTTCAAAAACGGATTTATCTATTTAATAGATAAATCCGTTTTTCAAAATAAAATAGATAAATCTGTTTAAAAATTATAATTATTATTTTTTTTAAAAAATAAAATAGATATGGATTTCATTATCTTTTGGTTTTGTTCAGTGTAGATATTCGTTACACGTGACGATGTTATACGCCGGGCTAGATAATCTAGGCAAAAAATTGGTTTTCAGGAAACCTTCTCTGACCCACTACAAAAAAAATAGAGTATTAGCGACAAATTTTTCCCTCTTTAATTGTTGTTTTTCCCTCACTAACAGCAATTAGCAACGAAATTAGCATCAGACTGAATTCCCTCACTAACAATTAGCGAGGGAAAAATCCCTCACTAAATCCATCGCTAACCTAGTTTTTTTTTAAATAAAAAAATGCTTCCCATATCGTCATCCTGCCCACAATCAATGCCTCTGCAACACCTCTCATTGTTCACCAGAACTGTACCACACCCAAATCCCCTTTCTCTTGTAGATCCATACCAAAAACAACCTAAAGAAACAAAGAACACAAATTTAACCTCTTAGAGTTTCTCATTTTCCTGACAGCAACCCAAAGCTTCACGAGGGAAAGTTTGAGAAAAAGGAGAAGAGTTAGGATAAGAGGAGCTAGGCGGTGTTGGTGGTGTGGTGTTGAAGAGGTTCGAATAGAGACAAGGAGAGAGAAGAGTTGGAGAGAAAAAAAGTGAAATGTAAATCAGAGTGATGGGGTTGGGGTGGGACGTAGTTGTGGTAGCGTGGTGTTGAAGAGGTTCGAATAGAGAGAGGGAGAGAGAAGGGGTTAGGAGAAAAAATGAAGTGAAATGAAAATGAAAATGGGAGTGATGGGGTTGGGGTGGTTGTTGTGGTGGTGGTGGCGTCGTGGTGGTGGTGTTGAAGAGGTTCGAAAAGAGAGAGGGAGAGAGAAGGGGTTGGGAGAAAAAATGAAATGAAATAGAAATGGGAGTGATCGGATTGGGGTGGTGGTTGTGGTGGTGGTGGCATGATGTTGAAGAGGTTTCGATAGAGAGAGTGAGAGAGAAGGGGTTGAGAGAAAAAATGAAGTGAAATGGAAATGAGAGTGATGGGGTTAGTACACTGACTTTTAGCGACAGTTTTAAAGGGCTATAGCAACAGATTTCTATGATGTCCCATCTGGTTAGAACGGACAATGACTATTAGCGACGAGTTCTTTTTTTTAAAAAAAACACCTAGCCTTTAGCGATCGTTGATCTGTCCGTCGCTATTTCCTGTAAATCCGGTTTTAGAAAATTGTAAAACAGATTTATTATCTATTAAAAATATATCTATTTTGCATTTTTTTAACAAAACAGATTTTTCATTTTAATAGATAAATCAGTTTTGAAAAATTAACAAGGGAGCCTTTTTTATAGAAGGGAGCCGTTTTAAAAATTAACAAGGGAGCCTTTTTAACAAGTGTGCAGGTACAAAAAAAGGAAGCTTTTTTTTTTTCTTCTGATGTATTGACTACTATCGAAACCCATGCTTGATGTGTTGCATAATACTACGATGATCTTTATTATAAGAAAAATTTGATGTTTTAGATTAATTGAATAATTGATGTATTTAGCTTCTATTCTAACTAGATAAATAAGTTTTTCATTAATGAATCTAAAACTGCAAATTTTTCTTATATAATAAGGACAGAGAGAGTAGGTTGGGATCTTGAAAGAACAAATATAATGTACGTTACTCATGGGGGAGACATTTTGTGTAGTATCCAAATAATTAGTATCACGAAACATTCCATTTGATTTGTTCTTGGATAGAATTTCATAGATGAACTCGGATCATTACAATGGAGGCCGGATAGCATTTTGTCTATCTTGTTGTTGTTGATCTCGTTTCAATTTTGTTGTTGAAGATGATGAAGGCACATGTAGTGTTGTTGTTTACATGTGTTTTTAATTCTGCGTTTTGTACCAATTTTAAAGAGCATATTTCAGTTATATATAACACTGAATGTGATTATACCCTATATAAGCTAATTAGGAATCTCTGTGATAATTAAGAATACAATGGAAAAATAGAATAAACTCAAAGCCTTCTATATATAGAGTTCGAGAAACCCCTAAGATGCATTTTTCAGTGTTTTTGAGGATGGTTTTATTTTTTTATCTTCCCCAATAAATGAGTGATTGGCGGGCTTAGTCGGGACTCTTCTTGTATTGGGCCAAGGTCTTCATATAAAGTTGGATGATGGTCCGCCTTGCGTATCGTGTGCAGTTCGAGAGCCCAAAGTCCATGACGGTTCATAAAGTTGGATGATGGTCCGCCCAGCGCGAGCAAAAAGTCATGACGGTTCACGTAGCGCGAGCGTGAAGCGCTTAAAGTTCTTGATTGTTGTCGAGTTCTTTTGAAGTGCTCCTGCAATCATATGAGAAGAAGAGCAGTAGTCTATTCGACTTAACCAGTGCACATGCATGTACATTGATATTCAATTCGACTTTGTCATATCGTAAAATCATGAACTCTAGCCAAATCATGGAAGTTAAATTTTAAATAAAAATGGATGAATAAATTACCCTCTAACCGAATGTCATTGTTATCATTGTGGTTATGAGAGGTCTTTGGCCGAGTTGATGACGAACTCGACAATTTTGATGAATCCATAAGAAACTCGATGCTCATATTATAATCACTACAAAAAAAAAACAGTATTAGCGAGGGAAATTAGCGAGGGAATGTAGAAGGGTCGCTAAAAATGATATACTGAGGGAATTAGCGACGGATAAGGCCGTCGCTAAAGGTGCGCTGTTTTTTTTTATTTAATATTTCGTCGCTAATAGTTATAATTCCGTCGCTAAAGTGAAACACAGCTGTAACCCACATAATTCGTTTTTGAATTCCCTCGCTAAATGTAATAATTCCCTCACTAATCTTATTCCCTCGCTAAATCAAAATATCTCTCGCTAATATAATTCCCTCGCTAAAATAAAAATTTCCCTCGCTAAGTTTTTTTAATTAACCGAAGCTTATCTTTCCTCCTCCCACTTCTTTCTCTTCTCTCACTCATTTCTCTCCTTTCCTATTCTGACCCCGGCCAACACCACCACCACCCATATCTCTCCATTTTCGCCACCACCACCTCCACCACCGTCCACGCTTCCTCCACCAATCACTTAGGTTTGTTTTTTCTCACTCTTCTCTCTCTCTTTCTCTCTCTCCGAACTTCCCTCTCTAACTCCCTCTAATGATTTTTCTTTCTTTCCTCACCCATAGGAACGATTTGTTGCTCACCAACGCACCGGAGTGCACATCGTCACCGTAACGCCAAGAGATCGTTGGATTCGTGACTCAAAACGGTTAGTTTTTCTTTAATTTTGATTTTAGTGTTTAGGATTGATTTTTAGAATGTTTGAAAATTTATTTGATTTTAGTGTTTAAGATAGATATTGACATTTGTGTTTAGGAATGATTTTTGAAATGTTTAGAAATTGATTTGATTATATTAGTGTTTAGGAATGATTTTTATTTAGCCCTAGTAATAATAGTGTTTAGGAATTTGATTTGAAGTTATTGAAATATTATTTTTCTTTATGAATTTGATTGATATTAGTGTTTAGGATTGTTATTATGTTGAATAATAATGTATGATAAGTGTATGTTGTTGGAGATGTTAAGTGAGAAGTGTATGTTTGTTAATTTGGAATTGATAATTGTTGTAAAGTGTACGTTAATTTTGAAATTGAAATTGTGTTAAATAGTTGTTTTGATGTTTGATGAACCCTAGGTTAGATGACTATATAGGATGTTTTTATTGTGTGTTGTTGATGGAAAAGGGTGAGGTGCTGTTTCACTCACCCCCATATTTTGCTCGAAATCATCTCCATTGAGATAATTGCGAGACAATTCTAACAACGGTAAGGTTGGGAGTTCGAAATAACTTCATTCACTACTTGGATGGAAAAGGGTTTTGTGCTGTCCTTGACCCCCATATTCGGCTCGAAATCATTTCCACCGAGATAATATCGATGCCACTAACTTGATATGTTATATGTTGGGAATTTTTATGGAAATCTAACTCGCTTTTTTAAATGCGTGTAGATGAATTGGAATCAATTAAATCGTGGTTGGGTGTATGATAGGTTATATCTGGGAAGATCTTTTTTGAAAGAAACTTTTGTTAAATGGGTTGAAGAGTTTTTATGGGTAGCGTGGCAACATGAGAAGGCTAAAAATGAAGGAGGGGTTAGATGTCCATGCCTTAATTGCAATGGTGTACCTATTAGTACTGATGATGAAATTAGGGAGCACTTGTATCGTAACGGGTTTAAGCCAAATTATTTTATTTGGGAGGACCATGGAGAACGACTTCCAATTTGACTTAGGGGCTTCAAGTAGTTCTAGTTTTCGTGTTCCAGCTAATGAGCAATTTCAGTCGATGGAAAACATGATTTCTATTGTATTTAGTTCTTTTCTTAATTAATGGAGACCTAATTATCATTATGTTTTGTGGTTATGCAATGTAGGAGAAACATGCTGAGTTGATGTTTGAGCCTACTCAGGGGAGCTGGAACCCTGACTCACTTGGTCCACTTTCCCCTGAGATGATGGCTTTGGCAAACAAAAACTGGAAGAATGCAGTAGGCAAGTCAAATAAAAATCGACTGTATGGTGCGGGGCTCTTGGCAAGACTTGTGAAATTTGCTGATCACTATGACACCAGGTCTAGTAGTTCCGATGCTTCATCAGCTGAGACACAGCAGCTCAAGCAGTAGGTAGAGCATTTGATGGCTGAGCAGCAGAGGAAGGATCAGACTATTGCAGATGCAAGCATGCAAGCTGACGATTGAGGATGCGGCGTGAGTAGGAGAGGTTGTTTGCTCTCTTTAATAGCTTGAGGCCACATCGATCGTCGATCAAACGAGTCGATCATCCCGATCATCCTCTTCCCCTATTGATTTGGATTATGTTATTGTTGTCCATTTGGATTATGTTGTTGCTTTCGGTTTGGATTATTTACATTATGCACATTTTAGATTGATTATGGATTTTATTTGAGTATTTTAGAAATATGAAGTTGCATATTTATGATAAGCAAAAAAGTAGGAATTTTTAAAAAAAAAAAAAAATTATCTCGCTAATCATCAAAAAATCCCTCGCTAATTTCCCTCGCTAATCCTTCGCTAATTCCCTCGCTAATTCCCTCTCTAATTCCCTCGCTAATTCCCTCGCTAATTCCCTCGCTAATTTCCCTCGCTAATTCCCTCGCTAATTTCCCTCGCTAATTCCCTCGCTAAATTTAGCGAGGGATTTGGATTTTCGCTAATTCCCTCGCTAAAGTACATTAGCGAGGGATTTTTGTGCTTTAGCGAGGGAATCCTGCGTCGCTAAATCACGTTTTTTTGTAGTGAATTAACTAAATACTGGTAAGGAAAGATAAAACTTGGTGTTAGTTTGTCCGGTTCTCCTTGATATGGTCTCAAGTGTATGAATTTGTTTCCAAGTTCTTTTGTAGCTCGATTGTTTCAGCTGTCTTTGGTGCATGCAAGTTCGACTTGGTTGGCTCATCAGCAACTTGTTCTAACTTGCACACTTTTTGTTGATTCATAACCTTGGATTGAGCGAGTGCCGACTAGGTATTGCATGTTGTGCATCCCTGTAGGTGTGAGGTCAACATGCCCGAAGTGTCTAAAGAACTCCACCTTATGAGATCGGTCGATGTTGTGGTTGAGCCCCCTAGTTCAGTTTTGTTGGCTATAGGTCAGTCTTAGGCTTCTTAATCTTTTATAGTGGTTGCCGACCTGGTTGTTTTTTATTTGAAAAAATGGTTGCTTGGGTTGCTCCTGAGGGATGAGGTCAATAAGGTGTTCTTTATGCTCGTTCGACGAGTTGTGGCACGAGCCCCTCAAGGCATGATTTTATTATCATCAACAACCCTTAGATGGATGCACTATGTTTGCGTTTAATTCAGTTTCATTTATCTCATGAAAGATGGTCTTGTGTGGATCTCTTCAGTCCTTGCCTGTAAAGTGTCTAAGGAATTTCACCTTACGTGATCGGAGGACATTATGATTGTGCCCTTCAGTTTGGTTTTGGGTTCGTTATTGTCTCTTGCCTTTTTGTGGGAACCTCATTCTGGTTTGATGTACTCGGAGTGGGCATCTCTTTGTCTTTTGGAGACTTATTTTATCCTTGAAGTAGAATCAAGGTCGACTCATCTTGTGGGGATGCTTCAAGTGGCTTGCCCCTATGACATTTTGTTCAAGTTGTTATGTGCACACCTTGTCCAATTGTGAGGGAATGACGTGAGTAGTACACCTCTGAATTTCCCTTGAAGGCTTGTTAGGATCAAGGTCGGCTCCTTGTTTTTCTCTTGAGCAGAAATCAAGGTCAGCTTGTCTCGCAGAAACTTGGTCTTATTTGCTGTTGGAGACTTGGTAACTTTCCTTTTTGTTTAGGTTTGGTTTGTCCAGGGAGAATTTGACCTCGAGATAGTGTACGCTGCTCAACCTGGGGTGAGGAGGAGCATATAATTGAGATTTGATCTTTAATAGTCTTTTCCTCGACATGGGCCGAGAAGGAGCATCTCCTTGAGTTTTTCCTTGTCAAGTCATTGTATTTGCTCGGGTCTGGTGTCTCAAACCTTTTTTTGTATGATCTCCTTCAAACATGGGAGCATTAAGCTATATGAGTGATTTAAAGGGATCTATTTTGTAAGCAATTTCCATCTTTTTAGCTTAACTTCATAATGAGCCCCCCGGCGTGGCATGGCAGGGGTATACTCGGTCTTACATGTTTTGACCGAGTTGTCTTTGAGGTGTATACTTGCTTAGACAAGTATTCCATTTTATCCCCAAGTCGGTGACAGGTTTAGTTTTGGAAGATTTCCGACTTGAATTTAGGGAGAGGAAGTGATGATTTAAACAAACTAGAATGCCTTGTTTGAATAGTAGACATCGATAGTTTGAGTTTACCTCTAGTTTACAATTAAAGACTTGGAGGGAGTAACCATGGAGTAAAACCTGATCTAAGTGTTTTGTCCAAGAGTTATCTTTTACTTACTTTAGAAATAGTAAGTGGGAGTATCTATTCTTTTTCTTTCAAGAGGTTTAACCCAAAATGTCCCCTTATTGGTTTGACCTTTAATGATGGTGAGGCCGAGATCTCCAACATAAACTGAATCGGGGAGGTAATCAATGGGTGAACTGACCTTAACCGAGGTAAGCCTGATCAACCTTGGCCGAGGTTTGGTGCCCATTGATTACGTTTTATTTGCTTTTAAAAATGCAACTGGGAGTATCCCTTTAACAAAGGCGTTTTAACCTTTGAATGATTTTTACTTGTTTCATAGATCACAAGTGGGAGTATTCCTTAAAAGGAAAATATTAACCCTTGAATGACTTTTACTTGCTTCATAGATCACAAGTGGGAGTATCTCCTTAGAAAGGAGTTTTAACCCTTGAGTGTCTTATGGGGAGTGTGAATCAATTTTGAACAAAAATCATGTTTTGAACAACTGGTCAAATGGCGTAACAGACCAAAAATCATGTCATGTTTTGAAGATACAACCTATCATTTTGATATATTGCAGTTAAAAATAATTATTTTTAAAAGCACTGCATGAAGATGACCATAATTGAAATGTGGAGTTACTCAATTTGCCTATTCCATTAGTAATCGTAAAAGCAGTCATGTGTATACACCAGTCTGGGAGTTAGTGGATAAGTGTGCATCATCAATGATTTGATTCATGCTAAAATATTTCAATATAAAAAGATTATGAAATGGATACACCTGGACATCAAATGGAACCTGATGAGATATCTAGATAACTAATTAACAACTCATGCTGATGCTTTCATTTAGAGCATCATATTCTAAAATGTTATTATTTATATAAGTTATAGTGCTAATAAGATCTATGATTGGTTAATTAGATGCTAATTGATTGGGTAGGCAAATACTTACAATAGTATCGTTGCTAATAACTAAAAGCGATGCCAATTGATTAGTTAAACATTATTTGATGCAATATTGTCATCATCAATGGTTTTGATTAATTGCAACAACAAAACTATTGCAATCTTTATATTGTACATCTAATTTTATGGATTATGTTGGGAGTTGCAGAGAGAATTGACAAAAAGACATCTGTTTGGTTCTGTCATTTACGAAGATAGGCTAGGCCGTAGGGCGAAATCGGTATCGTTGGAAAACTATATCACTTTCATAAACTATAAAATAAATTGATGTTAGAATAACTTGTAAAGATAACTTGGCATGCCCAGTGGACCAGTTTTCTTCACAAACCAGAAATTAAGGCGTAAATATCATATTAGTCACCAACACATATTATTTGGCAAAAATCATATTATAGTTGGAAGTTATCGAAAATAAACTTGGTGACATATAACCGAACTAAAAGAAAACATTGCAGGAAAGTTAAGAAACAGGGCCTGAAGAGATGCATATTTTCACGTTATGTAAAGTGTTTCCCCAAAAGATAATATCATTATTTAATGCTTGTGCATTTTTTTAAGCCATGACTGATTGAGACAATCAAAAAATTAAATAATATGTGCAATGAAAAAATGAAAAGAAAAAGGGATGGGCAGTTTTTAGCAGTTTATACGACTTGCCATGATCATGAACTTCTCCATAATTACAAACAGAATGTGTCATGAGACTTATATGTCTAACTACTAAATGGATAAAACATAAGAAAGAGGAAATGACTGCAAACTTCAAAAGTATTTGGTTTGTTCCTTTTCATAAGATGATCAGTGCTTGTCAATGTAAGAAATGTAAACATTGATTGCATACTGCCATTAAACCGATCACAAGAATATGCATTTCACAGTTTAGGCAATCATCGGTTTGAGGAGAAAGGTTGAAGTATTAATTTGTTGGAATTGCAAAAACACGTTTATCTAATAAATGAATGATAATAAAACAAATCTTAAACTTATCTCGGTAGGCTATTGTGCGATGCAGATTGGTCGCAGACAAGTCTTTCCAAAATGTTATATCAAAAAGATCCTCAGACTCTTCTCTTTGTGAAACATACATGGAGACAGACTCCCTGGATTTTGCTTTGCTGCAATGCAGGCTTCTCCGGCCTCTGAATTCAAGGCCATGGGAGGAGGGACGACAAAGAGGAGTCGGAGATGAATTCGACGGATTGTTCATGATGACGGTTGCTCCGGTGCAAATTTTCCATTGAATTAAAACTTTGACGGGATACGTCTGAATTGGAGATGAGTACGGTTGCCGGCAAAAGTTTTACCGCGGCCCCACAGTGGGTGCCAATGTTCTTGGATAGAATTTCATAGATGAACTCGGATCATTACAATGGAGGCCGGATAGCATTTTGTCTATCTCGGCCTGTCAAGTTTACATGTGTTTCGTGTATCAGAATGTGTCTCCCCCTATTTCTGTACTCTAAGCCTTCTATATATAGAGTCCGAGTAACCCCCTAGCGGTTACTGAGGATGGTTTTTTTTTTTTTATCTTCCCCCTAGACGAGCTTAGTCGGGACTCTTCTTGTATTGGGCCGAGGTCTTCATATATATAAAGTTGGATGATGGTCCGCCTTGCGGTGTGCCGAGCCCAAAAGTCCATGACGGTCCAGATTTCATCACGAAGTGACGGGTCTCAAATAAAAATCATCCTTTTCATATTTAAAAACCAATGTATGATCACATTCTTTGATTGGTTAATAATATTTTCGTGAGTCATTCGTGATATAAACGGATCACGATTCCCTGACTGCAGGTTCCTAAATTTAGCCTAAAAACTCTTTTTGCATCTATTAAAAAATTAATAACAAAAAAAAGAGAGAACTGCAGAGAATTCCATTTCGATATAAACCGTAAGCCCGGGCAATTGTGTACATTCTAAGAGACACAATAGAAGAACAACAATATACACACATTTTTTTAAGGCAAACATAATATATATATATATATATATATATATATATATATATATATATATATATATATATATAATAAAAATCGAGTACAAGGGGTAGTCAATCAAAATACAAAAGAAAAAGCACCTCAAAAGAGATAAAAACTCGCAAAAAACTATCTCTTAGAAATATAACTAATAGGGTCTACGAATCACTCATAGAATAAGCATGAAGGAGAAAGACTCTTAGCTTGGAACCATGGTCACCAGAGACATAAAATCCAGTCAACAGAAACAATTCGTACATTATAAGACGAGAATTACATCAAACCTGAAACCCTAACACAAGAGAAAAGCACACATAATTATAACGTAGTAGCTACAAACATAGTAACTAATTAACTAAGGTTGATAATATTAACTATGGAATATATATACTTATTATGCGCAAGCATAATTTATAGAGCCTAGAGAGGTGGACAAACAAAACCCGGAGGAGGAGTCTTCCCACAAGTAATTAAGACTTGAAGTGCAATAGGAAGGAATATATTGAGGTTCAAAAGCTTAGCCCTAATAACAGTGCAAAGACAAATAGCTGCGTCAATATCAAGCAATCCTTGGATGACAGGACAACAAACATTCTTAACAGGGTTCCCTATAACCACATGCACAAGGCCTCCAAGCACATCCAAGCAAAGTCCAAGCTTAAGGGCATCAATTGGACAAGTCCTTTGAGTTGGAGGTGGAAATATGGGAGAGGTTGGTGGTGGATATATGATGGTCGGAGGAGGCGTTGGTGGTGGATATATGATCGTCGGAGGAGGCTGAACCGGAGGCGTGATAATGATTGGCGGTACAATCACCGGAGGAGACACTTTTGGCCTGCCTCCGCCGTGATGTGGTGGATTTTTGTGATGACCTCGGTGGTGGGAAGGTGGAGCTGGCTGAATGCATGGACCACATGCATGTATTATTGGTGGTAGAATATTCAACATCAATATCTTCAAGATGAAGAATAGAGCCTTAGCTTTTGATTTTGAAGACATGATAACAGTAACACTAAGCTATTTTTGTTGTTGTTCTAAGTTTGGATCGACTTTGATATTCAAAGATGGTATAGTACTCTACTATTTATATAATTGCTGATGAGCTTTAATTTTACAGCAAGATATTCAATAAGTGAAGCGGTGACGGTTCTTATTATGAATTTTAATCTGGTTTTCATGTTGGAAAAGCTAGAATCAAATTTTCAACTTGGTTAATAACAGATGTCAGGGTTGTAGAACATATCCCTAGGTTTCTGAGTGACAGAGATAGAAAGAGATAATCGGAGTTTTTGGAGTTTTGTTGGTGAGTTTCTGATTTCGAGACCCGTGACTCTCGTTCAGTACAGTCCGTGAACTACTTGTGAAACTAAACATGGTGCAGTTTCACAAATTTCGTTTGCACTATCCCCTTGTTTTCTTCACAAATTTTGCAATATTCTGCTTTTCTTTTGGGAGAGATGTTTGACACTTCTATCGAAGAAGCATATCCAAAACAATTGATTGTTTCGGATTTTGGAAGGTCTTTTGACATAATTTTATCTTTATCGATTGTGACGCTGATTTAAGGTTAGGGAAAATTCTCCTTCTTGCTTATTTTATGAGTGTTTAGTTGATGATATCGATTGTTTATCTAGGAGGTTAGGGAAAATTCTCCTTCTTACTTATTTTATGAAAATGTTGAAAACAACTTATGACATGGTCATAAGCTGTTTCCCTAAGCTCTCCCAAACAATTTCAAAAGTACTTATGCCATTAGATAAACCTAAATAAGTTCATCCAAACGGACTCATATTTGTGGAAGGCTTTTGTGAAAAATGTCCGGGGATGCTAGAGTGTTAGTATTTGAAGTAGTAAATGGTAGAAATTTGTTCCTAGCCACTAAACTATGTCGACAGAGTCGTATTCTTTCTCAAAATATACTTTAAAGATCAAACATTCTCTCTCAACTTTCTTTGCATAATCAATCACCTCATTTACGACCATCACCCCGTCTTCAAGATGTCTTCCAAATGAACGCTAGCTGATTGGCTCCTAGCCACTATGGATAGTTTAGTGGCTAAGAACAAATCAGCATTCATCCGTGAGAGACACCTTGAAGATGAGGTGATCGATGGTGGTAAACAAGGAGATTGATTATGCAAAGAAATTTGGGAGAGAATGTTTGATCTTTAAAGTAGATTTTGAGAAAGCATACGACTCCGTCGACTTGGGTTTTTGGACTATTTGTTGGGGAGATATGGGTTTTGCCTAAAGTGGAGAGAGATTGGATTCGTTCTTGTGTTTTTTCAGGTAATCTATCAATCATTGTCTATGGCTCTCCAACGGAGGAAATTAATATCCATCGCGGCCTAAAACAAGGCGACCCGCTTTCCTTTTTCTTTTGGTGGTGAGGGACGTGGGGGTCTTGTCCGGTCGACGGTAGAAAGGAATAGGCCGGTTTGCTGGCTTCAAGTTATGTTCCTCTTAAATGGAGATCTCACGTCTCCAGTATGCGGACGACACCCTTTTAATTGGGGAGGCTACATTAGCCAACTTGTGGGGTCTAAAGTCTGTGTTGAGTAGTTTTGAATTGGTTTGGGGCTAATTTTTTTTGGAAGAGCTGTTTTATGGGTGTTAATATGCCCACCGCTTTTTTAGATCTGGTTGCTGGTTTTCTCCATTGTAGTATCAGTGACCTACCGTTCAAGTATCTTGGTCTACCTATAGGTGCCACTACAACAGAATTAGTATATAGACAACACTTTTTTTCATCCATGGGCAGCGCTTTTGAGCGCTGCTGAACGTGGAGCTGGGTATTTCACTCCAATAATGGGCAGCGCTTCTTAAAAAGCGCCACCCATTGCCCAAACACGTCCTCAAATAGGCAGCGCTTCCTAAAAAGCGCTGCCCATTGCCCAAACACGTCCTCAAATAAGCAGCGCTTCCTAAAAAGCGCTGCCCATTGCCCAAACACGTCCTCAAATAAGCAGTGCTTCCTAAAAAGCGCTGCCCATTGCCCAAACACGTCCTCAAATAGGCAGCGCTTCCTAAAAAGCGCTGCCCATTTCCCAAACACGTCCTCAAATAGGCAGCGCTTCCTAAAAAGCGCTGCCCATTGCCAAAAACTTGCCCCTATAGGCGACACTTCCTTAAAAGCGCGCCCATTGTTTAAATTTTTTTAATTTTTTCGGTTTTGTGTATTTTCCATTTTATATTTGCAACAAAAAAAATTAAATCATACCTCAAAATATTTTTAATAGTGATATCTTTGAATTTGTTGTATTTAAACTGAATTAAATCGGACATCATAAAAAAATTAAATCATACATCCAAAATACATCCAAAAAATTAAATCATACATCCAAAATTAAGTACAAATGTATAAGTAGTCATTTACTTGAAGCTAATACAAGGGTAATGAATTCGTTACAATCACTTGATACACACTCATATATATTATATAATAAGTTATAATCTCTTGGTACAAGAATACTAAGCTAGTTTACTTGATACAATTGAACTACAACTCAATATGTACATTATCCATGTTAGTCACTCACTGGCATCTGTCACCAAATAAGACCAATTTAGCGAATCTTGACCTAAAACTACTTTAGCTTTAACTTGAGGATATCCAAGTGTTAGCAATACTTCTAGTAGCCAAGTGTAACTAACTCTTCACCTCAACCAAATTCTCAAACCGAAAGTTTTTCGGGACGATTAGCAAAATAGATGTGAGTCTAGCATTAGTAAATTTGAGCAGAATTGTTTACACAGCAGAGAATATGGATATTGAAAAGAAACTCTCAAACAAAGAAACCAAACTAGATATTGATTAAGTAATAAATAAGAAGATTACCAAATTCAACTGCAACACAATAACTAGTTATGGTTTTGCAAATGAATGTAATATATAACAAACAACAACATAAGTCAAAACCAACTATAATTTCTGATTAGTGCTTTGTTCCTCAAGGGTCAAAGACTTTAATTTGAAAATTCCTTGACTATATACGATATACGACACTTGACACTTACCAAAATAGATGTGAGTCTGGCATTACTAAATTTGACACCAGCTATGACACTTATAAGCACCTTTTGGTAAATCATTCTGTCAAAGGAAACTCAAAATTTCAGAGTCTTGCATGACATAATAATATTTTGACATCATTTGGTCTATATAGCTAACCACACACACACACACATGATGCACTAATCATCATCTCCATGATGCACATGATGCACTAATCATCATCTCCATCTGCAATGTAATATTGAAAAATAAAATGAATGCAATGATGGAGGATATAGCATATTCATATATTCATAAACCAGCATCTGCAAACATAAAGCAAAAAAACCAGATGGAAAAAATAAATTGAAAATTTTACTAAACAAAATTCTATTGAGTAAACTCTTCTTATGAACTTTTAAAACAACACTAACCAACCTGTTCACTATCTTCATCACAATATCCAACGAGCAACACGAGGTTACGATGATGTACCCTTGATAGCAATTCCATTTCTGTTAGAAACTCCTTCTCACCTTGCAGTGAACCTTCTTGTGCACGTTTTATGGCAACAACAGTTCCATCATGAAGAATACCTTTATACACCTTCCCATACCCACCTTGTCCAACTTTAGCAGATTCACTAAAATTATTTGTAGCTAAAGCCATTTCTTCATAATTGAATGATCTTACACCTTCAATTTTTGTTGAGATCCTAGAAACTGTAAAAAAATAAGAAGTGTATTTAAGATATATATTTTAATAAATAATAATTGTCTAGCTTATTCAATATATAATCGACTCACCATTACGCCGTTTGGAAAGTGTTCTGTAATCACTAAAGCGTATTCTTAATATCAGAATTGCGACGATTGCAGATAATGTAACTGAACAGACAATTGCACCTAAGACTATTCCAGCCACTGCACCTTTGCTTATCCCTGAACTTGAAGAAGTGACAATTAATGGGCAATAATATAAGTAGTATAGTATGAGAACAACATTTATGGATGAATATGGTTTGTATTATGCAGAACCTGATTCTTTAATGAATTCTAGTTTCAGTTGCAATGGGCAGCGCAAGACCAAAAGATTAACATAGTATTATAGGCTTATAGCAATAGAAATAAGCGGCCAATCTCTGGTGCTAAAGTTCCAGACAAGCTCATATTCAGTAGATGCCTACAAACATAATAAATAAAAGGTTCTCAAAACAAAAGAAGAAGTAGCAAAACAAATGTGTCAAAATTCAATTAAGAAATGACAACAGATTATTGTGTTAAAGGCATATACATACAATTGTTGAAGATGTAGAAAGCCATCTGCTAATGTTGTTGTATTGGAGCACATAACTCCTGCTTCCACTGCAAACACAACATAGCAAGGTAGTTAAATCTACATTCATTTAATTATATATACTTATCAACTACACCTCACAGATTTAGAGACCAAAAATGACTGTTTTGACTTTTTTATGTAGCAAGTCTAACTTTTAGTTCTTTAAATTTGGTATTTTTCTCTATCTCTCTCTCTAAACTCCTCTTTCTCAGATCTTGATAATATTATTTTAATCATCATTCTTTCTTCTAAATACACTAATACAAAGAAAATTAATTAGAGGAGAAACAAAAATACCTTCAGTTGGTTCTGTTCTCTGAGCTATAGCCTCATTTGCTGACCTCACTTCACGGAGATTCAAACATCAATTTTATGTGATTATTGGTGTATCCATATCTTACGGGCGCTCCCAACATTGGTGATCTGCATTTCCATCTCCCACCTATTCGACCAATCACAACAATAATGATCAAATTTCACACTCTAGTAGTGAAGCCCTAAATCAGCAAACAACAACAACAACTGATGAATCCCTATTAAGTTAAAGCCCTAAATCAGCAAACAACAACAACTGATAAATCCCTATTTCAGCAAAGCCCTAAATCAACAAAACCCTAAACCAGTAAAATAAATATCAAAATACTTAGAAGGAGATCTAGAGAGACAAGCGGTTATGCAGTGGTGGTGATCCACTTGAGCGGGAGGCGAGGCGGAGGCGGCAGGCTGCGGAGTGAGAGGAGAGAAATGGGTTGGAGAGCGAAATGGAGAGGAGAGAGAGCGAACGGGTTGGAGACGAAATGGAGAGGAGAGGCAGAGAAACGGGTTGGAGACGAAATGGAGAGGAGAGGCGTGAGGTGAAGGAGAAGGTGAAGCAGAAGAGGGCAAAGGTCAAGGAAGGAGAAGGTGAAGCAGAAGAGGGCGAAGAATGGAGAGGAGAGGCGTGAGGTGAAGGAGAGGTTCGATGAGTTGGAGAAAAAAAAAATTAGGGGGAAAAACAACGCTTTTTTAAAAGCGCTGGGCATTGCCTGTCCGTGTTACACAATACACAGCGTTTCATAAAAAGCGCTGGGTATTGCTTGTCCGTCTATGCCAAATATGCAGCGTTTCTACTAAGAGTGCTGCTCATTGCCTCTGCGTTAGGAACTCATACTCAGCACTTTCCCAAAAGCGCTACGCATTGACCTCCATATTTTACCCATACGCAACGTTTTACCCACGAGCGCTGCCCATTCCAGTTCCTTCCTATCAATAAGTAGCGTTTTATAATGAAGCGCTGCTTATGGATGCGCTCTTTTTTAAAACTTCTGTTGTATGTGAACTTTAGCCGCCTAACCACTTGGCAACCTATGATTGATGCACTAAGGTGAAGGCTTAATGGGTGGGGTAACCGATATGTAAGTTTTGGGGGCCGTATTTTCTTGATTAACTCGGCCCTTAATAGTATCCGAATCTTCTACTTGTCGTTCCTGAAGATGCCGATCAAAGTGTGGAAGGTGGTGATGAGGATCCAGCGTGACTTTTTGTGGGGTGGGGTTAGCTTGGGGAAGAAAAACTCGTGGGTAAAGTGGTCTGAGGTTTGTAAGCCAAAAAATGAGGTGGGC